>JAYDZK010000057.1:5957232-5976504 GCA_034509185.1 Euphonia xanthogaster | reverse complement strand
TGGCTCCTCCCTCTGGGCGGAGCATCTCACAATGGGATGTTACAGTTCTTATCAGTCATGCAGTGACTTTCAATAGCCTGTTATCAGCAGATGTCCCCTCCCCAGGAAGGAGTGATTGTGATCACTTCCTTCCTCTCAGGGAGAGAGATAAGGAGAATTGCCCACTTGACACAAGACAACCGCCATACAGATGGGTAATAGAATACACCTTGCCTTGCAATCTGGAACACCACTCAATTGCTCACACAATAGATAGGCTCAGATTTTACCTTCTTGGCCAAATAGTTTCTTATTCTGAGGAGATTTTCAGTCACTGAATTTATAAAAATACCAATTATGGGAAGAGGAGAGGAAGGATTTCTCTCACTGTGGCAGAGCCTCATGTGCTTGGCACTGTGCAAGCTGCTCAAAGCCACCATTCCCCTCACATCCATCAGCACTGTTGCTCCCTGGCTGCTTGTGCAAAACCCAGGCAGACAACGACCCATCCTGGGGCTCTCTGGCATCTCAGAGGCTGTATGCTCATCCCTTTACATCCTTTTAAACACATGGACAACACAGCGCAGGGTCCCCTGCGGGGCTGTGCACTCACAGCAGCTCCGATCCATCCACAGCCTGTGAGCTTTAGTGGGCTGTTTAACCTCTGCTCGACCCAGTGTGGGAGGAGGGAGAGGATCGATCCAGCCCAGCGCCATCACACAGGGTTTGGGGATTGGCCGGGCTCAGGCTGAGTGCCTGTCACTAGATGGCAATGCCACAAAGTGAGAAGTCCTGCCGGCAGATTTGTGAGCACAAGCTCAGGCTACACATGAGGTCTCCGAAACTTGCAGTTCCTGTTTGCTTTAGTGTGGTCATCAGCGAAAGCCTCGCTGGCATTTTCACGACTGAGGGATCTTAAGTTGGATCTTAAGTTGGTTTTCATATGTTGTATTCAATGCTTAGTGACATTTAAAACACACTATTATAATCCTGCAGCATCCTCTGGTGTTTTCCATTGCTGCTTGAGTCCCTGGATGCCATAATTGGCAAGTTTTCAGAGGTCATGAATAGATTATCTTTCCATATCTATTGAATACTTTAAATAATGCAGCCAGAGACCCCGACAGCTCCAGCTGGGAACTGGAAAGGATGGTTAAACCACTTAATTGCTTACTGTGCTAACAGTTATTTTGCGGAAACAGAAAACAGAATACAGCTGTTTTGGGGAAAACCAGGAAGAAGTGAGCATGAGAGTCATTCTACAAAGAATACACACTGAAGTGGACAGCATGTGTCATGCTGGCACCTGCAAAGGCAGCATGTAACTGCACTGCCACATGCCACCAGCTCAGGGGGGCTAAGGGCTGGTGACAACTCCATGTTTGCTCAAACAAAGCAGGACCAGGTGTTTGCATTTATCCAACCACTGTGTGCCCATTTTTTGGTGAAATCCTGAACAGCTTCAGCCCATTAAAAGTAGGAGGAGTTTGTGGGGTGGCCAAATTGGCAGGGGAGAGGATAAGCTGTGACAATTGTGTCAAGGGCTAAAGTAGGATAGTTTGGGCCTTAGCTCCAGAAGGCCCAAGTGCTGTTTGCCTGTGGCTGTTTGTCTATCATTCTGAGCTCCACCTGCAGCCCACCCACTCACAGGCCAGGGTGTGTTACACCTGCCATGGCTTCTGCCAACCTCTATAGGTACTTGAAAGCATGTCTGTGGGATTATCTAGCAGGTGAGACAGATGCCCAGCACATTTAGAGTTCAGCTACTCACAGCTGGAGCAGCTCCAGGATCACTTAGGGGTGATCTTGGCAGTACTCAGCATGTCTAAATTCTCCTCCTCATTGCTCTCAGTATGAAGTGCAGGAGCACTCATGGAATGGGGCAGATTGGTATTACACACAGTGTCCTGGAGGAGTCATACAAACACCATTTTCTCCTTTCACAAAGACTTGATGAATTATGTGGACCCCACCTCACCCCACGGTATGAATGGCCTTACAGTGCAGCTACAGGCCAAATGGAGTATGGACCCAAGTTCCCTGTGCTGGCTTCCCAGGGAAATGCCTCCTGCCTGATTCCAGTCAGGGAATCTTGCCTTCCACTCCTACAAAGCCATGTAGCTGATATGTGCCCAAAAGCAGTGGAGTGAGTAAAAACTGGGACTGCAGATTCCCAGCCCACTACCTCATCTGTTTTATCATAGGATTTCTAAACTGCTCATTGCGTGTTCCAGAAATGAGGAAATTAAATCCTTTCGTGCAAGAAGGGAGATGCACATATTTGCAACAGCATTGAGAAGAAGAAAGCCCAAATCTGCTGCTACTCATTCAATGTTAACTTTAAGCAGACTTTGTTACAAGTTCCCATCTTATGTCTGTTAAAACAAGGTGTCTCCCCCTTTTTTACGAATTAAATGTATAGGGCCTTGCTGTAAGTGCACCTTCTTTGGCAGGCATTTTTTTCTTACCATCTGTAAAATGTGACACCTCTGTGGGTCTTGTAAAGGAAGCTGAGTCTCTGCTGTTCCAAGCAGAGAAAGAAGGTGATATTTATAGTCAACTCACCCTAAAACTGTGACTTTCAGAGCTGCACATGCTCAAGACATCCCCAGCCCTCAGCTCTGAATGTACTTCTTTATACCGATCTCTTCAGGAGTTGACCACACTTCATCCTGCTGTTAATGCTTTGAGAATTGGCATGAAGTGTGACATGGAAAGCAGCCTGCCTCATACCTGGCACTGTGCTTACGCAAACAGCTTCTCCCTCACGTTACCTCCTGTCCTGCCCCAGTCAATCTCTCCAGTTGATATCTAGGTGCCCCTGCATGGCCTGGGTGTGCCTGGAGGTGCTTCCTGATTGCTCTGGCTTGACCCGCTCAAGGTGTTAGTAGGTGAAAAGTCCCTTACTGTGCATCTGGCATGAAAAAAAAGATTCAAATGCATTATTGCTGAATGGATCCAGATCAGATCTTGCCACTCCCTGGAAAGAGAATAAATGTCCGGTTAGAGGCGGTAAGTTCATGACTCCCTGACATTTGCACCAAAGGTGCCATTTCATTTTCCTGCAGAGCCAGCCTGCATTTGAGAGAACATCACAGGAGTAATGACATGTTCTAGGTACCTCCATCTCCATTCCCACCATTAAAACGAAGCAGGACCAAAGTGAGCTGCCCATGATAGTGCTTCAGGCTCTGCTTTGCATCAGTGTCAGCAGAATTCTTTACCATGGCCCTTCCCAGGAGCTTTTAAGCTTCCCCCTCCATCTTGTCTGTCTGAGAAGTTAATACTTCCTTAATTCCTGCCTTTGATTTTTCCCTCTCTGCTTGTCTGCCTTGCCAGACAGTGCATGGAAGTCAGTGCAAAGCCAGCGCAAGTCACAGTGTCTACTGTGAGGTTCAGGCTGCCCGATGGCTCCCCTCAAGCTCAGGAGGAATGCAGGGGGAGCCAGCACCCCAGCTGGCCCCTACTCATCACTACCATCCCTCTTTAATGGCATCAACTGCTACTGACAGCAGAAGCTGCCCACCATTAATTAGGAACATGAAACAAGTGGCAGAATTATTTAGGGCTCCTTATTTAGGGTCTTGTGAGACCAAGGGAAATACCCTAATTCAGGACCCTCCTCTATGGATACAGTAGAAAAAATATGAGGTTCAACAGGACCACCAAAGTCAATAATTTAATAAGGAATTAATTCACATGTCAATTGGACTGTGCTGCTCATTGATAGAGTAAACCTCTCCCTTCCTGTACACACAGCCTACAGTAGCTGTTTGTGAGGTGCCTCTGTACCTGAGACATCTCATAATATCAGAGGTGGTCTTAATTTTGAGCACATTCTCAAACTGCACCCAATCCTGCTCCCTGGTGCAAGAAACCCAGTGGAGCATGTCTGTATGTCAGGAGACATTAAATTCTCAGCACTTCTCTCAGAGCAGCTTCTCTCAGAGATTGTTGCAGGAGAGGAGATTTAAAGAGCCATAAAGGAGTAACTCCCAGCTATTTCTGAGTTTTCTTACACCTTTTATTGCAGTGCAATTCCACGGAATAAAAGTTTTGCAGTAAGACTTGCAAGGCCAACCCACTGTGTCCTCAGAAGATCTCATTCACCCACCTAGGTCTTCTCTAGTGTTTCCTCCAGAGGGTTGCAATGTGACTGTGTTGATTAGCCTGGCTCAGTCTGACATTTCAGATCTTGTAGGCAATCACCTGAGAACCTTATCTTGGGCAAGAGCTTATCTTCCCACACTAATGAGAACAGCACACCTTCAGCCAGGTTATAGTAAATGTCTAAAGCAAATTCTTAGCAGTGGTCATGGCTTTCTCTGATAGTACTTTGGGTGGGAAACAGTCCCAGTATCTCTGTAAAAGATTGGCAGAATATTTTTTTCTTTAGGGATGACATATTTTTGGGACACAGCAGCACTGGCCTTCTCTGAGGTACTGGAACAGGTTGCCCTGAGAAGCAGAAGATGGATGCTCCATCCCTGGAAGTGTTCAAGACCAGGGGCCCTGAGCAGCCTGACCAAGTGGGTAGCATCCCTGCCCGTGGTAGGATGTTGGAACTAGATGAGCTTTAAGCTCCCTTCCAACTCAAACCATTCTGTGATTCTCTGATTCTCCGATTTATGATTCTACTCTACTCCTTTTTGTTCTGGTGAACATTTTTGACCACATCCTTCTACCCGAGAGTTCCACGTTACAGAAAGGAAAGAAACTCAGACTCTTAAAATATTGGTGTAGATTTGTGGCAGCAGGGTTACTTTGCGAGAGAAGAAGTTAATTGAACCAGATTCTGCAGCAAGAGGGTAAACAAGCAGCAAGTGTTGGAAGGTCAATAATACTGTAGAAGTCCTAAAAAAGAGGAAAACAAACAGTGCTTCTGCATCACGGGGAGGTGAAATCCAGATTGTGTCCAAGGTGCTACACTACAAAACCTATTAGTTACATATAATTATGAAAATATATTGACTGAAGGCTTTTGAAAATGGATCCATGCCACAGGTTTAATCACATGTCTACAGCAGAAGCAATCAGCATCAAGAAAGAGGCTGTAGATGAATGGAGAAGTGATGCGACGCTCACTTAAGTCTTGCTGGGGAAATCACACTCCACAGCACTCCAAAGGGGAGACAAGAAGGCTCTCCGTGATGTTAAAATTAGCCTGAGTGGTCTGGTTGGATGGACGTAGTCAGCCCAAAGCCAGCAAGTGGCCCAGCTTTGCGCATTCCTCAGCACGCACTTCACTTGAATTATAGAATGATGTGGGCTGGAAAGGGCCTTAAAATCATGCCGTTCCAACCCTCTGCCACGAGCAGAGATGCCACTCACTAGACAAGCTGCTCAGAGCTCTGTCCAACCTGACCTCGAACACTTCCAGGCATGGGAGTTTCCACAGCTTCTTCTTGACACGTGGGTACCACGAAAGCCCCCCTCCATGATCAGGGATGTGGCTGTCCCAGTAAGTCACACT
Organism: Euphonia xanthogaster; assembly: GCA_034509185.1. Taxonomy (NCBI): domain Eukaryota; kingdom Metazoa; phylum Chordata; class Aves; order Passeriformes; family Fringillidae; genus Euphonia; species Euphonia xanthogaster. Next base: position 5,971,052 of record JAYDZK010000057.1, on the reverse strand, counting down.
GAGCTGGGATGTCACCTATGGTGTGAGGTGCCCGGGCTCAGGAGGAGAGCAACCGCGGCCCCTCATGAGAGCCAGCCCCGCCACCGCCCAGAACAGACCTTAGCCCGTCTGCCAGGCTCCTCCCGGCGCCTGCGGGGAGGGTGGGATGGGGCGCGCCGGCCCCGCCGCCCCCGCCCGCGGCCCCGGCCCGCCCAGCAGGGAAAGAATCGGCTCCTACCTCCGCCCGGTGCCTGGTGTGCGCTGGCAGTAGCTCCGCGCCCGTGCCGCGGCCATGGAGTCTTTCTGCGGGTCCCGCTTCTGGGTAAGCTTCTCCTTTCCCTTCCCGCCTCGCGGAGGGCGCCGCGCCCGCTCCGCCCGGGGCTTCCCGTGTGTCCCCCGGGCCGGGCCGGAGCGGGCACGGGCAGCCCGGTCCTGCGGCTGCTGAGGGGCTGGGCGGCACCGTCCTACGGTCTTGGGGCCGTCCCAGAGCCGGCGGTGCGGTGCCTCCGTTCGGGCAGGAGCAGCAGAAGGGCCGCTCCGTTCTGTTCGTCCTTCAGCATCTCCGCGCCAGAGTCAAGACCCTATCACAAAGCATCCCACGGGGGATGCAGCTTTCCCAGCACAGTCCGCCTCTGGACCTCACACTGATGAACCCGGGGCTCTTCCTTTCTGTTTTAGCCCGTATTCTGCTCTTCGGAGTTACTTCCTTGACTGGCAAACTGCTCCCTGTTCAGTGCTTTGTTACTGTTAGAAGAGGGGTGGGTTCGTGGCAGCCGACGGTGGTCACCAGCCCCGGAGGATTATGGTGATTTCTGTCAGTACTCGGAGCCCTCAGCCCTTTGGAAAGGCTGATTGCAGAGGGCACTGGGTTTGTAAGCACAAAAATTTGGACATTGCTGCCATGGTCTGCTCTGATGGTGAGAGTGTGTAAGTCCTGTTACTGGGTTTCCCCGAATTACAGCGTGGTGTTTGCCTCTCTCCTGTGTAGGCAGACATTCAGACCATGAGAAGCCATGGGGATTTGAGCACATATGCTGAATCTGGAACTGCCCCCCAATGAATGAGTTTTTGTGTGTCCCTTTTTCTTACACCACTTTAGCTCAAGGAAGATTTTTTTTTTTTTCCTAATGAAGAACTGGAATGAAAAGGAATGTCTGAAGTTGCATCACTGCTGGAAAACTACTACAGGACAGCACAAGGAGGTGGCTCTGAGCACTTTATGCTGAGTTCTATCCTCAGATAACTAATTACCTTTCAATATCTGTCATAATATTAATATTTAAAAGAGGAGTTTGGCTCCTTAGCCCCTTGGTTACATTTCTTTGTTTTATTTCATTTCCAAGTGCTCTGCACTCTCTCTGCCACAACAGCTGGCAGATAAGCTTGCTCAGACAAGTATTTTTGTGCATTATTTCTACCATCAACACTTCTAGAACAAGAACAAGCACAGATTGACCCTGCTCCCTGATCTATTGGCTGCCTCCAGAAGCAGGTCTCAGCTTCTCAAGGAAGGCTGGTAGAGCAACAGCTCTTGTAGCTGTTTATTGATATGTTAATGAAAATAGCCAGACAGATTTCCTGTTTTGAAGTATGAAGTAAGTGTATCATTCTCTACTTTATGCTGTAGTGTTACACTTACACTCCAGCACCAGCACAGTGCCCTCTGTGTTGCTCTCTGGGGTATGTGCTCTCTGTGGACCTGTTTTCTTTTTCCTTCCACAGGTGCTTGGGGTCAGAACAACTTTCCATCTGTTTAATTGCTTTAAACAACTCTGAGAAATTTAACACTGGGACTCTATGACCAGCAGGTTGAACTCAGTGGTTACCCTATTTTTTGGGAGTATTTTCTGTTAGCAGGAGTGTACACAGTGTACTGATTTTATAGGCTTTTTAAAGTGATGACCAGGTAAATGACAGTCACCTTGAAATGATTTGCTGTGCAAATATGTTGTTCTATAAGAAAATGAGGTAGAGGCTTCTATCTGAAATCTGTCCACAAAAGCTGGTGTTTTTTCTATGCACCGAACTAATGAATGGTGTCCAGCTTTGCAGTTCAAAACAAGAACTTGATCAAATATGAACCAGTATTAATGTTCACTTTTTCATTAGCTGATGAACTTAGACTCTCTATGTTTTGTCAAAGAAAATCTAGACATTTTTGGAAGCAGAATGTCGTATTCGTGTCAGTTTTAAAACTGTTTAGAGTGAAAGGCAACATGCTGCTCCAGTTTAAGCAGTTATTTGTTTTGGAGTTTAAATCAACTACAGTACTCTTCTGTTTAAAGGGGATGAGAATAAAACCAAAATAGCTCAGAATTAGCTGATGAAAATGTTAATCTTTAAATATATCAACTTAAACAGATTATTGATTTATGTTGGATTTTTTTGGCTTGTTGGAAGTTTTAAGGTTTCAACTCCTCACCCTGATTCAGGGTGGGGAATTTTGCTGGAAATTTTGCTGATTGCATTTTTTTGTGGGGTTTTTTTGCAGAGGCAAAATAATTTCCTGTTCAACCCATTTCAGAAATAAGAAGTGAAAGGGAATGCTGTAGATCATATTAGAAATCTATAAAAGCTTTTTGGCTTCCAGCTACTGCTTTACATGTTGAACATGGAATCAGCAAATTGCTAATACAAACGTAGGTTATTTATATATAAAAGAGGAACAACTGGAATATTATGTTTTTATAATGCATTATGAACAATCTCTTCATCTGAACAGTTGGAATCATACTGTTTACTTCAGTTAGTATCTCCCAGGAGTGTTCCCATGCTAAATGCCTTTGGGGAGGAGATGAATGCAATAGCACATACCCACACAAGGCAGGCCTTAGGTGTGTTCTTCACCAGCGACCATAATTACCTCCTATTTATTGTGTCACATATTTGCTGTGTGATAGTACGAGTGCTAAATAGGTGTGCCAATTAACGTGATCCACAAGGTCCGTTTTTAGAAGCAGAACTAGTGAATTGCCACTTTTTTGTTGCTTGTGTCCTCCACTGTAGTAAAACATGAGCGGCTTCTTTTGAGTGGAAGCAAAGGGATCTCCTGGGGAGTGTTTGCTACACAAGTGTTTCGGCCTAGTGATTAAAGAGCACAAATTTGGAAAAAAGGGAATTCTGTTCCAGTGGAGAGAAATCTTGTCTTTCTGCAGCTCAGCCTCTCTGGGTACAAAATGGCACAGTGGCTGCTGTGAGATTAAAACATTGAGTGCTCAGCACTGGTGTTGAGTAATGTTGGGATGAGGGGCAAATAAATGCCTTGGTCTGCAGACAGGCAAAGTGCCTGGGCTTTAACCAGTAGCTTGTATTTTGGGTGGTGTGTTCTTTTTAACAGCATAAGTGGGAAACGAAAGAAAACGTGATGGAACATTTCAAAGGGAAGACCACAATTTCTCAGTTCCTTTTGGTACTGCTCAGCTGACAGCTCAGTTTCCTTGTTCTCCCTGTGTCTTGGTATCCTGACAGATGTCTTGTTTTCCCCAGCCCATGTGGAGTGCTGGCTCCTTCTTCCGCCAGAAGCTCTTGAGTAATCTAGCAGGAAATTGCAGCAACTCTCAAGAGTAAACAATACTTCAGTATTGGCTTTGTGATAGTCCCATATAAAGCACCCCTTTAACCTTTAGGTTTGTGGGTATTCCTTCACCTTGAGTCATTCTGTCAAATTTTTGGTAGATTTGGGCTAAAAGTCATGCTGCTCTCTGAACCAGCAGAGCAGGAAAATGGATTTCCAAAGTGCCACAAGTTTCCCTTCTGCATAACTTCTTCTTTTGCTGCATCATGTTTAATTTATTTGCAGTTGAAGGTGACTCAGGATAGCTGTAGTAAGGCAGAAATATTTCTTTCAAGGAACATGACAAATAGTGTATACTTGTAGCATGTATACAAGTCTATTTAAACCCCCCTCACAACTTATGTGGTTTTGCCCTAAATTAATAATAAAACATTTAATTTTAACAATTCCATTATATTTTCAGCTAAATCAATTCCAGCAGAGGATGAGCTAAGCAGAAGGTCATAGGAGATTACTGCCAAGGAAGGATCCTGCAGTTGGGTGGTATGATCCAGACTGGCTATTGTTGATATTTTAGCTTCCCATTCTGCCACCCTGTGTGAAACACAGAATGTTCCTTGTTTATAGATATTTAAACTTGATATAGATCTCTATATAATCTTCATTAACTGCATCCAACTTCAGCTGAATCCCACTCCTATAAATCTCTTCTCAAATAACTGCATGAGGTATCTGTGTTCTTTCTCATGTTAGGTGGGAGAGCAAACTAGTTGACTTTAATAGTCCTTCAGACATCACATCTGTGAAGTTATGCTCTCTCAAAAGGGTAGCTAGGTTGGCAATATCCTGAACTTAAAATCAATTAAGTACTCAAGTTCCAGCTCTTCAAGATTTTCAGATTTTTGACATGAGTTGAATGGAAGCTGCTGCTAATTGATTTGGGTCAGAGAATCTCAACGTCAGGAGCAAGATAAATATAAATATTTAGCATTGGATTTGGAGTATTAACCAGGACCTAATACCGTTCATCTGTGTGTAAATGGCAAGACTGTATAGTCAAATAGCCTGGATTTGACACTCTTTGGGAAAGAAAAAGTATGGATGTAAGAGCTGTGAGCAAAACTTGATACCACTGAAAGCTGCCAGTATCAAGTGACTCCTTTGGTGACATTGTCAATTAATGAAACCATTAGCTTTCAACACACCTGTTCCTCCCTGGACCATTTTAGCTTATGTGACAGAGCTGGTAGCTGTGATGTTTGGAACTTTGGAATGCTAAACAGTTTGCCTCCTGAAAAGAAATTATACAGGAACTAAATCTGAGTCACCTGAGGAGCCCCTTAAAATGTAGCTAAAATTTAATCACTGTACTTAGGAATATAAGCATTTTGAGATGGGCCTCACATATCTGGTAGGCAGATTGCTGTGTCATGGCAGAGATAATCCTTTCCTTTCAATGTGTGCAAATTTGTAAGGTCTTAAGGAGACTATTAGTGTTTAATTTTTTTAATTTAAAAAAAATTCTTTTGAAAGACATATAAAATGAGGTCTTTTATTTTTCCCAGTAAGCTCATGCTTGATTTGTCTCCTGATCCCCTGTTGATTGTGACGGGCCATTATCCACTTGCAAATTCCTTGGCTAAGCTTGTGGAGGGCGGGGTGCCCCTGAGACAGAGATCTTCCTGGGAGTGTGCCCAGGCTTTTGAACAACCAACAGCCCTGATTGCATGCTGGGCCTATGAGAGCTGGCATCTTGTTCCTGTGCTAATCTCGTGGTAGTGTGAGAGGTGAAGTCAATGCAATAAAATTTAGGTAATTTACAGTAATGTCACATGCCAGTGTCATAAAGTCCTGGATTAGAACAGAATGAAAAATGAAGGAGATGGAGAAGAGAAACTGTTTCATAGGAGTTGTTCCAAAAGTCAAAAGTCAGTTTCAGAATTAATAATTTCTTTTTTCTCTGTGAAACAGAAAATGCATTTGACATTTTTGCAATTAAAAGAAAAATTCTCTCCTCTTCCCCCCAGTTAAATGATTTTTATTCTAGAATATCTTCCAACTGCTCTCAGAGCAGCACTGATGGCAATTTTTCTGTAACAATCCTTTTAATTAGTAGTACACATCAGCCCAACTGGATGGGGTAGCTTAAAATGGCATTACAGTGGGACTGTGTCGTTCACAGCTGTTTGTGCTTTTCCTGTCTCTTTAACTGACCTACATTTATGATGATCCTTAAATTAACTGAATTCCTTTAACTGAAAGGAGATGGGATGGCTTAAATCAAGGATATTCCCTGGCAGTCATTATCACAATGGTCTGCAACAGCACACCCCACTTCTTTATTGGTGCTTGCACAAGGCCATAGGAAAAGCCATCAGTGATGCCAGTAACAGGAAGTTTTCTCTCCAACAGTATATAGCCATGGTCAATTTTAAAAGACAGTTAGAAACTTCCTTGTGTAGGAACTATCCTGTTTCATTTTCTTCTGAATGCTGCTTTTGATTCTAGAGCATTTTTACCTGTATGATTGCACCATGCCCTCCCCTCCACAAGCAAAAAATGTCCCTCTGTCCAAGCAAAAAGACTGAGTGTTACTGAAACAGCTGAAATAGGTGGATTTTACTTTTACTTTAGGTGTATGCTGTCTTAGATCCATATATACTGTGTGGTCTCCTTCACTATCTCCCTGAGGCTACAGGTGCTTTTCTGAAAAAAAAGCCCATTACCTGGCTCCCATGGCTGTGGGGAATATGAACCTGCCTTTTTTCATCCTGTCTTATTTTTGTACCTGACAGCAAAGAAGCTCTGAACTTCTAGTCATAAAACCCCAAAACTGAAAAGAGAATAAAAAAGGAAATTACTGTCTAGTACTGCTGTCTAGTCCTCAAGTACATGGTGTGGTTGGTAGCATTTGTATCATAAAACTTCACCTTGAGCAAAAACCTGTGACAAGTTACTCCACAATCATAAACTAACTCTATAGGCTCTGGCCTTCTGCCAGGCCTATTTGATCCCTTAAAATAAGACACTAAAGATCCTTTTATTGCTAGAAAAGAAAGTTCAGCTTCCTGCCCAGTGTCCTTCACTTATGTAGAGAACTGGTGCAGCGTGCTTTGTAAAAGAGAAGGATACCATTTCGGGTTGTTAGCTGTGTGGTTCATGCAGAACTGTAAGTGCTCATGTCTCTCAACCCCGGCTTCTTTCTGAGCAGTGCTGCTGCAGTGAAGAATGTTGTTACCTCTTGCCCTTACTAGGTGGGGGAAAGGTTGTTCTGTAATCATGAGAAAGAATTGAGTTGTGCAGCAGCCAGTCAAAATTAATGAAGCATCCAACTCCTTGTGTAAGGGTGACGCTGTTCCTTTGGAAATGTAAATGGGTGATGGTGCTCTGAAAAGCCCATTTGAAACTGGGACTCTTCTGGAGGCCTGGAGCTGTACTTGCTGGCATTTATGCTCTAAAATGACTATTAGAGTTGGTCCTAAAGAATTTATTAATAGGGACCTAGCAGAGGAGATGGACAACAGGTAGAAATGGGAGGTGAGACATGGAGAGGCTGAGATGAAGTTTGTACTGTAGCTAAGACTGAGCCCTGGTAGTTCTTAGTGTTGCAGTTCAGATCCACTCTCATTGCTGTGAGGAGGCAATGTGGTAGAGCCAAGACAAAGACATCCTTCTTATTTCTTTCCTTTCCTTTTGATTTTTTTTTTCCTTAAATTTTTTTCCCCAGGCTGTGCAAGTGAAAGTCCATTGCAGGGTATTGACCAGACCTAAGGGCAGAAGGGCAGGAAGAGTCTGCTTTGCGTTTTAATTCCCACTAACGATTTGTTCTACATTAGAAACCATTCCTGTGTTAATGTACTACAGGGAGGCATTGTTACTTTCAGATATTCACTTCCCTATCTTCCACACTGGATGTGTACCTTCCTGGCCGGCTTTCCAGTTTGACTGTTAATCTTCCGTAACATGCAAACTAGTGATGACTGACACAGAATCACTGATAGGGTTTGTGTTAGCCTTGGGTAAAGTGTGAATGACTTCAGCCCAATGGCCTTCACCTTCCAGCAGATAAAGGTTGGGTTTGCGTATCCTGTGCTTTTCACCAGTCTTTTGGAGCTGTAGAAATTTAGAGAGAAGCATGTATTAATGTATCCATTTAAAGGAGAGAACTGCTTGACACTGCAGAGATGATGTAAGTCTTCCCCAGGGTTTGGATGCTCTCTATTACTGTTTGAGGAACATTACTGCAGCATCAGTGATGCTTCAAGATTTTAGCTTTTATATTTTTCAGATCCTGTACTGCATTAGTATATAACTCTGAACTCCATATAGGGTGTGAATAAGCTCTCTTCACATTTTGGTCAGACAAAACAATCCTTCCAGGCCTGAGATCCAAGGACACCGTCTGGCTCAGCCCCCGAAAAGTATGAACAAAAGTGAATGGGGGGAAAAAGGGGGGTGTTGGGTGGGGGGGGGCAAGGCAGAGCAAACTGGGGGAATATGACTTCGTTGCCTGAAGCTGCTATTGGAGGATTAACCCCTGATACGCATATAAACCAAACTTATAATTGTCTGAAGAACTCGTGACCCTCGTCCATCTTGAGTGTGGCCTCTGCAAGGCTCCTGCACTGCCCAAGGTGTACCTGTTGAAGGCCTTTAATAATACCTACTTTATTCTCTTAACTCTATCTAGCCTCTGTTCTAGGTAGCCACCCCATGGCATCATCAGTAATTATTTTTACTGCTGGGTAAAGCCAGTGTGAGGCAGCTTTATTTTAAGCTTCTGTGATAGAGTAGGAGTTGATTTAGACTTAAACTCAAGACCAGAACTCCAGATGATCTTTTTCAGCAGGCTTCTTTACCATCATCTGGGGATTTTGGGAAAGGCACAGACAGGAATTTCCCTGTCTCTGTTTTGCAGCTGAGTTCTAGACTCTCTGTTTGTCCTTTAAATGCTGTAATGGATGATGTGCAGGAAGCCCAAGATAGGTGGCACTGAACTTTTATTTCTTTTAAAGGCATTATCAGTTTCAAGGATGGCTTTTTCAATAGCAATTTTCTTTTCCAGAAGGGAGAACATAATAGAAAGTATGAAGTATTAGAGCAGATTTAATGCTGCTCGGAGCCTCCCCTGTTAAATACCTTCCCGTAATTAAAGATCATGTATTTAAAACTAGTCATTTAAATGCAAGTCCTACCACTCAGATTGTCCTTAATACAAGAATTCTGTTTATCTAAAGACAGACTGGAGTGAAGGGTGTGAGTGAAAGCTATGGCAAGGGCCCCTGTCAATGATATCCTTAACTGATCGGGAGAAAGCCCCACTAATTTGTAAATTTTAAACTCCAAGAGACCCCTTTTCTTCTGTGAAGCTGTTACAAGCATCTCTAATCTTTTCTCATGGGTCTTCCCATTGTATTTTAGTACTAGAGGATTAAGTAAATCGTGTGCCCAGGGAGTTCAGTATAGTGGTCTGGTGATTTCTGCAGTACTGTATCTCACCAGCAGAGCCTCCAGCATCCAAGCATCCTGCATCCAAGGGAATGCTGCTGCATTTGGCAGTCAGGAGAAGCCACAGAGCACTGTGAGTCTGGATTAGTAATAGGTCACCAGTTGTTGTCCTCAGCACTTGCTTGTGGGTCAGTGGGATGACAGCAGTGCTGACTGGGATGGATATGCTGGCTCTTGTGGTTTCCTTGGAATGACTTTTATGGAGAAAATTGTGTTTCCCAACATTTGCTGCTGAGTACTTCCCCTTGTGAGGGGGAAGTGCCTGTTGCTGGGTCACCACAACCCTGGTTCGCAGAGCTGCCTGCAGAGTCTTTTCAGTGGGCTGTCACTGAAGGGCAGAACTGTGATGTCCAGAGAAAGGTGAGCAGCTCTCAGGACAGCACAGAGCCATGAGCCAAGGAACAGGGGAGCTCTCCAACATCAGTGTGTTAGACCTCTTTCAGCAGCAAATCCAAGGAAAACCCTCACACCCAGACAGTCCAAGGTGGGTATTTTCACCCTCAACCAGAACAGGATGCAAGAAACATTACAACTTGCTCTGTTTCCCAGGACAGAATTCAGAAAGACAAAGCCAGAGTAAAGCCAGAGCCTTGAGGGCAGGAGGCCAAGAGCTGGTGTCTCCCTTCAGCAGTTGCTTCTTGTGTTTGTTCTCCAGGGTGGAGCTCAGTAATTTTACTGCTGCATTGAATATGTAACAAAGTTGGCTTGCTCAGGAGAGATTGTATTCTCAATATATAATTCTTCGTGTCGTACTCTGACTCAAAATGAGTTGTTTAGGGTTGGAGTGGATGTTGGAATACACACTGTCAGTGTGGTGATTTATAAAGCTGTTCAGTGGAACTTCCAGCTCCATGAAGACAGATCCTGCTTGATAAAAAACACGACTTGGAGACTCCCTGATTTAAAAGTAATAATAATAATAATAATAATAATAATAATAATAATTCATTGTAGAGTCCCTGTTACATGAAACATACATGGTTTAACCCCAGCCACTTCACTAACCTTTTCACTTCCTGCTGGGATGGGAGAAGACTTAGGAAAAAAGTAAATACCATGGGTTGAGAAAAGAACAGTTTAATAATTGAAATAATAATAATAATAATAGTCACATAATTGTAATGCAAAGAGAGACAACCAAAAAAGAGATAAACAGAACAATGTATCAGCTACCAGGGAGAAAATAAATAAAAGTATATTTAAAAAACTAAATACTTAAGAACTCTGTCCCAGGACACGTAGCAACATTAGTCCACTCCAGTCTGGTCTCAGGGAGAGCAAGTTACTTATGTAGAATTCAATTACTTAAGTACTTTAGGCACTGTGTCTTCTAATAGGGACCCGTCTCCTATTCAGGATGAGAACAGTCTGCTCTCAGAGCAGAAGCAGATCCTTACAGAAACAGATCTTTTCCAGGAAAGCTTTCTTTTCTGATCCAGGATAGAATTAGACCTGGAAAAACATCACCAAGAAGCCAGTAGTCAGTCCTGTTATCTTGGCCATAGGTCTCTCCTTCAGCCCACATCCCTGTTCCCATGTGCTGTGAAGTAGTAGGTTCTTAGGTTCTTGTTGGCCATCACATGGATACTGCTTTCTGTAGTTTCACATAATTTTGGAAAGGTTCCACTTTTATATTCAGGGATAATTCTATCGAATCTCAAAATCTAACCTTTTTTTTTTTTTTTTTTTTGACAGAATTTTTGTTTTCTGGCCAGCCACATTTTTTATGTTCAGAAGTGCAAACCCTTTGCCTTGTTTAAATAAGAGTAAATGAAAACCTTCCAATGGCTTGGCAGCCCTGCAGTCTGTGTCTTGGATACAATAGGCAGCTTGTGTTCAGTTCAGAAGTTAATGGACATCTGGGGCAGTTTCTAGGTTGCTGTCAGACAGAAAGCTATTAGTGACATTTTGGTCCTATAGGAAACGTTTAAATTAAAAAGCAGGGGGAAGGTCCTGTGAATATCTTTTCCCTTAAAGAGAGTCTTTGTTTTATTCTGAGCTTCAGTTATTGCTATTCTTTGTCTGCTTTCCTTTTCTAGGACTTTTTCCAATAAGCAAAAGGAACACAGTTGCAAACATGCTCAAGACATTGCTAAACCACATGTAATTTAAAGAGGAAATTAGTATTTTGTTGAATAAATGAGAGTAGATAAGCTCCTACTTGGGAACTAAAGAGCTCAAAGCTTCTACAGGGCATCTCCTGCCCCAGGCAGGGTAGCTGCTAGAGGAGCTTATTACATTAGAGATGCTGAAATGTTTTGATGATGAGCCAAAAGATGGGTGCTCTTTAAATGTTTTCATCCGTTCTGGTGCCAGAGATCTGTTTGCTGGAGGTAAACACAAAAATAGTTTGAATGTGGGGCTGGAGTTTGTTTTGATCTTGTGTTTGAATTGCTGTGTAATTGCCCGTGTTGTTGATTTGTGGCTGAAGGTTGCCTGAGGTCCGGACAAGCCTGTTGAGGAAATTTGGGCTGTTTTTATTCTGCTGACCCATGCTGGATGCCTGACTGCCTCCAAAAAAAGCCATTTCTTGGCTGGAGAGGCACCAGCTGTGCAAAGGGTGCAGTTCAGTTATGGAGCTGGAGGATTTGTGCCAGCCTTCACCATTGCCAAAGCTGAAGCACTGAATGACAAATGTGTCGCAGTTCAGCCAAACTGTCCTGCACCCAGCCAAGGCTTTGTAGTCTCACTACACTTAACAAGCTCGTTCACGTGTTAGTGGACTGGTTCAGAGATACACATGCTTTCTGATGGATCATCAATGAAATGGAAAGATTCTCTGCAGATTGTGGCTCTTCAGTTCTCCTAAAATCAACCACTACTTTCAGCATTCAATCTCTTTTGTGTTAGTAAACAAAAGCAGGACTGGAAATACTTTGAGAAATTGATTTTCAGAGCAGTCTGTCACAAGGGATGAGAGTTGGCTCCGTGTAACTGAAACACTTCAGAGAGCTTACACCCAAAAATGATTAAGTAAATTGTTGTAGTGCATAGATAAGGTATATTTGAACCAGGGATATCTTAGTTTTATCATCATCTTGTTAATGACAGTACAACAAAGTCATTTTACATTCCCTGCAAGTAGGTATTTATCTACCACATGTAAGGTGGCAAAATCCAAGTTGTGAATTTCCAGGAGGTTTGATTAAAACCAAATTCCCCTTCACTGTACTGGAAGTTCTGTTTTAGTCTGAACTTGTGTAACTGTGTTTGCATGCAGTGCATTCAGATCTTTAGGTACAAGTGCATATGTGGCTTGTGGTGTTCAGGATCACAGCTGCAAAGCATTACTTGAAATGTTTCCAAGAAAACCTGATTCCTGATTCCTACCTGCATGTTCAGTACATTCCTCTTGCCTTTGTTTAGAATAGGGAAGTAATTAAAGTTGGAAGCATATGAGTAAGAAGGACAAAGTGTTAGTCATAAATGGAGGGAATTTTCCCAGGTCAGCATAAGACTGGTCTAAATCTGATCATTTTGTTCAGTCCTGGACAAGACATTCTTGGTGGATGAGTTCTCAGATGGAGAATTTTTCCTCAAGAGCTTTATTTAGCAGAGGCACTCCAGGCTGGGAATGCCTGTGGAACATGGTGTTGCCAGCACCTGTAACTAAGCCTCAGCAAAGACAGAAGCAAAAGGGGATTGTCTACTATAAAATGTACGCCCAGCTCTGAAATACGGTCGGGCAGAAATCTTTCTCTTTCAGATTTTGCCCTCTTTACAGCTGTAAATACTTAGTCCTTTCACTAGAGGAGATTAACCAAAAGTGCTTGGGGTAAGTATTTTGGGAAAGCTTTTACTCAGGCCATGTGCTAACTCCATCACGATCTGAATACAACTTCATTTAAGCAGATATGCCAATTGGCAGCACTTCTGCCTCTCTGTTAAGAAAATTGTCTTGTCCTTCTTCCAGGATTCCAACCTTACAATACACACGGATAACCCAGACCTAACACCATGTTTCCAGAACACCATCCTGGCTTGGATCCCCAGCATTTACCTCTGGAGTGCCCTACCTGTTTACCTTCTCTACCTGAAGCACAGCAAACGAGGGTACATCGTGCTGTCCATGCTGAGCAGGTTCAAGACGGTGAGAGCTCTTTGCAGTGCCCCACATACTACATAGACTTCATTTTTATTAGTTCAGCATCCAAGGCAGTGCTGCAGTAGGATTTAAACTAATTTCCCTCTGATTTATCATATTGGAGAGCTTGCTCATAGGAATAGTTTGCATACAGATCTCTGAGGAAGGAAATCCATTCTAGGAGTCCACCTTACTCAGTAGAGAGAAGAATTGATTGCTCTACCTTGAACAGTCCCCCTTTGTGAGCCAAAACTGTGCTGCTTCACCCTTAAGTAATGTTTAAACCACTGAAAGCTGCAGAGCAAAGATGTTAAGGTAGGTCTAGTGGGAATTGTATCTCTTTTGTGCAATTGCTTTAATGAGAAGGGTTTTTTCAAGCCACTCTCCCCACGAAATAGCAACGTGGTTTCGTCTGCACCTTGTGCTTAAAGGTTTTCTGGTGTCAGCAGCCCCTCAGGTCTGTGAGTGGTTGGGTCTAATAAAAGCAAGAAAGTTGCTTTCCATAGGTGTTTAAATAACTTGGGTTATTTCTGGAGAAAAAGACCAGGCTTCTGCTTCAGGGCATGTCTGCCTTTACTCTGGATGCTGCCTGTGTTTCCAGCCAAACTAAACAGGAGAAGAAATCCAGGCAAAGACAATAATCTTTCTACTGGTTGTGTGTCTCTGTCCCTCTGGGAGCCTCTCAGGAGCCCCCGGCCAGGCCCGAGTGGCAGACACCGGGGAGCAGCCCCGACA
>JAYDZK010000057.1:5882422-5957132 GCA_034509185.1 Euphonia xanthogaster | reverse complement strand
TCATCAAGGGAGAGGAATTCCATAGGTAAAGGGAAGGGGGTACAGTCTGGGGTAAACTATTTGGGAAAACTACGGGGATACAAGAAACGAAACTACTTCAAAGTATTACAAAGTATAAAAACACACTACAACAGTTGTGATTGGAAATCCCTCAGAAAACAGTTGAGATGAGATCCTTGGATTGAGCGCAGTGGGACAGTTCATCAGATTGCAGCTGATCAGTGCTATGATTGTGTTTACACAGGTTTGTTTTGCTGGGAATCTGTGGATCAGAATGGGTTGGTTTTTTTAGCTCTCTGACCACCCCTGTAGAGGAGTTTACCAAATGTCGTTTCTGTTTGCCTCCTCTCAGCTGTTTGGTGTCCTGCTGTGGTGTGTGAGCTGGGCAGATCTCTTCTACTCCTTCCACGAGCTCCTGCAAAACAGAACCCCTGCACCAGTCTATTTTGTAACTCCACTAGTCGTTGGCATCACTGTGGTTCGTAGCTATTTCTGTTCACTATGACCAGTATGAATAACTTTTTCTTAGACAGATGAAGGATGAACAGCCCCTTTGCCTTTATTGCCTTATCTGGACCTCTTTTAACTGCATTATTAGTATTTGTATCACTGAATCAAATTTTTCTACTGAAAAGGCTGGATTACAAATCTCTCTCTCTCAAGTAGATTCAGCTTTGTAAATTAAAATATTTGTAATGGAGAGATTGTTCTGCCTTCCAGCCTGCTTTCACCTGTTTATCCGAGTTTGTGATCCAGGACTGGAGAAAATTTGAGTAGGACTTTGCCTAAATAGAGAGATACAATAGAGCATGGTTTGTGCATTGTTTAGTATAGTATTGGACTTTGTAAAGCTGTGTCTGTTATCTGGTGCTTGTTCCTCCATTAAGCAAAAGAAGTTGGCTTTGGCTAGAAAGACAAACAGGCTTGTGGCTGTTGTATGAAAAATAAAGCAGTAAAATTTGCCCATTAAGTTTTTTAATTCCCTTGGTTAATTTAAAAAAAAAAAAAAAGTATCATTTTCTAGACAAGTCGTTATGGTCTGTCTGGATTGGAGAAATGGCAGCTCCTACATTTGTTTAAAATATTTGTAGCTAATATTTAATTGTTCCCAGCCCTATGTGCAAAGGTTTAAAATTTGAATTCTGAAGTTGAGGCTCTGAAAACACCAAAACAAATTATTTCAGTGTTATTTGCTCCTCTCCTTACATGATGGAGGTTTTGCCATTGATTTCTGTGAAGTCATGATGGGGCTTATTTCAGAAAGGTCCTGCTGTTCTGTTGTCCTTCCAGTCAATGGTGGCTCTAAGAACTGCCAACTGAGAGTGCAAAGAAGGGTAGCACTGGGATGGGGTTGTGTTCATGTGTTCCTGTATTTACTTTTACAGCTCTTAGCCACACTGCTTATCCAGTACGAAAGGCTGAGAGGAATTCAGTCCTCTGGAGTGCTCATTATCTTCTGGTTTTTGTCTGTGCTTTGTGCCGTGGGTCCCTTCCGGTCCAAGATCATGACTACAACAGCACAGGTGACAAGCTATCCTTGTTAGCACTTGGAGAATAGGAAATGTAGCATCCACATCTATGTGAAAAGAATGAATCACCCAGGTTTGGAGTCAGATCTGAGCCCAGGTTTTGCCAGAGAGAGAGAGAGAGAGATTGAGAGAGAGTAGTTTGGTTCTGTTGTTTTGACTCAGACCTGTGTAACTAGAGGGGAACTGGATGTTTCAGACAATGTCAAAAAGCAGATTTTGCTTAGCCCAGGGCTATACTGGTAACCTGATAGACATAAGAGAGCAATACCAACACTGTGTATATGTGAACAGACTCCTGTCTTTTTTTGTCTCTTTCCCTTTTGCAGCCTTTTGCTTACATGGACATGGGTAGTAATCAGAGAGGACACATTTTAATATGTTAAGTTCCTTTTTTACTTAGGCAGCTTGGCCCCACTAGGCAGCTCCATGGGCTTCCTTGTGTCAGTGCCTGATGTGCTGAGGACAGCATTTTGACTCCACTGGGGCTGGAAACAGAGAGGAAGTTGGAGGGAAAGAAATCTGGGCTGTTAAGATTCCTGTTTGAAAACATGGCAGGTTCTCCCAAAGTAAGAAACTTGTTGAGTTTTTCACAGAAACATATTACACTAAGTAGGACAAGGCAGATTGTTCCAGTGGTTAAATCACCAAAGCCTGGGAGAGAAAAAGAGTGCTTGGAAAACATTAGGATGATCACTTCTCCTCAGTGAAATCAGTGTTGATTCTGTTTGGTAATTTCTTGTTTTTATTCTTGCTTCTTTGTAATATTAGCAGCATTATCCTGTTAGCAAGGATTTTCTTGTAGCAGGCTGTTGTAAATATTCCAGCAGAGATTGAATTAAACCTTAACTGAGAGCCTGGGTAGAACTTTGTTAGATAATAGCTTCAATCTGGTGAGGCTGTTTCAAACACCACTTAGAGGCACCTTTAATAAGTGAAAATATTGGACTATCAGTGTTGAATCCATAATCGTCTTGAAAGTTTGGATGCAGAGCCTTAGAACAAGTCAGGGTAACATTTCTCCTCCTCTGACTGCCGAGAACCAAATATTCCTTCTCTTGCACTTAAAGTTTAAACATTTTAAGCAACAGAATGGCATTAGGGCATGAAAGAGCTGTATAAAGGACATACCCTCACAGCAAGAAGCTTTAAGGAAACTGCAGACTCATGATTAGGAAAGGAAATCTCTCTAGAGCAGCTGGAACTCTTATTTTGCAATGCAGTGGTTTTTCTGCAGCTTCTTCTGAAAGTATTTGGCACTCGCTGCTTTGTCAGTGACAAGATATTAAAGTAAAAGGATGTTCTCTGATCTGGGTTGACAGTTCCTAGCTTAAGACATGATCGTGCGAGAACCCCCAGAGGTAATTTGAAAGGATATTGTGTAGACCTGATTCCAGAGGGTGTCTGCATGCAGTGAAGATGTATAAGCACTTTGAACTTGATATGATTTAATGAAAAGCTTGGAGGTAAGCATGTTCTTAGGCACTTGTCAGAGTACGAGCATACTTTTGTGACATAATTCCTGCTAGAGCTGCTTTGCAGTATTCAACTGTAAAGGAAGAAAGGAGTTGCCAAAAGAAGCAGTGAAAAAGGAGAGGGAGAGAGAGAGAGTATGGGGAACTTGGAAGTGCAATAAAGCAATAATTTACAGTGTTTCTTTTTCCTCTAGGGCCATGTAAATGAAAGGTTTAGGTTTACCACATTTTACATCTACTTTGCTTTGATAATCATTGAGTTGATACTTTCATGTTTTAAAGAGAAGCCACCGTTTTTTTCCCCTGTTAATATAGATGCCGTAAGTATTTTTCTCTTTGCTTTATTTGGATTTTACAGACTATATGGTGTTTTGAGAATTCCACTGAAAGTACTTGTCATTGAAAGCAGCTTTGGATTGTTATAGAGATGGCAGTACTTAGTGACCCTCTTAAAAAACACTGGGTATGAAGACTAGTATTGGGGTTTGGAGTCTTTTTCCATTATCTGTGTCATCAGAAATGGCTTGAAGCTGTGTAGTGAAAGCAGCTCTCCTGCTTGCTGCTTCACAGCAGTGTAAATTATATTTATGTGCACTGAAGTGTAATAATAATTATTTCAGGAGGGTTTTTTGAGGATATGGTACTCTACTTGCTTAACATTCATCTCGAGTTAGCAAAAGTCTATGAAGTTTGTCTTAATAATGAGTTCTGTATGTGTTGAGAACAGATATGGAAAAACATTAATAACAAAAGATATTAGTAGTGTCACAGGTTAAATTCTTCTCCAATTCAAAAATAGTCCCTATAATTGGATTTATGTTTGAACCAAGCTGAGAGAGAAGTTGAGCTCATGCCCTAAAATGAACATCTCTGAAACTGTAGAATAACATTTCACTTTATAGGTGTGATTTAAAGGCAGTGTATGAAGCAATTTTTAGGTATAAAAGGAGTTCAGGGTGGGAAATGAAAGAAATCAATTTTATATCTCATTAGGACATAGGTATGTACATGTAATATACCATACAATATGCCAAAAATTATCGAAATAGACTGTTGTCATGTTAAAGTAATAGTAAATGTCTTGCTTTATTTATTTTCATTTTTCCTCCCCATAAATTCATTATAGAATCCATGTCCAGAGTTAAATTCAGGCTTCCTGTCACGATTGACATTTTGGTGGTTTACCAGGTGAGTTTTTTCTTCAAGCTGTTGGACAGCTGACAAACCCAAAACCTGCTTGTGATCTGTGTTGCACAAAGTGAGCAGTACAGAGATTTTCCTTCTGTGGGTAGTTGATGTTGGATGCTCTTTCATCCACAAGAGCGTCAGCACTTTGAGAATTTGCCTTTTTAGGAACACAGAGCCCAAACTTTTCCTCTGCATGGTATGGCAGCAACAGTATAATGACAAACAGGATATGCGGCCTGGCTGTGCTCAACACAAGCAGGAATATAATCTAAACCAAGATGTAGCTCTGTGCTCCACAAGATAAACTGTGGCAGCCTTTCACCCAGCTGAGGGTGCATTTTTTTTCCTGTTGAGGTTCATGGGTGAATACTTTTTTATAAGGACATTTTCTGTGCAAAAGGGAAGGTAAACTGGGTTATGTATATAAATTATTGTTGCCAACTACGGTTGCAGACAAAAGGTATGTGTATCAAAGATGCAAATTTGAGATTGGGCCTGCTACTCCATGATAAAGAAGTGGAATAGCTATCAAAGGTTGTGTTAAGACCCTGTTTTTCCACAGTGCTTGAGATCTTCATTCTTCCACCCATGTAATTTTATTTTCCTGGTAACAGCCCTGTAAAGTTCTTTTTAGTGAGAGAATGAGAACTTTCTAAACTTCCAGAATGTTCAGCTTCCCCAGTGAGGTTCTTGGCAACCAGGATGTTTGTATCCCTTGACAAAATTCCATTTACAGTTGAGGAATTGCAGTTTTCAGAAAAATCCGATTTTCCTTTTACTCCAGTGAGCTCCACTTTTGCATTTTGTTCACCTCTGACAGTTATTCCAGATCAACTTTATTATTTTCACTTCTAAAGCTTCACTGTTTCCATTTAATGGCACAATTTCATCCAAATGCTTCTATTAGTTGGTTTTTGTTGTCCTTTTTTTTCCTGAAGTAGTGTTTTCAATAAAATACATGCAATTAGAAATACAGCATGTCCTTTCCTTAATTGCGAACACCAATAAAAGGAACAAAGGGTGATAATTATTCTCCAATCTCCCTTTCTGTGGAGTATCTTCTTGCTTTTGTTACCTTAATAGTCCTAGAGTTACTGGCAATGCTTTAAAACTGAAAATTCAGTTTTCCAAACTGAATCGGATTGTTTCTCTCAATATGTGCAGCATGGCAATTCATGGGTACAAAAGGCCTCTGGAAGAGAAAGATTTGTGGTCGCTCAACGAAGATGACACTTCAAAAACTATCGTGCAACAACTGAGTAAAGAGTGGGACAGAGAAAAAGCAGAGTGCAAACAGTAAGTACGCGAACAAGTCTGCAAAGTTGAGAGATTGGTCTGAGTCCTTTCAACACTCATAAGTTGCTCAGCCATGAAAAAGAGCCAACTAAAAATGCACCTGCCACTTCAGCCTTTCTGTTCTTCACTCATTAATAGTTAAACTTTCTTTTTAAATATGTCCAGGCAGAGACAAACAGGAGCCCTGTGGGGCTTGTGTGCCACCAACACACTTTATAGGTGCTTAAAATCTCCATGGGCAGGTGGTGCAACTTCCCATGTGGAGAAGGGCTGAAGATGTGTGAGAACAAGCTGTTGAGTTGGTCGAGTTGCAGAAAATGAACAACTTTTCACCACTGAGCTGCTAGTTGTCTAGCTGCATAATTGCATCCCTCCCAGGTGTGTTGGAGCACAGCTTCTGGGCACATAAACCAAAAAGAATTTATCATCTCCATCATGATTTTTTTTGGCCTGGGAGTATTTTTAGCCTTAAGGCTCTCAGCAGTGAGCAAGTCTTCACTTCCCAGCAGTAAAGATAAGAAACTCAAAAGATGTGAAAGGCAAGAGGGGAAGAGACATCCCACTTTATTGCTGAGACCCTGCTGCTGTTGCCTAGAAAACTAGCAGCAAAATTGTCCTAGTATCTGATGAAAATGGGATTAGGGTCAGAACTTGCATACAGTTATACCCCTGCTTGAGAGGATTTCCTTCATATTGCATGTTCTGTCCTAATCCACAATAGGTAAAAAATTACCTATTGTGCAACTCTATTTTCTTCTCTCACTGCTTGGTGTCCAAAATGTTTCCAAGCAAATAGACGTGATAATAGTGTGTTTCAAATGAAAAATGTCAATAAGGAGGGGGCCAGTGCTTCCATTTCCTTTCATTGTGGAGATTTCTTCTCCGTGTGGAAGCTTTCCTCTGTTCTCTTTTGTGCATGTCCTTGCCAAATTGTAAAGACCCTATTATTTAATAATATTAGGAGACACTTGTAATTTTCTTGGCAAGCCTAAATATGATGTGGAGAGTTCCATTTTGCAGCTAAAATTTGAAATATTTCCAGCAGTTCACCAGCAGCTGTCCACTAATGCTCTGCGTGGATATGTTATAGTTCTACTTTAGGGTTTATTTTCAGGGTTTTTTTTCATTGTCTTAATGTCTCTATTTTTCTGGTGTTGAATAATGTGCATAGTCTGGGTTCTGGTCTTTTTGCACAGACATAAATCTTAGTCCCTCAGGTTGTTTTATGGTAAGAGCACAGCCATCGTGCAGGAGTGCATGGGGTCCAGGAAAACTTTTACTAGGAAACCAGAAACTTTGCCTGGAGTTTTCTCAGGGGATTCATTGCATTTTGGAAACTATTCATATAAACTGGGGCCAATTGGCAGTGAATTTAGCTATAAATTATGAGTCATATTTAGCTCAGGTAAAATTTTGTGGCAACTGTATTAATGATTCTAAGATGGGGAAAAGAGCAAAAACAAAGCAAGTCACTGTACTCCAAATTGCTGTGCTCCATGCAACTCTAAAAGCTCTGCTTATTCTTCAGTTATAAGTATTTTCTATTACTTCCTGTCAAATAACAGTAGTGGTAGTTGCTTGAGAGATGTTATAAATACCTCTTTTTTTTTCCTTTCAACTCTCATTAAATCTGCTCTGAGCAAGCTTTTATGACATTAAAAATGCTGTGTCAATTTGTACACATGTTGAAAGTGTGATGAAAAGTATTTGTAGTGTACATAGTAGTAATTTATTTTAAAAAACTTAATCAGTTGCAGCTCTGACATAGCTAAAGCTTTAAACTTGTTTTGTCATAATGATTATCACATTTCTGTTGTTCCCAAACGTTTTTTGCTTCACTTCTGTCTTGTGAGTTACTGTTAAATAATTGCTAAAAATTAATTTGTTTCTTGTGAGTTACAGGAGACACCAGCATGGATTTAAATGTTACTATCGATAATAAAGCACACAAAGAGTATTTTTCCTTTCTTTTGCTCTCTTTGCTTATATGGCTGAAGTTTCTACTCACTCACTTTAGTGATAAGTGCAGTTTCTTCTGAGAAAGAGCTGTGCTGGATGGAGAAGAGTGAGCTGGA
Source organism: Euphonia xanthogaster (assembly GCA_034509185.1). Lineage (NCBI taxonomy): Eukaryota > Metazoa > Chordata > Aves > Passeriformes > Fringillidae > Euphonia > Euphonia xanthogaster. The sequence goes on along the minus strand of JAYDZK010000057.1, from coordinate 5,949,572 downwards.
ATGCATTTTCCCTCATTTTTAGTTAGCTTTTGATTTTAGAGACTGTCCTTAGGAAGACATTTTGAAGATGCAGGGCTGTATCAGCACCAGTGAGAAACTGTGTGTTTTCCCATGATATAAATCAGTACCTATTATCTGCCCTGCTGTAAATAATGACAACCAGACACATGCTCTTTGCTTTGATTAAAAGCTGGGTGTGAGCAGTCCCACACACTGCTGAAAACCTGATCTCACCTAACTACAGGTAGTAAATACTAAAAGTGCATTTTCTCTCTTTGGGACTCAGCTGCAAGAGAGCCATTGCTTTGCTATTAGCTCAGTTTAATAAACACTTTTAATAGCACAAAGTCAGGGGCAAGTAGTCTTGTTTCTTCAAATCCTTCAATGAGTTTAACAGTCTGGTTGCCAGAAAAACAAGGGTTTTCTCATAAACTCTCCAAGTTTGATCTGGAAGACAAAGACAGCACTGTTTGTTCTTGTCTGGGGGGAAAAAAAGAAATTGACTGGTTTAGGTTCTCCCCCTGCCCTCTAGCTTTATTGCAAAGATGTTGGGATTTGCAAATGGCTTTTTCTGAAAGGATGTGGACAAGTTCACTCATGTGGACTGTTAGCCTCAGTGATCACAGTGAATGCTCACAGGCTGTTGGAATCATTGGACTCTGCAGTTAGCCAGCTCCAAAAAATCTGCGCAGTCTTTATAAAAAATCATAAATTCAACCTCACTTGGTAGTACTTACAAGTTATTTTTCAAATACCTTGTGGTAAATATTCACTGTTTCTAGGGTGTCTTTTCCATCTGTTTTTTCTTGTAGAGCTTATGTGCCTCTAGTTAATTTCCTTCTCCCTGTTCCACCTGGGCTTAACTTTCCTGTCTGACATTCAGGAAATTTTTTGCTAGTCCCATAGCCCCCAGGAAACAACAGCAATTTGATATTTTCTGATAGAAGAGTTGCCACGCTGATGTTTGAGAGCAATTAATGGAGGAAATAATTTCCCAGAGTTGATGGGCAACAGAAGTCCCTTTGCTGATGGGCAACAGAAGTCAGGCACCTAAACCCCAAAGGGGCTTCTGCAAAACCTGCCTGGAGCCCTCAAGAGCAGTTTGGGCATGTTGGGCCCATTTTTCATCAGTCAGTCTAAAAAAGTACTCATGGAAGAGTCACTTTTGTTAGCTTATTTGGCAGCGGGAGAGAGGCGAAAAGTACAGAAGGAATCCTAGAATCCTGGAATCATTAAGGTTGGAAAAAATCCCTATGATTATTGAGTCCAACAGTTAACAAAATGGTTGCAGATAAACAATATTAAATACCTTAATTGTCAACTGAGTAAAATTTAGGTACCTAAATCCAAGGTTTCTCTCCTGGAAGAATCTGAACAGCTGTGGTCCAGATCTTGGGGATGGCCCAGCTTTGAAGGTGCTGTGGTTTCTACTCAATTTCAAGTTTCCAGAAATGCAAAACTTTGTATTTTGAGAGTGCTGTGCCTGCTGCAATGCCTGTTGCCACAGGGGGATTAATTCTGCTTCTCTGGAAGCAGCTGTGTGGTTGATAAGGGTACAGGTTTAGCACAACTACTGATTGAACAATGAACAGAGGCTCAGAAGGAGTAGGTGAGGGTGCCTTGTGTGGGATGTCTGTAGCACTTCTTTGAGGATTACTATACAAGAAATTGGAGATCCAAAGTCAATTCTGTCCTCTAAGGAAGTCCAGCCTTCCTCTTCTCCTCCTTTGGGCCTCATTCTCATCTCATGGTGATTGATTTTGTGGCCTGTGGATTGCATCCCCTAAGTACTGCAGAAAAAAAAAAGAAAATAAAACAAGACTCAATTGCACAAGAGTGGCTGATCCTGAGCACACCTGGATGGTGTTGGAAGTCTTGCTGTTGGTCAGTAGCAGAGCAGAGGAAGGTGCAGAATTTGGGGTGCTCCCACAGTGCTGTTCCCACAGGACAGTGCCATTCTCATTGTCAGTTGTCTCCTGTAATTTGTTTTGTTTCCCTAGGAAAGAGGATGTGTCATACATGAGGAAATCGAACCATGTGCAGAATCATGCTGGTGGCAGCCCAGAGGAAGCAGAAGTCCTGATCAGAGACAAAAAGCACAATAGGAAACCTTCCTTACTCAAGGCTTTGTTGAGGACCTTCGGGCCATACTTCTTAATTGGCTCCTTCTTCAAGTTGATACAAGACCTACTCTCTTTTGTCAACCCTCAGCTTTTAAGGTCGGTTTACTCTGTGAGTAGTTTCTGTGTGTGATCCCTATGGATGCTTGGCTTTGGCACAGGGCAGTTGTTTTTGAAATAAAGAGTTAGTTTCCCTCACAGTGCCACATGTGTATGCTCCCTCACCTTCCCCCTGCAATGCCATGAGACATGAGTTCTTTGTTGTGGACTCAGCTGTAAATTGGACAAGCTTCACTGAAATGCTTCGTTTGTAAATCTCCCATCGCTGTGGGCAGCTTTGACTTACAAATTGCTTGTTGCTCTGTGATTAAGTCCAAAGCAATTTCTCCCCATTTCTAAAGGATTAGCTATGAAATCAAAGTGAAGTATTGGTGGCTGGATCCAATGGTCTCTGAATGTCTGATATCCTCATGTGTGGATGGTGGTTGCAGCTGTGGTGTGACTTGATGTGCAGATGTTGTCTGATGCTCCAGTATGTGGTGCTCTGGCCACGCTGCTGTCATCTGGGAAAGGTTTTGGGCCATTTAGATGAGTTCATGTGCTCTTAGTTGTGTTCAGCAATGAGAATGTGAGAGGCACAGTTGCAGTGGATTTCCATGTGAAAGAAAATTATAGTTCTATCAAAAAAAAAAAACCAAACAGAGGAAGAGGTCATGAGAAAAGTGGTCTGTCCTCAAATTCTCTTTGTGTGAGGAGCACCTCTACCTCCCATCTCCAGGGGTACCAGTTGCTCAGCCTGATCCATAAAGGAATTTGCACAATCCCCACATTTTTTTCTTTATTAGTATTTTCCTTAAAGTGAGGAATTCACAAGATAATCATTAGCTAGGAAGAAAGCAATAGTGGAATTACCAGCATTTCTTCCTAACAATTATTAATAGAAAAGCACACAGTCCTATGCATGAGGGAGGAATGGAGCTTGGGTGGAGGTCACATGTGGATGTAGAGATAGGGAGAAGAGAAGGCTCTGCTCCTATTTGAGTATCTCTTAAAAATAACCAGTGTTCTGAGATCATGTTGTTCTGTGGGTGGTTTGTGATATACCCAGAAATTTGCTAAAAAGAGGGTCTGACCACGTATGGTGACATTTAATAGCTGACAGTCTGTCTTCTCCCAGAGCCCCTGCTGAAGAGGAGGCTGCTGGCTGCCTCCTGAGAACACATTAAGTGTAACCTATTCTGAGAATTTCTCAAATTTGCATGAATTCCTGAATACGTTTCAGTGATATCTCAAGGCATAATATGGTGAATTTCTTCTCAAGTCTAAATTCCTGCAGTCTGGGAAAATGCCCTTCTGATGGTAAGGGAAGATGAAAAAGCCATGGCTGTCTGGCAGACTGCATGTAAGATACTTTCATGTTTCTAAAAAGGTTGGTGAATCCCTGGGACTACCCAGAAGAGGTTTTCCGGAAGCTGTTCCCTTTTGCAGAATGAATGAATGGAGCAGTGGAGAAATAAGATTTCTCTGGACTGGAAGAAGATGTAGCAACCTCATGCTTCTACTATAAAGCTTTGGTGGCCTGATTTGTAGCTTCCAGGTCCATTTTTCTCCTGCTGATTGTTTGAGCCATGGAGCCAAATCTCTTTTTCTCCTATATTTTGACAGTTCAGTATTCTGGTCACTAGGCTGAAATCACAAACGTGATTTTTGAGAGGACTGGACATTGCAATGTGTCACTCTGCTTTATTGCTGTGTGTCTGTATGGAGCTCTGGCAATGAGAGCAGCTGTGAGGAGTAAAAAGGACTTATCAATAAAAGCTGCTATAGCCATCTTAATGGTACCATTTTACAAAAAAAAGAGTAGGAGTGAAGGACTCTTTATGCATCCATCCAGGAGGATGTCTTTTAATTTAGTGATTCTTTTTTTTGTGGGAAAACACCCCAGGCAGAAGCACTCAGGCTGCTTGAAGAATATTTGGGTAAGAAGCTGGTTTTGCCTGCCCTGCTGCACTGCCTTACTCCGTCTTATCATTCACCTCTTGCCCTGGGGGCCTGCCTAACAGAACTCAGACAGTGTGCGGTGTGTTTAAACCCTGAATCTCAGGGGAAACCAAGCCTTTCTCTTCATATTTCATTTTCAGGCTCATTTACAAATGGACTTTGTCACTGGCAGAGCTGCAGGTTTTGCTGTTGGATCTTTGCAATGTTGTTCGACTGAAATCATAACTCAGCCTATGTCCTGGAGAGCTGTTTTCTTTTTGTGGTTAGGGAGAGGATGTGGCAGGATGCTGTAGTTGGGAGAAGCTGTGTTATGTCCCATTAAATTTGATACATGGTTTTTAAATTTTTGTTTCTTTTTCCTTTTCCTTCCCTACTCTGCTGACAGTGTTTTAATCGGCTTCATTAAGAACAAAGATGCCCCAGCCTGGTGGGGGTTTTTGATTGCAGCTCTGATGTTTATCTGTGCTGTGCTGCAGACACTCATCCTTCACCAGCACTTCCAGTACTGCTTTGTTACTGGGATGAGGCTAAGGACTGGGATCACTGGGGTGATATACCGAAAGGTAAGGCTAGAAGCATTCTGTGGGCTAGAACACCAGCCAGGCAAGTGTGCTCAGTTCTCACATATTTAGGGAAGGTTAGGCATGTTGGAGAGGAGTAGCCACCTGGAATATAAAAGATTGGAGGTTTGGTGAGTTTTTAGGAGTACTTCTTTAATACTTTACAGAATTTTCCCATGAGCAGTAGTGCAATATGGGTGTTACTAGACATACCAATACTGGTTCATTTTAAACGCAGGAAGGAGACTTAGATTAGATGTAAGGAAGAAATTCTTTCACGTGAGGGTGGGGAGGACCTGGCAGAGGGTGCCCAGAGGAGCTATGGCTGCTCCATTCCTTTAAGTGTCTAAGGCCAGGTTGGATGGGACTTGGAGCAACCTGGGATAGTGGAAGTTGTCCCTGCCCATTGAAGAGGGGTTGGAACTTTAAATTTCCTTTCCACCCAAACTATTCCACAGTTTGGAAGAGGGATCTAGGAGAAGAACATGTTTATGCTGTGAGTGGATCAGACCCAATGAGGTTTTCTTCAGATTGCTATGCACTGCTTGAGCTGGACATGCTCATAAGAAAAACCATTTCATGAGCGCTTGTTCCTTGGAGATTAGAAATGGATGTAGGTGAATTATTTTATTCTTTTTGGAGAAGCACATTCTTGGACCGTGTCATTTTGCTAATAATTGTGGATTCGTTCTCCATGTGTATCAAGATTGTGAATGCATTGACGCTCTCTCCCTTGTCAGTCCTTAGTGATCACAAACTCAGCAAAGCGCTCATCTACTGTTGGAGAAATTGTCAACCTGATGTCAGTGGATGCTCAACGTTTCACGGACCTGATGACTTTCCTGAACATGTTGTGGTCTGCACCACTCCAGATATTTCTAGCTTTGTATTTCCTCTGGCAGGTACAGACATTGTCACAATTTTATTCACAATTCATCTAAATAATGTGCAGGCTTTTTCTTTTTCCTTTTTTTTTTTTTTTTGTCACTTTGACCTGCCACTGTGTTTCTTACCAACTTTAACTGTTCTGTCCTGTAGTAAAAAGGTGCTGTACACCCACACCTAATGTCTTAATTATTTTGTTCCGCTGATGGGCATTTGGAACAGAATGTTTCCTTTGTCTTTCCCATGTCCTTACTCCAGTTTGATGGGCTCAGTCTTGGACTCTTGTTCCCAGTAATTGATACAAATGAGAGCTTGAGGGAAGTGGTTTAGAGACCAAACCAAACAAAAACCTGGACATAGGAAATATCATATGTAGAGATTATGTCCTGCTATATAAAGAAGTTTTGTGCAAGTCAATGTGAGACAAATCTCTCCTGGAAAAACCATAATTTTTCATTTGCTACATTGTGACATTGTTTCAGGTTTATTCCAGGTTCTGTCTGAGCACTGGCTTTCAGACTTGTTTCTGTGCAATTAATGTCTTTTACTGCATAAAACAGTAGCACCAACTTAACCATATTGATTTCAACTCAAAAGCCATTAAATTGCAGCAGCTCTGAGTTACTGCTCTGCTGGAAGCTGAGCTCTGGTCGCCAGCAGTTTGTATGCTTGCACTCACACTGAGGGTACTGGGTTAATTCCATAATTACAGTTCCCTTGGTCAGAGAAAAATCCAGAGAAAAATTCCTATCACCGATACAACAATAGTTATTATTGTTGTTGTTGTTGTTGTTATTCTCATTATTATTATTATTCTCATTATTATTATTATTATTCTCATTATTAGTCAAAGTGGTCCCTTATTTTTCTGTCTCCTCTTCACAGTTCCTCTGTGGAATCACAACACTTCACTGGGATTCAACTTCACTGGGAAGTTCAACTTGTCAACATTGATTTCTGTTTCTATCAATTATTGTTCATTTTGTGCTGACTGTAGGGAATGCTTGGGTACAAAATCTTACTCTTTCTTTTTAAATCAAGACTTTAGGGCCTTCTGTGCTGGCTGGAGTTGCTGTGATGGTCTTACTTATCCCATTTAACTCTGCAATAGCAATAAAAACCAGAGCATTCCAGGTAAGGTAACAGCAGAGAAGGTAATGTTACAGAAGTTGGCAGCTGTGCTATGAGAAATGAAGACATCTGGGCTTGTAAATAAGATGCCATTTGCAACAATTTACTTATGAGTAAGAATGTACTGATATATTTAATAACTGTATCATCTTAGATACTTTTTCCATAGTGAAATGAATGCAATTTAGGGGAAAAAAACCTTCTGTCATTGAGCAAGTGGCTTCTTCATACCTCTGGAGCAAGTAGCTTTTGGGACTAGCAAGAGGTTTCTTGTCTCCATACTTCTTCACCTGGTATCTTCTCTAGGAGTATCTAGAGAAAGGCAATTAACACTGTTTTTAAGCTGCAAATGAATGTTTTTAGAGGTGGCAGCTAAAACCTGACAGTTTGAGTTTTATGCTAAAAACCAGTGTTGATGTTCGCTGCTACTTAGCTGGGGCAAATTTCATTTATTATCTTAAGGGAAAATGATCCTTTATTCCTTTCTTTGTAGTCTTAGTTCTTCGTAGTCATGGAAAGCTGAAAAAACACCAATATAGCAGTGCCCTCTGGCTTTGTGCTAGAAAAAATCTAATAATTTGCTTGTGCTATGCAACCTATCAGACTGTTTAGAAGATTAAAAAATAAATTAAAAGTCAATCTGTTGTTGTAAAAAAGGTAAGAGTTGGATACAAATTAGGACTTTTAAGCACAGCTTTAGTAACAGAGTGATATTATTATATGCCTTAAAGAGACATACAGGATTTTTAAATCTCTTGGATGCTGACATGTTAGTAGTAACATTCCTTTTCTCCCTTGCCCATTATAAGATGCATAAATTGCTGTGCATATGTGTGTGAATTTTGTCTATAAATTTGAGCAGGGATGTTTTTATTTTAGTAACTGAATAAAATACTGTATTTTAATACATAGGAAAACAAACCCTAGAAGTAGCCACAGTTTTCAAGAGATAAGGAATAAAATGTGCAAACAAGGAAGAAAAAAGTCTGAAGAAATCAAAGGAAATTATAGGGTAGTATTTTTGTGAAGTGGCTGCATCTTTCTTTAAGATGGTTTAAAAATGTAGCTCTTAAGAGTTAAAATGAGTGGAAAGCTTTTGTACTCTGCTTTCCAGGCATTTCCTTTGATTTCTTATGTCTGTGGAGGTAGACTTTAACTTGCACAATAAGCTGATAACAGTCTGGCTTTCTGTAATTACCTTTTGCATCCTCTTCAGAAATAGCCTGAGGGCCACCACAGCTGTGATACATATGTTGAAAACTCTCCTGTAGTCTGGGCTGTGACTCTGTCTCCTGTGTTTCCCAATAACCCAGGTGGAACAAATGCGATACAAAGACTCCCGCATTAAATTAATGAATGAGATCCTGGCTGGCATCAAGGTGCTGAAGCTCTATGCTTGGGAACCATCCTTTTCAGAAAAGGTCCTGGAGATACGAAAGAATGAACTGAAAGTTTTGAAAAAATCTGCCTATCTCAACTCTTTGTCCACCTTTGCCTGGATCAGCGCACCCTTCCTGGTAAATTAAATTTGCATGGCTCTCTAAGCTGTACAAGTGTACCCTTGAAGGATAAGCCTGAGGCTTTCTGCTTGCTAATGTACATAGAAATAAAATGTAAAGTTTTTGAAGAAATTATTCACATGCTTTGATACAGAGTTCCCTGTTCTCGAGAGCCCTTTTGTTAATCAGTATTAAAGTGTTTTGTGATAAAGCCTGCCAGTGAAAGCTGGGAATAGGTGTCACGGGAGAATTTCCAACCACTTCAAAGTATTTCCCATAACAAATTAAAACTAGAATTTGAAACCTCAGAGAGATCTGTGATTAGCAAAATAGCAAAAGAATCTTTAATTGAGTCAGTCAGGACAATGTCTGTCTTTAGCTCTCATTTCCACCTTCTTGTTGCAGTGTTTAAGTGAGAGAGGGAGTTGTTAAATTATTCTACAGCTCAAAAAAGATTTAATGTGAAAACTGAAGCCCAAATGATAATGTTACCAACTCTGAAATGCATTTTCCTCAATTTTGTCTTTTCCTCTGTTTTCTACTTCAGTGGACTGTGATCCCTTTTGCAGAAAGGGTTTTGGTGAATAAAACCATTCAGATAAGTCCGTGGTCAAAACTATTCCCAGCCAACTTTTCTTGATATCTTCCCAGCCCTGCATGAATGATCTGATCAGCCTGAAGGTTTTGTCCCTTTCGTAGTTCCTTAAAGTCATTGCACTACTTTCAGTGCACATTCCTGTTCCTGCTCATTGTGAGTTTGCTGCACAGGATGATCCTTCCACAGTGGATGGCCCCTGTTATACAGCAAACCACCAGATAACTTGAATTTCACTTCCTTCTCTACTGATTAGTGAATCTTGTTTGCTTAGCCTGCAGTTTACAATGGGAAAATTTGCTTGGGTGGAGCTGAAAGAAACCACAACCCGATAACAGCTTTTCCTTTTTATTTACCCAAGTCCTGTAGTTCACCTCTTGAAATTCTTAGTTCAACAGAATGTAGCCACTAGAAACCTGACAAGTCTTTTATTTTGTGAGCCCCTTTTCTGTACCTACTTGTCCATAGGACTTGACATTTTTAAAGCATGTTGAAAAGGTCAGAAATAAGGAATTTTCCCAATTTTGTGGTTGGTACTTTTATTTCCAAGATGCCTATCAGGATTGAATACTTTAAAAATGTAAGGATATACCAGACATCTCGCAGTGAACTCCCTTTCTGGCTTTCAGGTAGCATTGACAACATTTGCTGTGTATGTCTCTGTGGATGAGAAGAACATCCTGGATGCAGAAAAGGCTTTTGTCTCCCTGTCCTTGTTCAATATCTTGAAGTTTCCCCTCAATATGCTTCCACAAGTCATTAGCAACATGGCACAGGTAAGGAGGGCCCACAGTACAGGTTGTTCTGAAAAACTTGAACTGAAAGAACATATCTTGATTTCTGGAATGCAGAGATCCCTTGCATCTGCCTGTTAGCTGCTTTTCCCTTTAATATTCTTTCCTGCTGTCCTGCATTGGAAAGCCTGACATCTTCTGAGTGAGCCTGTGTGACTTTTGCTTTGCTCTGATAAACTCAGCTTGGTGTGAGAAATTTCACAGTTAAAATCTTGAATCTCAGCATAAGACTCATTGCAGGGGAAGAATGAGTCACTGTTCAGGAAGCCCATGGCGAGAAGCTCAAGGTGCATATGCTTTCTTTTTCAGTAGTAAGAGCGTTAAGTCCTCATTAAAAGAATGATGAAATAATGCCACATTCTTTTCCTAGACAAGCGTTTCCCTAAAGAGAATTCAGCAGTTCCTGAGTCATGATGAACTTAATCCAAATTGTGTGGAAACAAAAGTGATTGAGCCAGGTAAAGATGTTGATATTTTTCTTAACTATGCAAATGCAGCAGACTTATCTCTCTTGGACTATGAAGCTATGAAAAAAGCCAAAAAGAAAATAACAATGGTAATCTTGGGTTTAAAAAAAGGGAAGAATCTGCTGCTTTGAAAAGTGTTTGGTGTTCAGGCTGTGTGGAAATCAGAAAAGTTTCTGACCATATTTCTGAGCTGGTTGGGCCTGAGTTTGCATCTGCAATGTACCAGATGCTAACAGCACTGAATATGGAGTGCATCTGCTGACTATGGACAGCAAGACTTGTTCAAACGTTTCACACTGCACAAATGCTCAAGACCTGTTTGTGAACAGTTTTGATTACTTCTGTTTTGAACAGAAGTAGCCCCAAACAGTTGAGCAAGCTAGGAGTGGCAAGCAAAAAGCTGCGGAGTGTCAAAGTTAATCTGATAAATCAAAGTAAACAGCATGCAGTGATCTCCTACTGATTTGAAAAGAGTTTCTGAAGTAATGTTGCGGTGATGCTGAGCAGCACATGTTGGGAGCAAGCCCCACCAGGGCAGGGTGAAGCAGGGCATCTTTTTAGCTCCCTAGATCTGTCAGGTCACACACAGTCTATAGCTGAAATGATAGTCAGTTATTTTCACTCTGAAGAAACCTCTGCTTCCCATGTGCATGAGCCTGTGCTTCCCATGCCAGCAGAAAAGGGAAGTGCAGTGTGTGTAAATAAAGATCCCTCTGTCAGCCTGTTCTCAGTTGTGCTGTTGTGAGTAACACATTTCCTGCCCCTCTTGTTGTTGTGTTTTTGCCACACAGGCAATGCCATCAGTGTAAGAAATGCGACGTTCAGCTGGGGAAAGGAGCTTAAGCCAACACTGAAAGAGTAAGATTTCTTTGTGCAGTTGCACTACCTGGTCTCTGGCTCTTGAGAGGCCTGTTTGAAAGGTGTCTGGTAAAAACTATGCATCACATGTCAGCATCTCTTTGCCTTTAAAACATGGAGCTAGTGCCTCATGGTCTTTAAGCTTTATAGAACAGAGCTGTAAGGCTTTAACTCCACAGGAACCAGCATAAAATAATTACCTATTGAAAGGCAGGCTCTGAAAATTCCTTAAATAGGCATTTTTTTAACTGAAGCATTGTATAAATCAGATTGATCTGATGGATTTTGAAGGCAGTTAGGATGTCTGTGTTTGGACCTAGGTGTCCCAGCAGTGGTCTGTTCCTTGAAGAGGCTTGTGGCAGATTCATCTCTGTGGTAGTAGAAAGGCCATCTTCAGCCTGTGGGGATGAATGTTTTGTGCATTTGCCTACTTAAATGAACAGAAACAAAATTTTCCTGGAAGCATATATACCTTCTGTTATGCATCAGGATATATGTAAATAGAAGTTTGGCTCGATTTCATTAGTGAAAAGCACTTCGGCAGCAAAGAGACTATGTCTCTGTCAGTCATTTTTGTATCAGTTCACCTTCAGGGCCTAAAGTAGTACCTTTAAGAATACACTGGGGAAAACAGTAAAGGGTTTTAATTGGGGAAGTCCTGTTTTTCTTGTGTCATTGTGAATCCTGTTTACCAGCACAGGAAATATAGTTCTGAAGTGGTTTGAACATGTTTAGGTGGTACGTATTCACTCACTACTTTCGTACCTTTGCTTTTGGTTTTAAAATCAAACCCCAAAATACTTCTGGAAGATTGTCTGTTTTCAAAATGTTTATTAACTCAATTTGGCTTGCTGATGGATTTATACAACACAGCAAAGAGTCTTAGAAGGCTCGTTAATAATCCTACTGCTTTAGTAGCCAGCAAGATAAATTATGCTGGGTTTTCATTTGCTCCTCAAGTTCTGGTTACAGTTGATTGTATGGAAGAAAGGGAGGAGAAAACCAGTGACCAAGCTTTGCTTATTATATCCAGTCAGGCTGTGACTGTGTATTTCATCCCTGGTTTAAAGACCCCTGATGTCTTTAGTAAACTAATGATCAATTAATTTCCAGCTTATTTCCTCCACAGTATAAATATGTTGATCCCCAGTGGTTCTTTGGTTGCCATTGTTGGCCATGTTGGCTGTGGGAAGTCTTCTCTAGTGTCTGCTCTCCTGGGTGAGATGGAAAAGCTGGAAGGAGAAGTGTCTGTGAAGGTTGGTGTTTTTTTATGAAACCATTTAATGATAGTAGGGAAACGTGCTGCTTACGCCTGCCCTTGCTTAGAACGCACCTCAGGCTCCAGAGGGAATTCTAGTTGCTCCTCTGGCAGCTTGTCTGCATGTTTGAGTTTTGTCCAGTTTTATATAAAGATAGTTTCCTGATTTGATCAATGATACATGAGCAGTTAGCACACATGTACATATAATGTGAATGTATAGAAACCATACACATGCTGAAGATCTGACTCAGAGCATGAATTCGTGCTTTTTATGAGTCAGAGATTTTCTCTCTCATTTTTCTAGGGTTCTGTTGCTTATGTGCCTCAACAAGCCTGGATCCAGAATGCCACGCTGAAAGATAACATTTTGTTTGGCCAAGCTCCTAATGAGGAAAAATACCAAGATGCCCTGGAGGCCTGTGCTTTAAAAACTGATCTAGAAGTGCTGCCAGGAGGAGATCAAACTGAGATAGGAGAGAAGGTAATTTTTTTAGGTAGATTTTTTTTTTCCAAGTCAGCCCTGCCTGGTGATTCCTGCTCTAGCTAAGAAGAGAATACTGTAAAGTCAGCACTTTCTTTGATTTGATCCTCACAATGGCATCCCTGCTACAATCAACACCAAAACATGCAGGGCAGTTGTCTGGAAAGCACTTGACTTGAACATTTTCTTAACTTCAGGCTTGTGTGTGTATTGTGGTGCAGAATTTTGCATCCAGCCCTGGAAAATCAGAATGCCCTCTATTTGTCACAAATTGTAAAGGTGCATATGTCCAGAATCACTGAAGGCCTTTCTTTTCCTGTAGGGATAAAAAGGGAGGGAACAGATGATTGTGCTTCAAGTGAAAAGAAATATGATCATCCCTTAACACATTTTAATGAGAAACATTTACATCTGTGTTTACCAACAAAGATATTCTTTTTTCGTAGGCTACTGAGTTTGAGCTAGATTACATGAAATGGTGTGGAGATGGGGATTTGTGTGTAAAAGGAAATATATGGAAGATGTTCCATGTGCCACAGCCCTGCTTTGAAATTTGCATTTTACATCCTGGTTGACAGTTTTGCTTTTTATAGTTTTGTGTTTTAACAGCTCCCTTTAGGAGCTTATTAAAAAGAGACTTACTACTGCATCTCCAGTTTGCTGAGTGAGTGGAAAGTTTGGCAATGAACAGGCAGATCTAGAGGCATTCTGTGCCTGTCTCTGGGTGGGTTATTCTCTTCAGCGTTTCATGTTTCAATTTAGCACCGAGTGCTGGGCTAGGTGAGAACCATGAGAAGTCAGAGCTTTTGTGTGACAAGTTTTGGTCTCTCCTGTCTCCCTCCAGGGCATCAACCTGTCAGGGGGGCAGCGGCAGCGTGTGAGCCTGGCCCGTGCCGTGTACAGCAGCTCAGATATTTTCCTGCTGGATGATCCCCTGTCCGCCGTGGACTCACACGTGGCCAAGCACATCTTCAACAAAGTCATTGGCCCGGATGGCGTCCTGAAGGGAAAAGTAAGCTGGGGTTTAGATCCTCTTAAAAATGCACACAAACTCAGGAATACAGAAGCTGTTTCACCACCTAGGCCTGAGTGACAGCTCCTTCCTGAAATTCTGTGTGTAGCTGGCAACATAGGTACCTTTCCTTACAGCCCAGGCTGTGGCGAAACGCTGCTCACGCATGTCCAGGAATGCTGTGGTCTGGTCAGAACATGTACAGGCAGAAACCTGCCCTGTCCTTTAAACTCCCTTCTCCATGAGATCTCCAGAAAACAAGGGATGAGCTGGAACGTGCACGGGCTGGTGGCATTAATTGTTGTTTCTTGGGGGCAGCGCAGCCAGGAAGCTGCACCAAATACGGATGTTACAGAGGACTTTGGCAACAACAACCCAAACTGCAGTGGTTTTGCTACACCTTCCGCTCCTGCTGCCATCTTGTTGGATCATCTTGAAGCTCAAAAGGGAAGGGCTGCAAAGAGAATCATCATGAGGGAATGATAATTCAGTGTGTTTACTTTCCTCTCTGTTTTTGTCAGCAGTAGGAGCAAAGTGAGTTCATGTACATCACGCCAAGCTGATTTGCCTAATGTGGACATTGTTATTTCACTGGGCATTTCAGCTTGACACAATAATTCATTCCCTGTCCCAAAACTGTATTTGGCTTGCTGAGTACCGTCAGTCCCCACAGTGCAAATGAAGGATATGTAGTTTTTTTTTTCCTTTTCCCTATCCAGACCCGAATCCTGGTAACCCACGGCATTAGCTTCCTACCTCAGGTAGACCATATATTTGTCCTGGTAGATGGCAAAATCTCTGAAATGGGATCTTACCAAGAGCTTCTGAAACAAAACAAGGCCTTTGCAGAATTCCTCCGGAATTATGCACTGGATGAAGACATTGAAGAGGATGAACCAACAAGTACAGTATTATTTTTTCTTAAAACATGTTTTCTTCTGTCAACAAGATTACAGATATTTTCTCTGTAAAGTGTCCCCTGGTTCTTCATGGCATTTGCCTTTCTGTACTACCATGAAAATTATTGTCTGTCGCCAGGTCTGTATTACTGAGAAATCTTTTCACAAATTTCTTTCAAAATTTCATGTGGCTTGTCCTAGAAGAAAGCAATCTTGTCTTAGAAATTATTTTAAACTTGGGAATTTATTTTAGAATTAGAAATGTCAAGCTCAGCAAGAAGACACAGTAGCCAAGAATAAACTTGGCTTGCTACGAAAGGGGCTACCAAGAGTCTGGTGTGTTTTCTCTTTATATGTGATTGGGGTGTTTTTCATGTAGCAAAGTCCAAATGAAATTTTAATCTTGGGTTGCTTTTCACCTTGGTTTGATTCTGACAAAATGATGCAAGATAAAAGCATTCTGGTGGATGTTTCTCCTGGGTGATAGTGTTCTCATGCTCTGTTAATACAGCACTGCTGCTCTCTGACCTGGCAGAGGAGCATGCAAGGCACCTCCCAGCCACAGCAGAGGCTTGCAGGACTTCTGATGTGACTCCCCCAGCCCAGGCTCATGCCTAGAATATGCCCAATAAGTGAATTTAGCTAGAATAAACTCTTAACACAGGCAATAGCCTGGCATTCTGATCGGTTAAGGGAATGTGATATAAATGCATTTGGCAGCCAGCCTACTCAGAAGATCTTTGCAATTTCATTAGAAGTAATGCACAGAAGGGATATACACAAAGCTGGGTGGAGCTTATGCACTATGATTTTCCTGGGGGGGATTTTGTTTTCATGGCTCTTCCTTTTTATATCCACCTTTCTCTGTGCTTTCCTGTGACAGAAAATTGAGATGTGATCTTGTCTTGCAGTGCTGGAGGAGGAAGAAGTGCTGCTGGCTGAAGACACCCTGAGCATCCACACAGACCTGGTCGATAGCGAGCCTGTGACAAACGAGGTCCGCAAACAGTTTCTTAGGTAAACATGAGGTCCTTGCTTTTCTAGTCTGTGTCTGGGGTAAAAAACATCTTTTAGATGTCAATCACATTCTGCTTTTCCATCTGGGCTTCAGTTTCCTCAATTTCCTCTCATAAATAAATTGGTTTAGTATCCTTTTAAAAATAAATGTGAACACACAAGATCAAACATCTATTCCTTCAGTATTCTTTTCAGTCTGGACTGAACTAATTTATAAAAGCAGCTCTCTGGTTCTCAGGTAACACCACTGTGTGTATTTACCTACACAATGGTGAACTGCTGCCAGATGTATGAAAAATGAACTCCTTGCATTGCACCTTTCCATTGGGAGCCGTGGAAATCTTTGAAGGTTTTTATAATCATACCCATAGGTGCTGTTGAGCTACTGCTGATATGAAAACAGAGAAGCTCAGGGTTTAGTTTGAAATGTCTGCCTTGCCATGAAGCCTCTAAAGGCCTTTCCTAAAAAACTCAGGCTCTGCCACAGCCTTTCTTAGATCCTGTATTTCTGGCATCCCTGAGCATGCAGAGAGGTGGAAGAAGCACCCACAGCTGTGAGTGAGGCTGGCATGGGAACTTAGTGGAAGAGCTGGGAATAAATCCAATTCACTACATCCCAGCCTTGCCTTAGCACTACCACAATATGCCCTTTTTCTCCTAATGTCTCTTTTGTTTTAACTAGGCAACTTAGTGTAGTGTCTTCTGAGGGAGGAGAATGTCCCAACAAAATGTCAACAAAACGAAGAGTCTGTGAGAAGAAGCCAGCAGAGCCTCCTCTTCCAAGAAAAAGTGCTAATGAGAAACTTATCCAGGCTGAAACCACTGAAACAGGCACGGTATGGTTTGATTCCCCCCTCCCCTTTTCTACCTTTTTTTTTCTGTTTAAAAAAAAAATCCCCTTTATTTTAACATTGGATCCAGTTCTGTTAAAATTAGATCCAGTTCTGTTAAATATGTGTATAAATCACAACTGTAGGCTTTAGGCATTAATCTGGTGGCCACTGATCATTCAGTTTAGGGATTTTGGCAGAGATTTTGGCACCTAGGTAGCCCTATATACTTAGAAGAACAAAAAAAAAAGGAAAAAATAATCTCTTCCAGTTCCCTCCACAGTCACCCAATACTGCAGAGCCCTGCATTCCATCAGCCCTACCTTTGTCTCACAGAGCTTTCAGCACTGTTGGTTTTTAAACTGTTTGGCTACTGCTGAGTCCAGCTGCAGCACTGGGTTACATGAACCAGCTGCCTCTGAGTGCCAGTGAGGCTGCTCTGCCTAAATACCTGCCAAACCAAGTACAGAGCACTTTGTGCTTGTAGGTACAAAGGGGCTGTATTCCTCCTGAGTAGGGCCAGGGAGAAAAATGGGAACAAGAAAAAAAGAGAAGATGGGAACACAAAAGTCAAAGAAAGGAACAGAAAGGAGCAGCAGGTGGAGGAGGAGCAGGGAGGTTTGATTAAAAAAAAGCCCCTTCCCTCCACTTCAGAAGGCTCAGTGTGTCCTGTTTAGTCTGATGTACATGGTCCATGGCACAGACCTGCTTTTTCTGTGGATTATTTTAGCCTTCAAAGTCACTAATCAACAACACATGTTCTTTTAATTATTCCTCCTTATGCTTTTTTCTAAGCACTGAGTTTTGTCCTGATGTCAATCACATTCTGATTGACATCAGGACAAAACTCAGGGAAATACCTGAAGTAGCTATGTGTTTATATAACACAGTCTCTTTTTGCTTCTCTGCCTTTCTCTGCCTTTTTGCACTACCTTAGAGACAGCATCTTTACTTCTTGCCCTAAACATAATCTGCTTATGTTCTTGTTGGATTGCATTAGCATTTGGTACCTCATTTAAGTTGCTGTGAAGACACAGAGTGGAGGCATGTTCAACACTTTTCCTTAAATAGGCCATTTAAAGTTGTCTTGAGTATGATACTCCTGCCAAGTTGCTTCTACTTCCTGAAAATCTTGGCTCCTATTCCTATTATCCATCTTTTGCTGCTATGTGATCTGGGTTCTTTCTTTCCTTTTTTTTTTCTTCCCCTTCTGGCATAGTCTTAAAAACTAAAGTCCCACAAAAGTAATGAAATACCAATCCTCAATATGGAGGAGAAGAGTATTTCAGAGAGGTTTCTGACTTGCTTTGAAAACCATCATCCTGACATGGAGCTCAGTCAGATGACCCTTTCTCTGTGGTGTTTAGGAGTTCAGGCAGTTTTGAGTTAGGCTGGTGTCAGAGTGTGTTAAAGTTTTGTCAGCAGTTCCTCTCACAAAGAATGTTTCTATCTCATAATTCTCTCTACATTCCTTCTTGTGTGGGTTGTGCAAATCAGCTTTAGTGTGTGATTTTGCAGGTAAAGCTAGCGGTGTTCTGGCAGTACATGAAGGCTGTCAGCCCTGTCATTTCTTTGATGATCTGTTTCCTGTATTGCTGTCAAAATGCTGCTGCCATCGGGGCCAACGTGTGGCTCAGTGACTGGACCAATGAGCCGGTAGTAAATGGGACTCAGCACAACACAACCATGAGAATTGGTGTCTACGCTGCCCTGGGCCTCTTGCAAGGTGAGGGCAGGTAAAATCATCATGCCCCAATATTTTGAAATGAGGTATTAGGTCAGAAAGCCGTGGCACGAGTTGCTAGTGGTCCAAAAGGATGGTAAGTTTAGATTACATGTTAGGAAGAAATTATTTATTGTGCTGGAAGTGAGGACCTGGCACAGGGTGCCCAGAGAAGCTGTGGCTGCCCCATCCCTGGAAGTAACCCAAGGCCAGGTTGGATGGAGCTCTGAGCAACCTGGGATAGTGGTAGTGGGGTTGGAACTGGGTGATCTTAAAGGCCTCTTCCAACCCAAACCATTCTGTGATTCTATGATTCTATGAAAATTGCCCCACAACTCCTATCATAAGCAAGGGAGCTCGTGTAACCTGGAGCTACACAGTCTGAGCTCAGCCCAACGCTTTTAAATTTGTTGCAAAGCCCTTGGGGGGGTTGAACAGGTGATGTGATAGCTTGAGAGAGGCAAGTTGGAAAGAAAACATGAAAACTTCAGTGTAGAAGGGGATGAAGGGTTGGGATGAAGTTGTAGCATTGGGACATCATATAGGATTGTGGAAAACAGCAGGAAGATGGTTGTGTGTCTGTTTTCCATAGAGAGGATGGTGAATCCTGTGGATGTTCCTGTGCCTTAGGCAGCAGTGGATGCAATGCTGATGTGCACAGGAAGAGAGGGCGGGCAGGGAATAAAGTGAAGTAAAACAAGCTTGGAGCACAACAGGAACTGCCAAGGGTCAGGGAAGCTGTGAATCATAGACATCATGGGATAACACATCTGCTCTTCACCTGCCAGGGCTCATAGTGCTGATCTGCTCCTTCACCCTGGCCGTGGCGGGCATAAATGCTGCCCGGATCCTCCATGCTGCGCTGCTGGAGAACAAATTCCACACCCCACAGTCCTTCTATGACACCACCCCGACTGGGCGCATCATCAACCGTTTCTCCAAGGACATCTATGTCATCGATGAGGTCATCCCACCCACCATCCTCATGTTCCTGGGGACATTCTTCACCTCCTTGTCCACCATGATCGTTATAATAGCAAGCACTCCACTCTTCGCTGTGGTTATAGTCCCGCTGGCAGTTCTCTACTTCTTTGTTCAGGTAACTAGAAGAATGTGTGACAACTATTGCAATTATTCCGTTCCTTTTCTTTTTAGGGAAAACAACATTGATTTGGGGGTAAAATGGAAATACCTGAAGTAGCTATGTGTTTATATAAACAAAACATTTTTTTTTTTTTTTCAGAAAATGTCCTGCAAGATGTGGCCATAAAATAGATAGACATAAACTTTTTTAGCTTTTAAGTAATAAAAAGTAAGCTTACTGCTAGAGCCAGCACTGCAGTGCATGTCAATATATTAAAGTGTGGATATATTTGACATACTGATAAGTTTTCAAGGTAGTGAGGAATTAAAATGTTGAAAATAGAAAGCATCAATTTTATTGATTTCGGAGCCATAATCAAGCTTATTTTACAGACTGTAAATAGAGACCTGATAATGGAGGTGCAAATGCACAATTTCTTTTCTTGGAAAATGAGGCTCCTACAAATGGATTCATTCTGCTTGATTATATTAACTAAATTTAAAGGGACATAGACAAATTCAACTTTCAGTCTATAGTAATTGCAGTTACCCAGTACTCTTTTGTGGAATGATGTAAAAGTAACTTTCTTGATACTCTTCTTAATTTTGGACAATATTTTAGAGGGTTGAAGTGCATCAGTAGAAATCTCCTTTAAATCCTTAACCAAAGAAATTCTTCACTATTAATTAAAAAAGTGAAAGTATTTCACAAACCTTTCAATTTCCTGTGAAAAATGGCAGCGATTCTATGTCGCAACCTCCCGCCAGCTGAAGCGCCTGGAGTCTGTGAGCAGATCCCCTATCTACTCCCACTTCTCAGAGACTGTGTCAGGGGCCAGTGTTATCAGAGCCTACAGGAGAGTGAAGGCCTTCGTGGACATCAGTGATCTGAAGGTAGATGAAAATCAGAAGAGTTATTATCCTGGCATAGTGTCAAACAGGTAAAACATAATTTCTTGTTTCCACTTAGATAACCCTGTTTGCAAAATTGGTCCCAGGCAAGCTTTTCCCATACTGCTTACCCCTGCATTCTTTCCAGGTGGCTGGGCATCCGAGTTGAGTTTGTGGGGAACTGCATTGTCCTTTTTGCTGCCCTTTTTGCTGTGATTGGTAGGAACAGCCTGAATGGTGGCCTGGTGGGACTGTCAGTGTCCTATGCATTACAGGTACATGTTACAGCTTTATTGGGGGGGTGTACATTTTTGTAGATGATATATCATATATATATATATGTGGATATATTAGCAATAATGTAAGTGTATGTTAAAGCTGGAGTTAATAAGGAAATAATTAAAATGAGTAGTGGGACGTTTGGAAAACAGAGATTCACAGTGGATTCTGAAATCATCCGCAAGCTCACATGAAGGAGGATCTCAGGGCACTTCAGGAGCATCAAGGCTGTGCTGCACCCCAGTACCCTCAGGGGTGGTGCATGGGAGACCCAGAAAATGCCAGAACATCAAGAACAGACCATTTGAGCAGCATGGCTTAATGTGTTGTGCATTAATCCTGCTGTATAGCACATTGGTGTGTCCAGGTAATTACAGGCAGATCAGTAGGATTTATAATTAGACAAGGCAAACTGTAGTGACCCAGGCTGTGGAGAATGTAGCAGATTTAATGGCCTCACTCTTGCCAGAAGCATTTTAGATACCCTGAGCATGCAAAGTTGCTGTTAGCAGTTTTCCAGTGAAATACATGATTTGGGGAATGACTTCCTTCCAGCTTTTTTTGAGAGAGGCAAGTGTTAAATCAGCAAGAAGCATCATCATAATCTTCACATAAGCACTTGATAATCTGTATATTTCTTGTCCCAGTAACTGTATTAACTTTAATGCAAAGGTAATTATCTCATTTGTAGCATTAATGTGAATACATGTCTTAATAGCAGTGTCTGCTGTTGTTAGGGTTTTTTGGGGTTAGCTTTTTCTGTGGCTTTTTTGGGGAGGTTTTGGTGTTTTGTTCATGCTGGGGTTTTGTTTGTTTTGGGGGTGTTGTTGTTTTGGGGGGAGTAGTTGTGGTTTTGTTGGGGGTTTTTTGTTTTGAAGCTTTGTTTTGTTTTGTTTGTTTTGGTTGTGTGGTTTTTATTATGTGTTGCTCCTCTGTGGGTGATATTTTGTTCCTTGTCTTCACCAAGGTGACCTTGTCTCTGAATTGGATGGTCCGAATGACTTCTGAACTTGAAACCAATATTGTGGCTGTGGAAAGAATAAAAGAGTATTCAGAAACTGAAACAGAGGTCAGCTACCATGAGTCCAGCATGCTCAGCCACAAGATGAAAATTTTAATGCACACATTTACATGGTCTTTCTTGAGGCTCTTGAGAGATGGTTCCTGCTCTAAGAGTTATCATTTAACCTGAACAAATGTCATGCTCTGAACTGTAATTTATTCTATCACTGCTCCAAATTATTATTGCTGTCATGCAGCCTGTGCTTAGCATCTCATTTTCTGCTGTGTGAGTGGCTATAGCACAGGAGATGAGTTTCACATCAGATATTGGTCCCTTTGTGTTTGAAGTGTTTGATGCACAGTCTCACTTGCGTGACTGGTGCCATGGTCCTGCTCATGAGTAGAGCTGCAGTACAATTATCAGATCTTACACATGTTTTCAATAGTACTTCTATTTAATAAACTTCATCAGTCCTCACCTCCCATGAGAAATCATCTTTAGGAACACTGTACTGCTAATCCAGGAAATCATCCAATTGCCTACCTTTGCTGCCAAAGACTTCTGAAGCTGGCAGATGGAGCTGTTCCAGGAAAGTTGCTCTCTGGACACACTGGTTTGTTAGTCCTATGTGCACACTAAGAATTAGGAAATGGAGGAGAGCTGCAGTAAACAGTTCTGGAGATCAAATATTTAAGCTGGAACAAAAAAGGTAGCTAGACAAGATGTGTGATATGTGTTATAAACCATAGCTTGAGCTGGCAGAAAACTGGCAGTGTTCTGTTAAAGTTGATGGGAAAATATTCGTATTCATTGAGGATTCATCCCTCTGTGTTCAGAGTTTTTTCCTGTTAACTTCACAACAAAGATAAATGGGTGGATACTTAGGACCCCATGTTTTTTCCCCATTTTTATAAATTTATTTGATGATGGAGATTTCATTTATCAGATAAAATGCTTTTATCTGAGCATGAATTATTTCTTCTCAAACCTATGTGAGGCATTTCTGACTTCTGTTTTCCTCAGGCTCCCTGGATCATTGAGGGCAAGAGTCCCCCAGAAAGCTGGCCATCCAAGGGAGACCTGGAGTTTGTGAATTATTCAGTGAGGTACAGGAAGGGTCTAGATCTGGTGCTGAAGGATCTAAACCTCCAAGTGCATGGTGGGGAAAAGGTGAGTTACCAGCTGAATGTCTGATAGAACTTTGCTCTGGGCCTCCAGTGACAACTGTGGAGTAAAGGAGAGGGTCTAGAGGAACACTGATGCCAGTGCAGGAGCCAGCAGTGACACCTGTGCTGTCCATGTGCCAGCATCCTCCTGTCTGGAAAGCAGTAGAGTGAATTGCATGGGACTTTCTGGACTTTCCAGTTCATTTAGCAGCAGGCTCCCATATGCCACGTAGGAGGCACCAACGCAAGTGACAAAAATTCAGTGACAAGAATACTTTTCTGAAGCAGTGCAGATTGGAAAAGGAATTCCAGCTTTTTCTTCTCTTTGACTTCCCCTGTGAAATTTTTGGCATGGAAGGAAATGACATTCTTTGCTTCCTTAATCAGGAAGTTGCTTTTATTCTGGGAAATTCATTTCTTCATGCTTTGATGGAAAGTTCTGAGGTTTGCCTGCTGGAGACAGGATAATTAGCATGGGAAAGTCCTTTCCTGAACAGGCTGTTGCTAAAAAATAGAATTGCCCTCATTCTAAGCAGACAGGATGACAGCATCCTTCTGGCATGGAAATACACGTGCTTACCATAAAGTAGGAACTGCCCTAAGAGAGACTTTATTTCTTGTCCTTGAGTGACTGGACCTACCATGGGTGTCCCAAATCACCCAAAGTTATGTAGGATGGTTCTAGGCCTTATTCATTATATTTATGACATGTGATATTTATATGGAATATCATTCCAATTACAGGAATGGCAATAAGTACATCACAGTGTACCCAGGGTTTGTAGGGAAGGATGGGGCATTCTTTCTTAGATTCACATCTTCAGTCAGACCTCTTAGAAGAATCTTGGGGGGTTGTTTGGGAGCTTTTTGTTGGGTGTTGTTTTCTTCTAAACGATGTGCTTTGTTGTTAAACCTGCAATTTGTTGTAGATTGGAATTGTTGGCAGAACGGGTGCAGGGAAGTCCTCCATGACGCTCTGCCTCTTTAGGATCCTGGAAGCTGTAAAAGGGGAAATTAAAATTGATGGCGTGAAAATTTCAGAAATTGGTCTCCATGACCTTCGATCAAGGCTAACAATTATTCCTCAGGTACTGTTTCTATGTGTCACAATGAAGGACTGTGTTCTAGCAGCTTAACAAACCATAAATAATGGTTTATCCAAAGAGGAAAATATTTTGTTACACTCAGAAAATTGTTTCAGAAAAACAAACTATTTATACTTTAACTGGTCCCATCCTGCCACCTTATAAGCTGGGTGATAAAAAAGGATTTAGGATAAACCATCTCTATAGCTGAAAGTTGAGTTTGAACTGTATGATGTAAAGTATTTTCAGAGAGGATGGGATTGGGAGGTAGCTTATCTGCAATGCAACGGACACCTCAAAGCAGCAGCCCATAGCATCTGTACTTAAAACAGCTAAAGCAGTTGTCTAATGAAAATTGGTTTTATGTCCAGGATCCTGTCCTCTTTTCTGGAACACTGAGGATGAACCTGGATCCCTTTAATAAGTATTCAGATGAAGAAATATGGAAAGCACTTGAACTGTCTCATTTGAAGAGGTTCGTCAGCAGTCAGCCATCCATGCTGGACTATGAGTGCTCAGAGGGTGGAGAGAATCTTAGGTAAGGAATGCCTTGACTAGAACATACACTGAGCTGTCATTCAGCTGTGACAGTGACCGACACCTGAGCACAGGCTGACATTGGTCTGTCATATCTGAAATGATTTGGGCACCTGTTTCTGTTCCAACAAAGCCACCAATGTTCAAACATTTACCTCCTCTTCTGCCTCTGCCGCAGATGATCTGATTCTTCTCCCAAACCCAAATCCCATCTTGTCAGAAAGAAGTTTTAGGATGGCAGGATGTTAGGGACAGGCAGCCCCTTAAACACATTTTGGTAGGAAGGGAATGCCATGATGACATTACTACTGTGCTGAGTAAGAGTTCTCTGCCTGACACTTTAGCAATGTTTATTTTCCATTACTATTTGAAAGGCCCATGAAGACAAGACTGGCGATGATAAAATGCCATGTTCTGATATGCTTCATTGGCTTCTGAGGCTGTGGTGTCACCAGATTGCCTGTGATGAATGTTTGGCTCCTTCCTCATGCTGCAGACACTCAGAGACTGAGTCTGGGCTATGTTTGCGGCAGGGGAGGAAGTCTGGGCTACTCAGATATATGTATATATTTTATTTTTTATGGTAGAAAGGACTTGAGCCTCAGAACATTTTATTTTCCTTTTTATTTTGTTTTTCCTAAATTTGCACATGCTCAGCGTTATCAGAACTTTGAGTGTTTCTGAAAGCTTGGGCAGAAATGCTGTCATTAGCTACCCTGGCTTTTGTCACAGTGATAAGAGGCACATTTGGTGGCTCTGCCAGCACAGGGCCAGGTAGTAAGTGATCCTATCACTGTTAGTGTAGACATGCTGCAGCCTGCATGTGTGAGCTATAGGGCTGACAGAACAGACAGCCTGCAAAATATTTCAGGGGTTTTTGGGTAACAGTATGAGTGACCTGCTGAGCACAAGTGGCTGTGAGCACTGGGGAGCTGGGGACAGTAAAAGGCTGTCTGTGCTTGCAGTGTTGGCCAGAGGCAGCTCGTGTGCCTGGCCAGAGCTCTCCTGCGCAAAACCAGGATCCTGATCCTGGATGAAGCCACAGCCGCCATTGACCTGGAGACAGATGACCTCATCCAGATGACCATTCGGACACAGTTTGTGGACTGCACGGTGCTGACCATTGCACACAGGCTGAACACAATCATGGATTACACCAGGTAAGATCTCTGAGTAGCGCGTGGTGGGCTCATGGGTTTGCTGGGGATGTGAAGCAGCACTTCAAGGGGTCTGGTTTGTCTCTAGACATGAACACTCGTTCTCTTGTCAGGCATTGTGTAAGCAATGATGTGCTATATCATCCCAGAATTTCCAGCCCTGACTTTGCCTCTCTTGGCATAGGAAACAGGTTCTATCTTCAGAAACCAGAGCTGTGCAGCGGACACAGCCCAGGGACACTCCTGAGACTGCCTGGAAGCTTATGGAACCTTTTTAAACCAGCAGCTGCTGTAACTTCTTCACTAACAGCATGCCAATTTAATTACTTGAAAATATATTAGTATTCTTCATGAGCCTTCATCTCCTTGGCTTTCTGGAACTATGGTTTCAGTTCCAGATGCTTTTTTTCCCTCTACTTGCCCCTGGAAGACAGTGACTGTCCTGTAACGTTTTAGTCAAGCAGCAGCTCAGGGAGAATGTTTATCATCTTTTGTGTTTTAACATGTGAAAATAATTGAAGAAAACAAAACCAAGGCAAAGACTAGAGAAGTTGCTTTGTGACACAAACAGGTACCACATTCCTTGTGAGGAATTTTCTGACACATCTTTCCCCCGACACCGTCTTTTGTTTTGTACAGGGTTCTTGTTCTAGACAATGGGACCATAGCTGAATTTGACAGACCTGCAAACCTTATAGCAGCAAAAGGTATTTTTTACAGTATGGCCAAAGATGCTGGACTGGCTTGAAGAGAAGACCCCTTGGGTTTTGGTTTGGTGTTTTTTTTAATATTACTGACTTGCCACAAAAGTGACTAGTGAATGTACTGTAATTTACAAACCAGGTTTTGTAGTAGACTCAACTTGTGATATGTGAACAAAGAATTTTACAATTATAAGGACCAGGAAGTGAATTTTACATTTTAAAATATCTTCTATATACATGAAGTATTTTATTACATGCTTTTTTCCCTGAAGAATGACAAATATTCTGCCAAGAAAATGTATGTACCACAGCACAATTATGTACTGCATTCAGGTTTATGTAATTAATAAATTGTATTAATGGTAAAAAATACACCTGAGGTGTGTGTTTTCTGCATAAGGATTCATAGTATTTGAAGTGAAAAGACAGGCCTAGTTAAGCTGACTCAGCTGAGTAACAGTGAAATGTTGTGTAATCTCTGAGTGGTTCCAACCTGTTCCTTTCAATATTTCCCCCAGGACAAGGGAGTCCTTGGGACCTTTAGGATCCCTGTCTAGGGCAACTTTGGCATTATAAAATTCCTCTTCAGCCTACGGAGCAACATGTATTTAAAGCTAAACCTACAAATAGCTTCATATAAAACATTAACTACACAGATTTTTTCCAATTCTGTAGACCCCACACAAGCTCACAGGGACACGATTGGACCAGAGGTATCAAAGTTTGCTGTATGTCTTTGGGTAAGAAGTCACTAAGAGTAAGCTGAACGTGCATGCTGAGACAGGTGTGTATTTAGTTTATGTTGTTCAACACTTAATCATCTGAAATAATGGGTGATTTGTTTTGCAGAAATAATTACCTATTTTATATTGATAATTAGGCCTCTTGAGATAAAAGGAGGCCTGTGTTCAAACAGCATTTGCTGCTAGAATCTGCTAGAACCTCTTTCACTTCAGTTGTTTGTGTCTTAGATTAAGCGCTCCAGAAAATCACCCAGCAAGAAAAAGTTCCTATGTTTTACCAGAAGGAAAGCGCAGAAAAATTTTGAGAAAACAAAAATAATAATTTGTTAATTCTTACAAGTTATACTTCTTAAATAGAAAACCAAATCTGCAGCCAAGCATTTATTAAACATTAAGATTTCCTATAGCAGAGCACAAAGTAATGAATTATTTATCACACACAGAATGTAATGGTTATACACTGATGGGATTGGGGAGTGTTAATAGTGTCTTCCTGGTATAAACTGCACAAGGTATAAAAATATTCCTGGGAATGCACAGATAGGGATCAGCACCTGTGCAGGCTTGCTGCCCCAACAGCTGAGCTTTCCTTTAGGGGGGATCTTACTGGTTAACCCTGAGTCCTCCTGGATTCAGCCAGTGCTTGAACCATCCTGTACTGGGGAGAAGGCAGCAGCCAGGGTGACATGAGGAATGACAATTTTATTATTCCATTACAGAGAACTTAATATTCCACCTATCATCTGGTATAAAACCAGATATTGTCAATGACTGGGACTATGTTTGACCTCTGGCACTTTGCAAAGAGGCTTTTTCAGTGTGAAAAAACCTTCTGTATTCCCCTGGGGAGACTGAGCTTCAGTGTGGTGACTGGGCACAAAGAAAATTCAGGTGTTAGCAGGGATCTGTGCTGGCAGCTGAGCCCCGGCCTGGTGCCTGACGGCAGGTTGGGAGCTCCCTCTGGTGCGCTCAGTCCCTGTGCTCCAAGCGCTCCCACGAGCTGCGGGCGGCGAGCCTTGGGCGGCGCTCTGGGGACAGTTCCCACTGGATTGGCGGTGACGCAGGCAGCTGCTGTCCCTTACCTGCCGCAGCCCCCAGGACGGGTGGAGGCTGTGCTTGGTCCCCAGCTCCAGGCACAGGGACTCAGTCCAGGACTGCCCCCAGCAGCTTCATGGACACTGCACAGCCTGCTCAGGCTCTGAACTCTGAGACAAGACAAAAGATAAATTCCTTTGGCAGCCGTAGTTTCCGAAGAAACTGGGGGGAAGGTGAAGAAACAGGAAAACTCAGACCAGTCTGGTACATTCTGTTTGCCTGTTGCCATCTCATACTTTAGTTTATTCATCTAATCCACAGCACCTGCTTTTCATGTGGCCTAGCAGAGTAGAACTCTTCCTCAAATTCAAGTGACTAAATACTAAAATCCTAAAAAAATCAGAAAAAATTCAGCTCTTAAATACTTTTCAATTTCTTTATTCAAGAATTTCACAGCAACGTAGTCAAATTGTGAATTTTAAGCAATTGTGATTTTCTTTTCAGTAAACTGCATGGGTAAACACAAGTCACAGTGAAAAAAATAAAATACATTGCATAGGAACATCAAATTTGACTATCAGCCCAGAAAACCCTGGGTACTTCACTAGTTTCTTTTTACACAGGTAACTTTATAGGTTCAAGATGCAATTTTTCTCAGGAATGTAGAGGTCAAAGGAAAATAAAATTACATTTTATGTACTTTTAAAAGGGGAAATTAAAGCAGCATTGAAGAAATATCAACACAGTAACAAAAAGAGTATATTAAATTACGCATGTCATTACATGTCAGTTGCTCATGTATATATTAATAGACAACACTAAAAGGGATTTTGGTTGAGAGCATATTTATTATTTGGATAATTACTGTCACTTTTATTTTCAACCTGAGAAATAGGGAAAAGTGTAAACAGAGATTAAGAAATCACTACAAGTCACTTGATAGAATTTAAACTTGACATAGTTTTGTGCTTCCACAGATGTAAACCCTTCTGTTTTTTTCCCCTCTAAGTAAGATAGGATTTAATAAACATGATCTAAAAAGAGAATATTGATGGTGATGGACTCAGTAGAAATATTAAATCAGCTTCATGGCAGGTTCTTTAGCTTGCATACCTCTGCTATTTTATAGCAAACAAATTATTAGAACAGCTTAAGGTAAGCCTTTCCCTGAGAGCTGCTAACTCTGCAGTATTTAATAATCTTTTTGTAAGGACATGTTGCATTAACAGATAGCTCTACCAATACTTCCTGTGCATTGAGCTACTTTTATACCAGACTCACTGCTCTTAGAGTAACTAGAAGATTTAAATGTGCATAACCACTTCAGTTTATTTCACAGTTAAGAAAATAGATTTTTTTCACATCATTAGCCCTTACAGGTACTGTTTTTCAAACATAATTGTAAAACGAAAGATAAAAATATTTTGTTTTATTCCTTCATTAGTACGTAAGTTCTGATGCCTTCTTGTTATACCCACTCTGTTCAGAAAGTGTTGGGACTCTGAAAAGGGAGTTTTTGCTTACTGTTAGAACAAGCTCCAGTTCTTGGAAATCCTGTAGCCTTGCAACATCCTTGTCCTTTAAACAAATACAATAAGGAGTTAGGTGATAGTGTCTGCTAATTTTGCGGAGGTAAGTTAAAATAGTAAGCTCATACTAACACAAGGTATGTATTTATTCATAACTCTGACAGTCCTTTACAGTGAACTGGAAAGCAAATAGCCTGTTGCATCTTGTATTTACTCTGGGGTCTTATTCAACTGTTCCGTCTATTTTTAGAAGGAATGCAACACTGACAGTGAGTGCAAGTGATGAGTGGGATTATACTTGCAAGATCTACTGCATGGCACCCAAATCCTCTTTTTTTTTTTCCCCCTGCTAATTCTTAGAAGCTGATGAATTGATGCTTGCATCCACCCAAGGAGGTCCTGCATGTGGACCTTCATGGCCTTCATGGCTTCCTTCAGAGCTACCCAGCAAGGCCGCTCTGAGCCCCTGCAGCTGTTCTCTGCTGCCAACAGCAGTACACGGAGTCAGGTTTGTGTCACTGCAGGAGCAGTAGGGGTCCTGAAGTCCTACCTAAGAGCCTGAAGTGATTAGAGATGAAAATAAAAAGTTCTTTCAACAATAAATTGGAAAGCAACAGAATTGCTTGTGTCTTTTTTTCCCTCCACTTTTTGACTAACACAGAGTAAGACATCCTATAGTCAGTGAAGGTGCAGCAGAGTGAAGTCTGTTAATCTATTCCTAATCAGATTTGCCCTACACAGTGACACCAACAATACTCCATAAGGATTTGAGAGTGAAAGATGGGTCCATGGTGAGTTGGTCAAACAGGTCAACAAGTCCCTTCTCTGTTGGCTACAGGGTAAATGTCACTGAAGGAAGGACAGTTATGTTCAGAGTAACCCTGAAAAACACCTCTGTGCAAGGACTGCAGCCAGGCCTTGCTGAACTCACAGGGCTTGGTTGAGCTCTGCAGGCCTTTTAAATGCTGTTGGCAGCTCACAGTGGTGTTGTGTTGTACTGAATTTTACAACGGAGGCATAAAATCAGATATTAAATGGGTCCAGCACCAAATGGTTATGAAAGGAGGTGAGCAAGAAATTTGAGAACCTTTTTACTGAAGAAATCCCAAACAAATGCTGAGTGTTGCAAGTTGAGCAGAGATTTTTCATTTTTGGTTGGTTTTTTTCTTTCCAACATGGGCCCATGCAGGTGACCAACAAATTATTCCTTTATACCAGTAACCTAAAAATCTCTTTTCTAAGTTGCTGCACTTCAAAAGGTAGAGCTCTTACCTTTCTTAATATTGTATTTGGTAATTTTCTGATCTTCTGGACATGCTCAGGGTTCACACCCAGCTCACAGCAACTCACTCGGAGCAGCTCCTTGTAGGTCAGTTCTTGTCTGTCCAGTTCAATTTCAATGAAGTCATTTTCTCTAAGATTAGGGGTTTGTATTCTCACTTTAAGCACCAGTTCTATTAGAAATAAAAAGTCACATTAATAGACAGAGGTATAAAGGAATATGGAAACAATGTCTCTATAACAACTTCCAGGTATTTCTATGTTCTATTAATGTCGTTTGTGTCACTGGTAAGAATACATGAGTACTCAGAAAGCAAAAGCTGGAATTAAAACTGTGTATGACAACAGTTTTAATTAGATTGATTTTCATCAAACTATATGAAAAAAATAATAGCAAATCTTATGCAATATATGTGTGCATGTCTGAACCATTGCATGAATACTCTTTAATTGATTTAAGCTGATTTAACAGCAGCTTATACTGGTTATCAATTTCCTGAGCAATCCAAGATTGCTTTTATTGGTATTTCTTGCTCTCAGTTCACTTTGCGTTGCTACCCCATGGTATCAGATTGCCTTTTACTTGAAGAACAAAATTATTAATGGTAACTTGAATTCCAGGTTTCCCTCTCTGGAAAGTTTCCCTGCAGAACAGGCAGATCCAAGAACAGCTAGTCAAAGTTTCCCTGCAGAACAGGCAGATCCAAGAACAGCTCAGTGCAGACTGAGCTATGTGAGGTTCTCTTGAGCTCGCTGGCTTCTTGCTCATGACCTGTATTTGCAGCTTGGACTATGCTATTTAGAGAATTAGATTACCCTAGTGTCTGTATGCTTTTGTAGCAATTGAGACAGCAAATGTTTACATCAATATTTAATAACAGTTCTAGCAGAAACAGCATATCTGCCTACTTCATTCCCTTCAAATATTTCCTGAATGCCTAAGCGTGGCAATCTGAAAGTCTCTGGAAACACATTAGAAGTCTGCACCACCCAAGGTGTCAAAAGATCAACACAAAGCCAGAAGAGATTTTTGGTGTTACCTTGCATGTTGAGTGGAAAAGCTCCTGTGAAGAAAACGGGCTGAAAGGCTGGCATAGGTCCCATGCAGGAGCTGTTCCCTTGCTGGGGTAGGGACTGGTTGGATCCTGCTGGCAAAGAGGGACTTCTGCCCCAAGACACTGACCCCTGGTAAACAGGAGCTCTCTGGAGGACAGGATTTGGGTGTAATGGCCCAGCAGACCCTTGCGGCAGGGGTGGGATGTCCCTGTTGGGAGGTGCCTCAGGACCAGCGTTCCCAGGCTGCAACAGTGCTCGTCCACAGGTGTCCAAGTCAGGTACAGATGGAGAGTTGCTGTCTTGTGGTTCCAAGTGTGAGAGATTCCCATTCATGGTAGGATCCGGAATGCTGGTACTCAAGGTGTTGTAAACATACGGGAAAGGTGGGTTAGCCATGTAATTGGGGATGATTGGCAGATCTGAATCTTGCTTTAAGTCTGGGAGTTCATCTTCCACTGTAAAACAAACCAAACAACATTCTCCAAAACTAATTTTCGGTTTCTTTTTTTGAGGAATGCAGTGTTAAAAGCATCACAGGTTAAAAGATGCATCAGGAAGCACCATGTCTTTTTTCCCTACAATAAACAGAATGCTCAGGTGTTGCCATACAAACATAAAAGATGTGTCTGATTCTAATAATTCTGGGGGTGCTAATTCCTTCTAAACACTGCAGTACTTCTGTTTTGGCTTGTTTTAATCTGTGCAGAATACTGTAACATGGTCTCTGGTGGAATAATGTCATCTTCATAATGTAGCAGTCAACGAAAAACAAAGGGTGGTATGTTGTTACATATTAAGGTAGAGTATAAAGGGAACATGCAGTACTGGGAGAGCTGCAGGATTACCCATTTATCAGCTGGGAGCGACAACAATGAAAACAAAACCAGACACGGGAGTAAACTGGAGTGTTAATCCGCTGCATTTGAAATTACTTATCACCTCCAGCAGCAAAACCTGCTCTGTTCCAGCAGTTACAAAGCATGATAGAGATGCTCTACCAATGTCTTTTAATGAGCCATTTATCTGGGCTGCTAAGTTTTGATTTATCCAACATAGAACATGAGGAAAATCAGGTGTTGCTCATAGAAGACCTTCCTACTGAGATTTTTCTCCTGCTGTCCTTCTGAAAACTGGAAACTACATCTACCTGGCACACAGCATTCCTCAAAACACAGTTTTTCTAAATTTCCAGTCTTTTGAAGAAAGTTTGGCTAGCTGGGTATGGAATTTACTGGTAATCCTCTTCACTTAAAACTGTTTTCTTACTTTGTAAACACTCTAGCAAGCAAGTCTTAATACTAAAATCCAAACACAATATCTTCACATGCAAAACAAAGATTGGAGCACACATGCTTTGAATACCCTTTTACCAATCTTTGATGATCATATGGCACAGTCACTGTAGGTTACCTCCCAACATCTTCCTGATCTCTCTCTTGGATGTTAGCTGGGCTGGCCTCTCCCCTTTCTTTGTCAGGATGTCCTTGTCAGCCCCAGCATGCAGCAGATAAGCCACGACCGCCACATGGTTCCGCTTGCAAGCCCAGTGCAAACAGGTCCTGCACATGGAAAATACGAACGCTGTGTCAAATCCTGAGTTATGGCAGATTTGTTTCCACTCATTCTTGCTGCCTATGAGAAGAACACTCTATGTACATGTAAAATAGGTTTGAGTTGCTAACTTCATTGGAAATTTGCCCTGGACTGGAAGTCTGCAATGGTATCTGCTGATGTCATTTTTCTTTGCTCCAATGCTCTTTACTGCAATAGTATTTTCAGTTCAGGATCTTTTCAATTTATCATTTCTTAGGCTATAGTCTTTAGGCTACTGGAAAAATAAGTATGAAAGTAAGATTTGTGTATGGTATTTTAATCTTTGAAAGAATCAACTGTACTTAGAATACTTGTGTCTGTGTATATGTGATCTATTACTGGTATCTCCCTAGGATATGTACTCTTTAATTAATGCTGCCAGCACGACAACTTGTCCTTTCTGGCATGTAAATTACATTTAAAATATTATAAGCATCGTTTCTAAGAACAGTTCTTTGCTCAGTTGCCATTTGCTGCATCAGTAATTACTTGGCTTAGATCTACAGACAACAAATTTTCTGCAATCAGTAAGCGATGCACAGAACTAATCCCTTTTCTGCATTTTCAAATTATTATTTGTAGTTTCTGACTAGAGAAACATATTAAGGAGACATAAAATCTGCTTAGTGTTCAGATCTTATTTAATGTGTGTATTAAGTACTTATAGACTCACACATTAACTTGCTAAAGAGTTGTACCATTCTTTCCTACCCCATGTTCTAGTGATATTTGACCCTTCGCTACCTTTTATATTTTAATTCTCTAGCTCCAGCTGAAGGAAATTCTTCAGGAAAATGATCATGCTCAACCCTTCTCCAAATTTGTTTACTTATTTTTTAAGAATTATATAAAATAAAGCAGAGATAAATAAACCTAGAAGGGAAAAAACTTTCAGTTGAAAGTCCAGCTTCAAAAAGCTTTTTCCACTTTGGGTGGTTTGGTTTGGTTTGGTTTGGTTTGGTTTGGTTTGGTTTGGTTTGGTTTGGTTTGGTTTGGCGGGGTTTTTTTTACAGAAAGAGACTGCAAAGTCAGACAGGGTGGTATTTGCATTGAGAACGAAATTTGCTGGTTTAGTTTTTAGAGAAGATACGTACAGCTCAACAGCAGTCTCATTTTGGGATTCATCCTGGCCATTCCATATGGCCTGTGCAGAGTGGAACCATCTACTCACGGACTTGATACTCACCAAAATATAAGTACTCAGCACCTCTAAGAATCACACATACTAAGAAGCTCACTGCAAAAATTTTAATTGTACAAACTTAAACAACAATAAAGATCCATTTATTGCCATGGTTAAAAACTACCAGATCAT
This sequence comes from Euphonia xanthogaster, assembly GCA_034509185.1. Lineage (NCBI taxonomy): Eukaryota > Metazoa > Chordata > Aves > Passeriformes > Fringillidae > Euphonia > Euphonia xanthogaster. The sequence continues at coordinate 5,914,982 of JAYDZK010000057.1, read as the reverse complement.
TATTTTTAAAAATAATTAATTTTATTACAAGACTTATTTCATCAATTCCAGTTTTAGACACAAACTCATTCTGATGACAGGCTGGTTTTTATGTCACTCACTAAGATAATTCAGCATCCTTTGAATCAGTTGCTTTATATTTTTTTTACAAGCTTTACTTTTAATCACAGTTTAAAGCTCAAGTCGTTAAGTGTTCCATGCTTCTCAAAACTGCTGATTGAACTTTCATCTTTAAAAGTCTTGCTCCTTTCCTAATTTGATTTTTCCTATTTTTAATTATAATGTCATAGAATCCTAGAATGGTTTGAGTTGTAAAGGACCTTAAAGTTCATCTCATTCCACCGCCTGTAGGGGCAGGGACACTTTCCACTCTCCCAGTTTGCTCCAAGCCCTATCCAACTGAGCCTTGAACATTTCCAGGACAGGAACAGCCAGTTTCTCTGGGCAACCTGTGCCAGGGCTTCCCCACCCCCAAAAGGAAGAATTTCTTCCTTACATCTAATCTAAGTCTCTCCTCTTTCAATTTAAAACTGATCCCCCTTGTCTTATAACTATCTGTCTGTGAAAAAAGTTGTTCCCCCCTTTTTTTTATAATTTCAAACACGAAACAGCACAGTAAATACAGACTGAATTGAACCTGCAGAAAACAGTCTCCAAAAATGCCTGAGCATTTCCTCTAAAATCTTCCTTCAAATAAAATTATGTGTGTGTTTATGTCTACAGTGTTACTCGTACAAGTGTGTATTACAGAACAGCCTTCTCTTTAAGGTCCTCAGGTGGATCTATACGAGATGCCAAATCCCAAGTGTTTGTATACACCGCTGGAACAAGCTCCCTGCTTGAAAGAGAAAGTAATTTTCAAACTTGAGTTAATAATAAATATTTCTGCTTAGGCAAGAGCATGTAAAGCTGAGGTTTGTGTTCGGACAGACCACACCGTCTCAAGCTTGGAAAAAAAAAATCAAAATCAATACTACAAAGCAAGTCCACAGTGACCTGGAGAAGGGGCAAACAGGGCAGGAGGTGGAGTAGGGACGCGTGTTTGTGGCCCTGGTTGTCCTCTCTGGAATAGGGACGGCTCCATAGCAGAGTATTCGGAGGCGGATCGAGCTTTTCGTTCCTCCTCAATTCACCCCGCCTCGCCTTTCACGTGCGGAGTGAATCGGCAGCAGCCTTCGCACGGGACCGCCCGGGCCGAGCTCCCCGAGAGACTGGGTTCGGGGGGGCGCCCTTACCATCCGTTGACTTCGTTCTGGGAGTTGAGGCCGACCCCCAGCTCCACGAGCCGCCGCACCTCCTCCGTGTCGCCGAGCGCCGCCGCCTCCCTTAGCCGCTCCTGCCGTTCCCGCTCCGCCATCTCCCCGCAGCCGCCGCTCGCCTCCCTCATCACCTTCCGTACCCCCGCGGCCGCGCCGTGCTCCGGCGCGGGGGACACTATTGCCGGTGACAACCCGGCCCCGACAGCCGGTTCCGGGGCGCGGCCGCTGCCCGGGGACGGGCCAGACGGGGCAGTCCCGGGTGAATGTTGTTTAATTGACGTACAAGCGCATCGTACGTGCTGTCTCTTGCTCTGCTGATTGTTTTTGTGGGCTCTCGATTTATCATAGAGTGAATTATGGAATCATCGAGTGTCAAGTGTTGGGAGGGACCTTAAAGATCATCTCGTTCCACCACCCCACCCCCCCCCACCCCCCCACTCCCCCCCCCGCCACAGTCAGGGACACTTTTCACTACACCGGGTTATTTAGAGGCCCCATCCAGCCTGGTATTGGACACTTCCAGGGGTGGGCCATATTTCTAGTGTCCACTGAGTGTCTGTGGTAATTTAATTAAGATTAATTTTATACAGTGGTTTTATTCAAGGAAATAAGAACTTTATGATAACCACTGTTGTGCAAAAGCCTCCTGCTGAAGAGGCTAATTAGAGGGATTCAGAAAAACCTTCTGTTAGACCAGGTTGCTACAAGCCCCATCCAGCCTGGCCTTGAACATTTCCAGAGATGGGGCATCCTCTTGTCCTGCATGGGAAACTCTTATCATCTTTGTGCATTCTCAGCCGAGTCAAAGAATCCCTAAAAAACATAAGTAAAATAAAGATCACTATCTGTCTGCAAAGCAACTGGAAAGATTATAGGTTGTTCCTGCCATTTGCGTGGTTTGGTTTGAAAAGCTGCTTTTTGTCCTCATGGATTTGTCCTAATGCAAGTTACAGAGCAGTCAGTAAAACCTTTACCACTATAAAAAGTCAAAATAATAATTTCAAACTTCACTCAGACTTTTGTATTCCATGTTGCTCTATGCAGCCATGGCAGCATGCCAAGGAATTCTGAGTAGTTGGTCTCCAGTGTACCTGTTTGCTTCCTCGATGCAATCAGAACATTACAAAGAAACTGAAACAGCCCAAGTTCTGCCCCAGTTCCTAGCATTAGCACCACACCTTCCCTCCTATCCCCAAACCCAGACTGCAGGATATTGACTGAAAATTCATACCATAACTTGTGCTATGTTGATTTCAATCACACTGTTTCAACTGTTCCATTGGGTTCTTAAATCATTTCAAGCTGCAAAGCTTGAAAGAAGTTTATGGTGCCTCACAGTGCTGCATTAGGGAGACATTTCCAAAAGGAAATGTCTCAGGTGACAACTGGTGCTTGCGTGAAGCCCTCAGTGATGCTGAACAAAGTTGCTGTCAGTCTAAGCAGGTTTTACAGGATCATCATGAATATTGGCTTCAAGCTTTTTCAAACAATATGATATAATTAAAATTATAATTAATTGTATGTACTTAGGACATTCAAAACGATGTTGAGCAATTGGAAAATAGTTGACAATTGCTATGTGAAATTCAGTATATATCGAGTACAAAGTCACATCTAGAAAAGAAAACAAAATGGGCCTCTTCCAAGGTCAAAGATTAAGATTTTTGTTACGTATGCAGGACTTCTATTCCCCCTCAACCTGTCAAGCATGGGACAGGCTTTCCAGAGAAGTGGTAGTCATCATCCCTCAAAGCATTCAAAAAATGTGTGGATATGGCACATGAGGACATGGTTTATTAATGAGTGTGGTGATGGTTGGACTGGATGATCTTAGAGGCCTTTTCCAACCATAACGATCCTACAGTTCCCTGAATTCCTCTGTGAACGTGCACAGCTGGAGACACTCAGGATGGGGACTCGGAGTGCATCAGGAGCGGTTTGGGTGACTTTCTCCTGCCAGGATGGAGGGGACTATGACGGCTGTGCTCAGGCCCGTGTCTTTAGCCTCCAGCCATGACCAACTAGGCCACTAGCATTGTGTCTCTGTGCTGGGTTCCTGCGGTCGGACACCACACTGGGCTGGACACTCTGTCGTGACAGGTTACCGTTTGCAGTGATACCACACGGAGCTGGACATTATTTGTCATGACACCTCACTAGGCAGGACACCGTCCGTGTAGCGCCCGCTGCACCTCACGCGGAGCCACACGCGACTGTGGTGGTTCCGCGTTCCGATATTTCTCTGGACTCCCCGTTCTTGCCTGCGCGCCACACGGCTACTCGGGCCGGGGAGCACGGAGGCGCCGTGAGGGAGCGGAGCAAGGCGGGCTCGGCCCGCGCGGTGCATTGTGGGCAGGGCCAGCCACTGCCGCCATTTTGTCTCCGTCAGGCGCGGCGCGGGTTGTCGGGGCGAGGCGGCTGAGCTGGTGTCTGGCGAGGGGGATTCGGCCCGCAGCTCGCGATGATATCGGCCGCCCAGCTCCTCGATGAGCTCATGGGCCGGGACAGGAACCTGGCCCCGGATGAAAAGCGCAGCAACGTGCGGTGGGACCACGAGAGCGTGAGTGTAGCGGGGCCTCCTCTCTCCTCCCTCCTTCGCTGCTCTCCCACACTGCGCGGAGCCGGGGCTTTGTCGGAGCGACATGGGCGGCTTCTCTTGGCCGGGGACAACTGCGGGAAGGGGAGAGAAGGGGGGAAGAGGGAAGGGGTGACGTGCCGGCCAGAGCTGGGGTTCCGCGTGGGTTGTGCGGGTGCGGGTTGGGCCCTCCGTGCTGGGCCCTGCGTGGCGGCCTGGACCTGGCCGTGCGCGGGACCAGCGCCGAGTCTCGCCGAGGAGGAGGAGGACGAAGATCCCGACACAGCCGGGCTGTTGTTGGGCTACAGGAGGGACAGCCCCGGTGTTTGGGTGTCTGCGGGGGAAGGCTGTTCCCGCCAGCGCCGCCGTTAACGGGAACGGGGGTGTCCAGAGAGCTGCTGGTGGCAGAGGTCTCCCGTAGGGAAACGCGAAAATAAGGCGGCGGGGCGTTTAAAGGAATTCAACACTTCTGAGTGGAAGCTGCTGACTTACACGAAGGGGGGTGAGATAGATGTTCTAGTTTGGGAGATAAATGTATCTGGATCTTTTCCTGAGGGTGGTGTTTGGGGGAGGAAAAAGAAGGGCACGCGCTTAACGACTTTAATGTCTGGAGCTTATAATACAAGGAAAAACCATTAGATTTTTGGTTAAGAAAATCTTGATTCTTTCTATATTTCCTCACTCAGAGGAGCCTTCTTGGAAGGGGGGAGGACGGACACTATCCTAAACAAGACTATCGTTTAGGAGTACTTAACGTACTTTTGTTAATAGGGTGTTCATTCATTTTTGCAATAAGTAGCCCAAACAAGACAACGTTGTTGTTATTGTTGTTGTTATTATTGTTATTAATCGGGGTTTCTCCAATTGGTTGAGCTTTAATGAATGATGAGTTAGTTTTGGCTATCATAGTTGAATTGTAAATTATTTCAGGAAAACTGAGTGGTACCTACAGAGGTCCTATAGCTGCTGCTTTCGGAGAGGTGAACAATGATGAATTTTTAAATTTCGTTTTCTCCCGTTCATGATACCTTTTTTTCGTTATGACGTATGTTAAAAGAAAGTGTCACAGTTACAATGTGTGTTATCACTTAAATGATAGGAATTTCTTTGGTTAAAGCTGCTCAAAGCATTTAGCTCCTCCCCCCTTAGCATTTGCTTGGGATGTTGTTTATATGGGAGGAGGGAGAAATGCTTGCATTTGGCTAAATTCTGTCTTAATCTAAGACATGATTTCATATTTTTATATGGGATTTAGGTCATTACAAAGGAGGATAATACTTGAATATGTTTGGAGTGGTTAAATTTGTATGATCAAAGGACTAATAATTTGTTTGGAGTGGTTGAATTTGTATGATCTAAGGACTAATACCTATCTTACTTTAGCTTTTTCAAGTATGAGGACCCATTCTTTCCCTTGAAAAATGCTGCTCTGTAGATAAACAGTGCACGTGAGGAAGAAATCGTGAGTTCAGGAAGTTTTCATTACCTTGTTTATGTGTTTCTAGACTTACTTTATTAAGAAAATAATTCAGTTGGGTGTTCGGTTAGATATTTTCCTTTGATTGTGAATTTAAAATAAGGAGGAGTTAGTTGAAATACATGGAATACAAGGTGAATGGCTTCAGCCGTGTTGGCCCAGGTAGAACAGATAAGGGAATTGGTTTGGTTTATTTGTTAAGGTGAGAAAGACTTCTTTTCTTGGTCGGTTTTTGTTTTCCCCATCATTCACTTTTAGTAAGTTCAGATTACCTTCTTCATCTTCAATTGAACAAATCACAGAATACTTTCAGTTTTTCTTTTCACTTACAGCTTTAGGCTGAAGAGTTTGATTATAACCAAAGCACTCAGTCTCTAAGCTGTTCAGTTTTGTTGTTTTAGAAACAGGGCCTTATCTCTCCTTCCTAGTCCTCTAACAGTTCAGAAAGCGAGCACTGTCCTGTGTCTGAGAGCAGTGGGAAAGGTGGAACATATAGTCCTGCAGGATCTGCTGCTGTTTGCTCTGCTTCTGCTTTTATTTATGATTAAATAAATAAATACAACCTTTCTGCAATGAATGTTTTCCTAGATTCCTGTAGTCAACTGATGAGTTCATAAACCCTAGCAATTACTGCTGTTTAACACATGTCTCAGTTTGACTTTCTTTGTCACCTAAAGATTAAATTTGCAATGCTGACATGTTTTAAAAGACAGGAAATGCAGATAAGGTTCAAATGGTAACATTAATTCCTCTGCCAGCTGTCCTGCTTTTCAGGTGAAATACACCTGCTAATGTAATTTCTTTTGAGATTAGACATTGATCAACATGCAGCCTGCTCAATGCCAGCATGTTGTATTGATCCCAAAGTGTAGGATTTTGTGTCACATTACATCAGTTTTGAATGTGGAAAATTACCACAAGGAGCTCATCTGTATTTTGCTTATTTTTTGGAGGTTGCATCCATGTGGCTATCAGAAACTGGAAGGTGCAGTGAAATAGAAGTGGAAAGTGTGGAAGCAGAGGGTGTGATAGCTCAGTGTGTGATTTATTTGCAGTGCCAGTGAAACATGTAGATCATATATTATAAAAGCTTTTGTAGAGCTTAAGTTCTTACTAAAAAACTTTGATATGATTAAAGCCTTTAATCTCTAAAAATTGGAATTCCACTTGTGGTATATTTCATTATGATGGCACGTCTTTAGGTGATCAATCCTGGTTTTGGCAAAAAGGCTTTGCTTGCAGGAAGAAATTATTAGTATTGTGTATTTTAGTCTTTCTGCTTACTATCATATGTGTAGACAAAGTGTATTTCTTTATTGATTCACACCTTCCTGCTTTAATATGCCACCTGCTTGCACAAAGCCAGTTCTTACAGAAATAGTGGTTGCATAAGAATTCTGAGGCTGTTCTGTAGTACAAGACGCACAGCATGGGCTGTCCATGCTCCTTTAAGGTTTGAAAATCTGATTCTTTTTCAAGGCAAACTCAGAGTTTTCAGAAGGTGGAGAGGGATGAAGAGCTGTTGGAGACAAATGACTGAGCAATCGCCTCTGATCATGCAGTTTCTCAAAATGTTGCCTTGTATTCAGAGTATGATGGGATGATTTTAGCTATTTATGATGTGTTGTGCTTTTACTTTTGTAATGCCAGCAACCTAAATTGCTTTGTATCTAGGTAGAATTTAAGGACTTAATCCTCCAGGGGATGGAGGGAGAGGACTTAACCTTTCATTACTAATACTCTTCCTACAACAAATATCTTTAAGAGTGGGTTCTGGAGAAGGGCTGATTGTTTCTTTGGATTTGGGTGGGCAGGCATTGCTCTTAAAAGGTCTGCTGCATGTGAGCTTTAATGGATTCAGAGAACTCAACTATGAGAAGGAATTTACTACTTTTTGATGTGTAAGCCACAGTCTGCTGGATTTTATCCTCAACCTTTTTACTAGGAGTTGTCTCTCTAAAGGAATTTGCTTTTGTAATTGTTTATTACTGTTAGAGAGCTGCTTCTCCATCAGTAAGTACATTTCTTGCAGAAGAGAAACATGTTAATGTGAAAGCACTAACAATATAGAGCTGTTAATAGCTTCTTTATATGGGAGAGCATTGAACTGCTTCCCAAACTCCAGTTGAGCTTGCAATTCTTGCTGTTAACTTAGTAGATTTGGATGTAAAGGATACTGCTTTCCCACCTCCTAGAGATTTCAGGGATTAGTGAATTTGTGATGAAGAAGTGGAAAGTTCCAAGCATCCCTGTTTGTTGTAGTGTCATAGTGTCTTACCAAAGTGTGAGCGCTCAGGGGCTTTGAGACCCAAGCTGTCTCAAAGGCTTATCCTGCAGCAGCAGTTTGACAGTGGTGCTTGTCTGTTGCACCTTCTTGCTACCAGAGTTGGCAGAATAACTCAGCAAAAAGGAGTAAATGCTTGTTACCAGCATTGGTAGTTATGCTTACCAAACTGTTATGGAATGTGTTTTCGTATTACTTGTGATTAGTGCAGCAGCCTGATAAACTATGGATGAGTGATGCCAGTTGAAGCTTATCAGTCGCCTCTGTTTCAGTCCCTTAATGGTTCTGTGATGCTTAAACCATTCCTTGGCCCTTACTGTTCCCACTCACCATTGATTACTTAGGATTGATTGAAAGTGCAGTTGATATTCAGCCTGGGAAGGCAAATGTTGGACTCAGTGAAGCTGAGCTGGAATGATACCTGCAAGATTCTGCAGAATTCCAGCAAGTTGTATTTTCCTGTTGAAGCAAACACAGTTGAAGAGCATAATGAAATAGGGATGAGAGGGGAAGAAAATTGCTTCAGCCACGGTGGTCTGAACCACTCTGAAGTGAGTATTTCTCTGCAGGCTGCTTCCTAGGAGAGAATGTCAAGTAATACACTGAGTGCCATCGTAGTGCTGGAGTGGTAGCATCTAGAGCTGGTAGAAGAGAATTATGGCAGCTTTTTGCTCTGTGTGTGTGTGTTTTGTCATTATTTTGGGTTTGAGTTTTTTTGGTTCCTTGATATGGCTTGTGTTTGTTTTGGGTTTTTAATATGTAAATCATTAATACAGTGTATGGCATGTTTAAACCTCTTATTTTAGTATTGGTTACTCCAACTTTTAGCTGTAATCAGTTCATAAAAAGAGGATTTTCCTAGTAGTGCTGTTTCCTAATAATTGTAATTCTTTCTGCTTTTATTGAGGATGGGTGTTTTGTTTTATTCATCATACTTCTAATTTTTCCTTTACTTCTTTTGTTACTACTACTTTCTAAACTGTTACAGGTCAGTTTGCCTAATTTTTTGGTTGATAGAAGATATTTTACAACCCTTTTAACTGTATGGTGTGGTCAGATTGTCATTACTGTGATCTCTGTGTCTTAGGAAATTGTTTAATCCTCTGAAATTTTTTGGGAAGTGTCTTTCCACTGATCCTTATACCTGGATGTGAGTATGAGAAAATGGAAGAAGAAGAAGAGAATATATAGAGAAATTACATTTCTGTGAACTAGTACAGAAATCCATCCCAGAAACTGCTTCTTTGAAGTAACTGTAGTAAAACAACTGTAGTAAATCTGCTTTCAGAGAAGAGCAGATTCTGAGATCAGATTTTGTCCAGTAACTTTCTCCTTCCTTCTGAGAAGTGAAAAAAAAAAAGTAATTTCACATGTTTTCTTAACTATTCTTGTTCAGTTGCTTCAGATAGGTACCAGTGTCCAAACCTGGATCACGGGAGAAGTGTTCAAAATACATAATAAGACATTTGTTTGTTTGTGTTTCTTTTCCATGGTTTGTTAATAGAAAGCCTGATTGTTTTTCTGAGTAATCTGTAAAGCAGTCAGTAGAGTTTTAACTGCCGTAGGCTGATTTGCAGTCCGGCGGTTAGCTTGGAAAAATAAATCAGGCTGATCTAATTTGATCAACTGGTATCACAGGCTTTTTAGTGAGGTGGTGGTGTTTGGGGCCTCAGTCCTTACCCCGGTTTCTTCAGATACTTCATTCTGTGTCTTGGGAGATAAGATAGTGCAAGTCTTTGTCCACGGGATATGTGAGAGGGTTAGAACTAGGCTGTAATGTATTCGCAGTTATTAGATTGCCAAAAGTTAAAGTGGTGTAACGTAAAGGAGGTGCTGAAGAACATCCAGGCTAGTTTTGGATTTACACCTTAATTAATGGCCGTCACATCTGTGGGGAGGGTCTAGTGAAAAGTTAATAATTTAAGATTATTTATTAAGTTAGGGATGAAAGTATTTCTGATTCTACCCTTATGGCTGTTCTAATTGATAGACAGGAGATATTTCTGTGTCACGAACTTCAGGAACTGATCAACTTGACTAGCTAAGCCCATGGTCATGAGTGAGGGTGAATAATCTTTTTAACAAAAGCTGGTTTTATCCATCATATGTTAAGTATTTATTGACTAGAGTAACAGGTTTGTGGTTTTTTGAAATTTCTGGTGATAAATTTTTGTTATCAGAAAAAGAACCTGGCTAAATAATGTAAAACCAGACTGTGCAAAAGCAAACCAAACCCTTTCTAGTTGGCAGGAAACCAGATTAAAATTAATGCCTTTTCTGCCTGAAGAGCTGTATAATGTCTTGTTGACTGTCATTCTTAAAGTAGGGAATTGTAAAATCATTGGAGTGGGAAAGCTTCTGGATATTTCTGTTTTTTAATTGCCATCAAAGTCCTTGGGACAGTATCAAATGTTTTAGTACAGGTGGCTCTGGTTCTCCAGGCCAGTAGCTCTGAGGAAGTGAAGGCTGAGCACAGAGTAGTCCCAGGCAAGCAGAGGAAGCATGTTCCATGCTTCCATGGCACTTGTTCTCACCTCTTGTGGCTTTTCACAGTTAAGAATTTCACTGAAACTTACTAAATAGTCCATTCTGATCTCATTCCTTTCCTTTGGAAGTATTAAATATTTATATTTATTAATTGATGACACTTTCCTCTAATCTTAAATATTTAGTGGTAGAATTAGGAACTGTTACTGTTGCAAGGAAAAGTAAGATTTTTATGTTTTGTCATCGAGGTGCATCTTGTAGCACCTCCTGCTGCCAAGAAATATAAAGATAAAGGATGTGTAGAATTTCTAGAAATTTTACTATGTTCAAAGGAAACTGTGACACTAAAACTTTGTGCTTTAGTAAAGTAGCGATTACATAAAATTTTCAATTCAAGAGGCAAAAAGTGATGCCTTTTTCTTTCTTCTGTCAGGTTTGCAAATACTATCTTTGTGGCTTTTGCCCAGCTGAATTATTTACAAATACCCGTTCTGATCTAGGTAAGTTTATAAGTCATGATATTTTTATTCATGGAAAAGTAATTACAGCTGAGCTTTTGTTTGCAAACTATGTTTTTATTGTTAATTGCTTTGTCAAAACACTTGGATTTTTTTTTTTTTTATTTCAAGGGTTGATGGTGATACAGTATGCTAAAAGTAATGTTTTTTCCAGATCCTACTTCGTCTAAGTGAAAAAGCTTCTTAAAATTTTTTTCTTACTGTGTAAGAAGTTGCTGGGTGTGGGGTTCTTTTCTCCTGCTCAAGTGACAGTTTCTAGTTTGGGTTACTCTACCTGGGCAGGGTTTTAACCTGGTTTTGTGTGAGTATATATTATTGAGCTGCTTTACCTAAAGTAAAAGACTCACTTACTGTAATAGTTATTTCTGAAGACCAGCCCTAAATTACTGGTAATTGATGGCTACATGTAGCACATAGTTTGGAGATGTTAACTTAGCAAAATCATACTTTTTGTCTTAGCATTAGTTTCTAAGTCTGTTGAAGAGTTTAAGAGTCTGGGGAAGGTGAGGAGTTTTAACACAGTCACCTTCATGAGCTCAGGGCACATACCTCCTAATTTACTCTGAAGATCTGTTTTATGTAGCCAGTGTGTTGCAGAGAAGCCTGGAAATTAGAAAGTGCCTGATGAAATTTCCCTTCATATGTAATTTTTCTTTTTTCTTTTTTTTTAAAGCCCCAGGTGTTTGTTTGTATTTACTGATGTAAAACTTGATCTGGAAATTCTGTTTTTTATCATGACTTCGTATGTCGAGTCTCTTTTTTATAACTGCTGATGATGTTGGCGTTCTTTTTCTTCAGTGTGTCTTTCAAGCTCCAAGCAAAGGAAGCAGAAAGGCAGAAGCATAAAAATCTTTGTGAAATGTTTATAGCTCTGTTCTGTCATGATGCACAAACAAATGTTGGTAGAATATGTATACAACATTTAGGAATGCAAACTTAATCTTTTTGTGTTGTCTTCTTAGGTCCTTGTGAAAAAATTCATGATGAAAATCTACGCAAACAGTACGTTTGTTGTTTGATATATTAAAGTAAATAAAGTTTCTGGTATCTGCAATTTGTTAATAGCAGCCCAAACATTATTAATTACTTGGTCTTTTTATTTGCAAAAGTTTATTTAAATTTTTATTTAAATAAAAATGTACTTATTTAAATATGTAATATTCTCTTACTGTGAGCAAGAATTGATAATACTGTGTGTCTTGTTACTTAGTTTTCATCTATTACAGATTGATGTGAACTCTCATTTTTAAAATCTTTTCTCAGGTATGAGAAGAGCTCTCGGTTTATGAAGGTGGGCTATGAGAGAGACTTCCTGCGCTATTTGCAGAGCTTGCTTGCTGAGGTGGAGCGCAGGATTCGGAGGGGCCATGCCCGTTTGGCTCTCTCACAGAACCAACAGTCTTCTGGGGTGAGTCTGCAGGAGTCATTGAGACAGCTTTTCCTGTAGATAGCATCTTCAGGGTCTTATCTATTCAGGTGAAACTTACTATTATCCAGAATATTCCTCATGAATCAGATTTTTTGTCTGTTAGCCAGCAGATTGCATCTGGCATTAATAGACAAGCCAAGTGACTCCAGAGTCACCAAGAACCCTCTCTGTTCTCGCCGTCTCTTTGTTTCCTCAGAATGAGTATCTGTTCTCTACCTGTCACGTTGTGTTTACCCTGAGAACCTCAGTTTACATTCTCTCCACTAGTTGCACATTCCTCCCTCCCTGCACTAGCAAGCTGTGCCTTTCCCCGAGAGGGATTTGGAGCAGTGTCTGTGGCCTGCGCTCTCTGAGTTTTGTGACTGCCAGGACAGCCTTGCTCTTTCTGCTGCCCCACCTCACTGTTCTGTACAAAGTCCAGTTGCTTCAGAAGGAGCTGTGGACAGTATCAAGTTGAGACATGCCATTTGTGGAGCAGAGGAGGGAGTGTGGCAATAAGTCTATTCTAGCAGCCTGCTGAGAGGACACTGCTAACAAATACATCTTTGAAGTGAGATTCTTTTTGCATTTTACACTCAGAGTTTGAAATTTAAAGCCTACAGAACCTCTAAGTCATAATTGAATGTTTGCAAAGATATGTAATAGCTGCATGGGAGTGTCAGAGTTTAAAGTTAGGACTTTGAATACAGTTTTCTTACTTATGGGCCAGGATCTTGAACATTTTTATTGATTTGGGAGGAATTCGTGTGGCTAGACTTAACAAGGGTGGAGTAAGTTGTGTCGAGGAGTGTTTTATATTAGACTAGACTATTATTAGTAGCTTCTCATGGAAGAAGAGGCCAGGGGATGGTTATTCCCAAAGTGTCTCTGGAGTATGAGAAGACATACATTTGTGTGTTTAAGCTATTTTAACAAAAGAAAAAAAAAAGAAGGAAAGAAAAAAAAGCCCCAACTCACTCTTGTACTTTTTACAGGGAGCAGGACCTACTGGTAAAAACGAGGAGAAGATTCAGGTGTTAACTGACAAAATTGATGTACTGCTTCAACAGGTGAGGGGTTTTTAACCCCCATGAGAGAAATCTCTTGCTTTTGTTACTTGATCAAAAAAATAAACTTTTAATGTTTTTATTGCCTTTTAGATTGAAGAACTAGGTTCAGAAGGAAAAGTGGAAGAAGCACAAGGAATGATGAAACTCGTTGAACAGTTAAAGGAAGAGAGAGAACTGCTGAGGTCTACGACTTCAGTAAGTCATATGTTCATAGTTCTGTGAGACATATCAAAGTTTGGTGCACAGTACTTTCTAAATAACCATGTCCTTCCACTGAAGGCATGCAAGGTCTGTGCAGAATTCATTACATAGTAACAGGACATTTGGCTGTGTTAATCCAGTGTATTGGTTAGGCATTCTATCTTGGGAGAGGGCTTCCTGCACACAAATTATGAAATTACTCACCCAGCAGTCCTGGAGGAGAGCTTGCACCTTCCTCTAGTTGAGGTCTCAGTTAAACTTTGCCCTGTGACCTCCGCAGTATAATTCTACTGAACTACCAGTGTAAGTGTTACAGAAAGCCCTTGAGTCAGGGCTGTGACAGGCATTTGTCTGACTCTGAGAGCTACGGAAGCCAGAGGGAATGTTTTAAGTATCAAGTTCTTGTTAATAAAAAGGAGCTTAATTTTAAAGATTTTATTTTGGTGTTTAATGAAATGCTCAAATTGAGATTCTTGTTTTAAGAATTCAATTTGAATTCTTAAATTCAATTCTGTCTATATCATATTTTAAGAGCTCTTGTTGCTGTGTGCAACATTTATGAGCTCTTAGTTACAATTTATTGAAACAACAGCTGGAAGAATTGAAAGTTTGAAAATTTTGTTGTTGGTTTTGTTTATAATTAAGAGGTTTTGTTTTTGTTAAAAAAACTGATAATTCTAGTAGAAATGCTTTCATAGCAAAATTATTTAAAGGTGTAATAGTTTTGAGGAGGTTAATTTGAACTTTGTCTTGTTAACGTGTTCTTGGGTGTGATATGGTTTGATGTTTTTCATTGGGACTCACCTAATTTTTGTACTTGTGTACAAGCATACTTTTTGCTTTAAGTGATTAATTGGGAAAGGACCTTTAATTTGTTTTGGTGTAAGGTTTTTTTATTAAAATAGCGATATTTTCTTTTGGTTTTGCTAGTGTGTTATTTGAAACATGCTTAAAAATTGGTGGATTGGGTTTTGTAACAGTTGTTTAAGAAATTAAAACATATAGAGCTTTGTTTGACTTTATTTGTGGTGTGATTTTTATTTTCTTTTGTTGGTTAAGAATGTGTTTTAATGTTTGATGTGTTGTCTTAACAATTGTTTGATTTGTGGGAGAATGAAGCATATTAAAGATGTGATGAATACTTTAATTTTTTTAAAATGTGATTACTTTTTGAGATATATATGTGGGACTATTGTTAGTTTTTACTTTTTGGGGTATACTTAATGAAGTAAAAGCTTGTAAAAATGTTGATAGGCCTGATTACTTGTTTTTTTAAGAGCTCTTAAATGTTGCACACAGCATGTTTATGTCCATGCTGTATGATTCATGAACCTGGGTTTATGTTGAAATTTCAGTGTACTTCTCATATGTCTGTTGAAACAGTGGTTTAATTTGACCACCATACTTTTAAATAGAAGCCAGTATTCCTTTTTGTTTTTCTTGATGTGGTATTCTAGCCTTTTGATTCCTTGAGGTATATTCCATGGTAGTTCTGCAACTCCTGACATTTCAGTTGATGCAAAAGAAATCTTAAAACTGAAAAAAAAAGCTTTAAAAGAAAAACTTAAAACTTTAATTTTTCTGATATTGCAAGGAAGCTGCAGATACGACTATATACATGTTAATGCAATGAGTAATGGTTCTGTGGTTTTTCATGGGCTCCTTCCATGTCAGAATGGGCATAGGATGGCTTCTTCTCTCCCTGTTTACTGTGATGGGGTGCAGTGCACCAAAGATAAAGCAGGCAGATGTGATTTCAGCTTTCAGTAGAGCTTGGGATTTGACAACAGTAACATAGAATTATAAACCTCTTCACTCACTAAAACTTCTCTTTTGCCGTATCAAATATTCATTTTTTTTCAGACAATTGAGAGCTTTGCAGCCCAGGAAAAACAAATGGAAGTTTGTGAAGTCTGTGGAGCCTTTTTAATTGTAGGAGATGCACAGTCCAGGGTAGATGACCACTTAATGGGAAAGCAGCACATGGGTTATGCCAAAATAAAAGCTACTGTAGAAGATCTAAAAGTAAGTATTTCCTCCAGTTACTGAAAGTAAAAATGCTTGGAGGTTTCCTAACTTACATAAAAGGCTGTCCGGTGAATTTTCTGGAGAAGGTGAAGCACTCCCAAGAAGTGGAATCCTGCACTGTGCTTTCACTGATGTAATTTGTTGTGACATTAGATACAAGCAAGGATGGTCGTTCAGGTTGGAATTTTTATGGCCTTTCTAAGGAAATGTAGTGTGGCCTCCGTTGTGAGAGTGACAAGCAAAAAAAGGTTCTGCAAGACAAAGGATTTTCATTTCAGGGATTTTAGGAAGCACTGTCCTTTGTTTGGAAGATAAAATGGAACTGTTTTAAAAGTTTAGGCTTTTACATCCTCAGAATCTGTAAGCTTAAGTGTCTTGAGTAATCTTCATTTCTTCCTGTGAACTTCTTTTTTAAGGAAAAGTTAAGAAAAAGAACAGAAGAGCCTGACCGTGATGAAAGGTTGAAAAAAGAGAAGCTAGAACGGGAAGAGAGGGAGAAAGAGAGGGAGCGGGAAAGAGAAGAGCGGGAAAGAAAGAGACGACGTGAAGAGGAAGAAAAGGAGAAAGAGAGGGCTCGTGACAGAGAGAGACGTAAAAGGAGCCGCTCACGGAGCAGGCATTCAAGCAGGACATCTGACAGGAGGTGCAGCCGCTCACGAGACCACAAAAGGTCAAGAAGCAGAGAAAGAAGACGAAGCAGGTAGCTCTGTGTGTGTCTGTGTGTCTCTTTAAGTATTTTCGTGTGAATTTCCAAGAGGTAAAAATCTTGTGGGGACTTATTTGTCAGCCTGAGTCACATCACTGGTTTGTTCGCTTCACTTAGGTCTTTCTTCTTAAGAGAAGACACACCTTATTGGTTCTAAGGATAACCAAGTTCTTGCTGAGTGTCACTGTCTTCTCTCCATTTTTGGAAGATAAAACCATAGTGGTAGAAGCGGCTTTACGAGGGAGCTTTCAGCAAACAAAGAATGCTCCCAAAAAATATGGTTTCTTGTTTCTTCCTTCAGCTGGGCTTTATTTCATGGTTGTAGATACTTCTAAACTATGTAGTTAAGTGTTTCAGTAAATGAAGAGGGCATATTTCTTATGTGCTGGGAAATATTTCTATACAGTATGTTAATATTTGGTTTCTGCAGGTAATCACTATATTTAAAAGTGCTACTGTTTTATTGTTGTATATTCTGAGACAGAAAATAGCAGCTGAGATTTACGTTTTTGAAATTCTCTCTGAATGTTAAGGAGTCGTGATCGGAAGAGAAGCAGAAGCCATGATAGATCAGAAAGGAAACACAGGTCTCGTAGTAGGGACAGGAGACGGTCAAAAAGCCGAGATCGAAAATCCTACAAGCACAGAAGCAAAAGCAGAGAGAGAGAACAAGACAGGAAGTCAAAAGAAAAAGGTATGTTTGTTTAAGGACTGAGTTCTTAGCAAGTTCTGAAACAAACCTTTTCATAGAGTCTCAAAAGCTATTAGCTTTTCAGTGAGTGCCTGAAAGTTCTTAGTACCAAATCAGACCTCATTCTGAGAGGCGTGTGTGTTGCTGTAAGCAATTTGAAGCATTTTTTCTTTCCAGTTACTGTCACTACATGTTTGTGCATACCTACGCCCTGGTGTCCTTCTCTTACCTGTTGCAGTTTGCTTGCAGATCAAGTGTGCAAGGATTTTTATATATTTTAAGACCTGTTTACCTTTAGAAAAACGTACGCCTGTAATCATAATTTTCTAAGAGTGAATGTCTTATATTCCTACTCCTAGTGGATATTTGTAATTACCCTTTGCAGGTACATGTGTTGTGGGAGGCAGGTACCTTGCTTCTCACCTGTACCACCTATTAGTTCTCAACACTATCAGGTTTCCTTTATTATTCTTTTAATAGTACTTTTAAGTTTTTTTCCCTATCTATAAATGCAGTTCAAGATAAATACTGCAGAATCCCTGTGATGCTCTAAATGACAATTTATGCCTTCTCCCCAGTCTCCTGCTCATCCCCCCCACCTTTCTCCTATATTTTTTTTGTTTTGTTTTGTTTTGTTTGGGTTTTTTATTTGTTGTTTAAACCAAGTGAGTCTGGCTTTGTCAGTATTCAGGTGAGTCTGAACAGAAAGCTGTGTTAGGCTTTGGAACAGTGTTGTGGCTGTACGTGCCATGTACCACAGCATTCATGGTGACTCACTGTTTCACCAGAGGCTGAAGCTCAGAAACTTTTAAGTAGGATTACAAAGAGCTACAGTGAGAACACTGTACATTCACATTCTGTGAGAAGATACATATTCACTGTTACTGCTAAATTTCCCCCTTTAAAAGTCTTTTGGAACTTCTGTAGGAACGTAATACTTCTGGCTCTGGTGGGGAGCTGACTAAAGGCCAGTCCGAAACAGCCACCCCACTTCATGGGCTGATCATCAGTAATGGATGAAACAATTGTGTTTCTAAGGTACTTTTGAGGTTCTCTGGAATAAAAGGTGCTCTGTGCATGTGTCTGGGTTGCATAGGCCTGTCTGCTCGACCCTCCTCTGTATTTATCCAGTGGATTGGTTGCCAAAATGTTGGTAATGCTTCATGTATTTCTCTTCCCCGACTTCCTTGGACTGTTTGAATTATTCTGATTTATAGTGTGGGGCACCTTTAGTATTCATTCTTCTCTCATTTTCCTTTGCCGCTTAAGAGAGTGGGTTTTGTTGCTTGCTCGTTGGCAGTGGAAATGATGTGCAGGCTTTAAACTATTCAGTGTTGTAGCCTATATTTGTCCATTTGTTACTATTCTTACCTGATTTTTTGCCTGCTTTATGAACAGATTTCTGGTACTTGGTGAAGAATGTCCTGTTCTCCTGAATGTGTGTTATCTATGCATATAAATAACTGTTTTCTTATTTATTCAAATTTGGTCTGGTTTTGAGCTTTTCAGTTCTTCCATTAATCTTTCCATAAATAGAGGAGCTAGTGAACTCTCTTCAACGTCTCAAGTATTTTTAGTTTTGACTGATTTCCTTGCTGGCTGTTTTATTTTCTACTTGCTCCTTTCTTCCACCAGAAATGAGAACAGTGAGGTGATGCTATGAGCTGTGATGAAAATCCCACCTGGGAAAATCAATTAGTTTTTTTGACTCTGCCATCCTAACATTTGTAAAAGGACAAATAAGCCTTAGAGCAGGACTGTAATGCTGAAGAAGTTTGTGATCTTTTCCCTTTGTTGGGAAAGTCTTTTAACAGAAAAAAAAAAATAGAAAAGAGGAGGGAAGGAAGGAAGGAAAAAACCAAATCCAGTAGTAATTACTAAGGCAACAAAACGTTAATTTCTGTACTGAAGCTGTAAAGCACTATTGCATCGTCATATTTGCAATGTGGCACTGTAGATAGGTAGTTAAGAATAAAGCTTTTAGAGATTCATATGTTTGAAGTGTGTGGCTTTTGCACAATAGTAACTTCAAAGTTAAATCTTAACTTACTACATTGGGAATCTTGTCTCCAGAATCTACTTGTCTTTATAGCCACCACTGATCTGCAATTGTAAAAGTAAGCAGCAAAGGCTGTAACTACTCATGGTAGTGCTTTCATGTGGAAATGTCAGACTGCTTTATAAACATGAATATTAACACGAAAAAAATCCAAGAATCAGTTAACCAAGACTTGTGTACAATTGCACATTAAATTAGTCCCACGCTTTGAAAATTCAGAAGTCCTGGTTTTTTGTTCACTAAGATACTGTAGAAGACAGCAACCAAGGTTATAAGAAAAAAGTATGTGTAAAAATGGGGGCACTTGCTTTGCGACAAGGATTTCAGGGTCAGAGATACCTTTGCTAAAGAAAGGGGCCACCAGCCATAAACACCAGCTGAGCATTAGCTTAATATAAACCAGTAGAATGCACCTACTGTTCAAATTACCAGACTTCAGAGCAGATGCAATAAATAGGGGGTTTTAATGAAACAAAAATTATTTTCCAAGTACTTTCATTTTATGAAGGGTTAATACTGGAATGGGCCTCTAGACCACTTTGGCTTGGCTTTCTATCTTCCCTAATCTAGATTCTTATACTTGAATAAAAAAATTATAATAATGTTAGTGATTAAACCTCAGCAAATACTTCCAGAACACTTCAGTAATGCTGGATATTATGTTTGATTTTCTGAACAGTAAAGCGATTCACTCACAAAACACATCTCAGTTGCCCACACAAACTCAGTCAGAAAAATGTGCATGTGTTTAATCAAGAAGCAAAATCAATATTAATGTGATTATACCTAATAGATCACAGCTGAAATAATACACCCAGTTCCAACAGCAAACTAATTTTACATGCTTTCTCTCTTACTGATTAAAAATACAGTGGAGGAGCTTAACTTCTTGCAGATGCTCTAGGGGTTGAAAAGTTATTGGGCTGTTTGTTGAATACACTTTTTCAGTTCTGCTTGGCAAACTGAAGGTTTGGTATGGTATACCTATTTTAATAATAAAATTTTTAGAAGAGTTTGATCTTTCATACTACAGTTTATTAGTTTTTTTTAACCTTAAACAAAATTATCCTTCTTGACCACATTCAAGACACAAACAAGACAGAACAAAACCCTGCACACTGCACATCCATAGGGCTATTAAGATCTACCATATCTACATAGGACAGAAGATAAGATTATTGGACTGACTACTAGTCCTCTGCGGGGAAACAAGACTACTATTCCTCAGTGGATCCACGTGTGCACCGGAGATACCTTTAAGACACAAAAAGAAGACTTTTTAACAAGGTTAGTTAGAGTGCAATCTACCTGCGGAGTTGCCAAATTGAGAGCAGACAGACCCAAACTGACTTAGTCCTTCAGTGAGCTGGGTGATGTTGCCATGTGCTTTCTCCAGGCATCCTGCACTGGATGTGCTGCTGCAGGTGAATCCTCACTACTGGTGGTCATTAGTCATTAGGCAGTTGCCCTCATTCCTCTGTGAGGGCTTTACCCTGTCCTTTGGTGGTCTGTTATAAAACAAAGGAGTTGGAATGTTGCTGCTCTTTTAAAGTTTAATTTCTTGCTTTGTATCCTGGAATATAAAAGTGTGTTATGCCAGTCTACGTGATAATGTTATTTAAAATAGCTTTTTCAGAGTGTTCGATCTGTGTGCTCCTGTGTCAGGGATATAGCTATCTATTTATATTATTTATTTTGATTGCCCGATAGCAGGGAATAATCAGAAAAAAGAGCATGAATGTTGTTCTGTATGATGACATCTGAGAGGTTGGTTTTTGGATTTTTTTTTTTCTCTCCAGAGTGTCTTTACTGAGCAAGCGTTGCATATTATGTTGTGAAATAATACAGCAGTAATTGGTATTTTTATTAAACTTGCAAATACTGAATTTACAGATGAGGCACGCAGCTCTAATACTGAATATTTTTCTTCCCATGGAAATATTTTTACTTCTGGCTTCCTTCCTTTGAAGATTGAGGTTTTAGTGTAGCAAATGCTTCAGTAAGCTTCCCAATTTATGATCAAATTGTGGGCTCTTTCCCCCACAGCTTGCTGTTTCTTTGCCTTTGAAAAAAAATTGGTTTTTATATGTCTTCCAAGCTCTCTCCCCAAGTCCTTTTAATGAGTTGTTTATAAATGACTGCTGTTTTTATGAAGTTGAGAATTAACAACACTGACAAATGTGCAGCTTCAAATTTAATTTTGGTTGTCACTGATCTCTGCCTTCAAAGCTGTCAGTGCTTAATATTGTTTCCTAAAGTATTTGATAGTTTGAGATTCTAGTTTTTAATTGGCAAGGATCAATTTCTTTGATTATGCAGTCAAACACTGTCCACCACTCTTCTGATTCTGTTTCAAGAACCATAATTAATGAAAATTATAAACCAAAGCAAGTAATGCACAATCAGAAATCAAAACTTGGGGACTAGAACAGTCCCATAATAAGTAAGGAAGCCATGCACCATAATTACACATCTGCCTAACCTTTTTACCCCCAATTTGTTCATTTTGACAGAGAGCTGAGTAGCTGCCTCTGTTAGGAGGTTGGACCTTTCTCCTCTTTCCCCACCCTATACTGTCTCCTTCTGCCTTTATTTTGTCCCCTCTCCATTCCAGCATGGTAGTCTGAAGCCTATTTCTGTGACTCTTCAAGTATTACTGTTATTGCTGTAGAAAGTAGTTGTCCCATGTTGTATGCATTATATATCTCATGTGTGCAATGTTTGTTTTTACTTTGAAATCCATGGTCAATATCTTCTTTCATGGCAGAAAAGAGGGGATCTGATGATAAAAAAAGTAGTATGAAGTCCAGTAGTCGAGAAAAACAAAGTGAAGACACAAATACAGACTCGAAGGAGAGTGAGACTAAGAATGAGGTCAATGGGACCAATGAAGACATTAAATCTGAAGGTGACACTCAGTCCAATTAAAACTGATCTGATATGACCTCAGATCAGACAGAGGTAAGTGCATTATTTCAAACTTTGATTAGGGCTTTTTGTTACTGTTTAACAGTGCAGCGTAAGTATGCACAGATGAAGATGGAACTAAGTCAAGTAAGAAGACAAACTAAAGCACCTTCTGAAGGAAATGACAGTGTAGTCCTGCAAAACGTTTTGAGGTACATTGTTTTGTCTCAGCTATTTTGTAGCAGACTCGTGCCCCCATTAGTGTGCCTCTTTGGGACATATTTGTAATATAGTCACGATAGAAAAATTAATTATCTTTTTTTATTTTTAGGGATTTTGTTATCGTTTTTTTAAAAAAAAGTTGAACTGGTTTTGTATTTAAGTCCATATTGTGTTGGTACATCAGCAGAAACTTTTGCTTAAATACTTAATATTTGAGGCACATGTTGGACTACTTTGTTTTCATATAAACTGCTAGTATTTCTTTGTCAAGGATGTTTCTAGTTTTTTTGCTTTATTGCCTTGCATTCTAATGCAGTTTGTTCTGTAACTCGAGAGCCAGTAGCATTGGATTGATGGAAGTGTAGGGTTTATGAATTATTGCAGCTGACTACCATACCTCACACAGCGTTGGTGTTGTGAGCGGCCCATGAAAAGCCAAATTAAAAATCAAGGATTCAGTCAAACTAAGCAGGTACTCATGCCAGGTACTCCTTTCTCTACCCACATCCATGTTTGAATGCTGTTGCCTGTAATCTTTAAGCTTACTGTTGTGTTTTTGATTTTGAAGCTAGTGAAAAGGACTTCTTGTGTATTGTGTGAATACTGTAAATCTGATGTTAACAGAATGGAATTTTCTTTCAACTGTGTGTAGGGATGCAGTGCTGCCCAGAATTAGATATCTTTAAAGAGTTTAAAATCCAATAAACACTACATAATATTCGCCTTGTTACTTTCAATGCAATTCAAGTCTTTAAGAGGTATGTGCTTAATATTTCCTACTGTGTAGGAGACTTTGCAGTCAGCCATAGCACAGAAGAGTGGAATGGCTGGTAACAGGCTTGTAAGGCAGATGTAAATGCAGAGACAGATGCCACCAAATGATGGCAGTGTTGATGGCAGGAATATATGCTGGAAACTGTGGGAAATGAAGCAGCTAAGCAATAGGCAATTACGTATTGAAAGGACAACTTGAAGTTTTTTCCCCACTCTTGACATAGCTTTCTTACAGAAGGTCTTTAGTTGTATTCCTGAAATAAGGAACTAACAGTGGAGGTGACAGCTGATAAATGAGCTTCTTGCAATATAATTTGTTACTGTAGTTGCATTATGTACGCTAGGAACTCTTAAACATTTAATGTTGATATTCAGCCATTAATGCTACATCATTGCTTCTAATGCCAGTCATGTTCAATGATGATGTTTTTGTAGAGTTAAGATGACAGCTAACAACTGGGAGAGTGTATAGGAATGGTAAACAAAATGCTCCTAATGCTGTCTAATCGTCTGTTCTCCCAAAATTTTGCGTTATAGGACTACTATGTGAAGAGTCTGCGAAGACAGTGGAAGACAGCTTAAACTGAAGATCTGCTTTTAAATGAGGTGAAAGAAAGCTGTAGTGGCATAGAAAAATATAAAGTTGAGTTAGATTTTTTTTTAAATAAAATTTAATTCAGGACTGGTGTTTCCTCCCAGAGTTCAAAAAGATGTGTTGATAATAGCACATATGCTACTGAGAATATAAGTCCTGTATCCTTCTTTTTCTTTAAGACTTTTTAAGATAAGAAACCAACATAACCTGAACACATGGCTTGCTCAGTGTTTAATTGCAAGTTTTCATTCTTGGACTTCCAAACACAAGAATAAATGTTTAGTATTTGTGTGAATTGAACTAAAATTAATTCCATTTTTACAACTAAGCAATTCCTAGCTTCTTGATATATGAGAAATGGAAATAAAGTATCTTTGAATTTCTGTTACAAATTTGATTGTCTCTGTCATTGAACATTTAATATTAAATAAGCTTCTTTCCTAATAAATTTCTCATGTTTTCAAGCTTAGTTCATTAATTTGGATGCTTAGTTATTCTGTTTGTGGGTTTGGGGTTTTTTTTTGGTTCCATCAGGATTTAATTTCAGGCTTACTTTTGCAGCAGTTAGATGCTGTTGGGTTCACCGTCTTCCCAAAAAGCACCTTTTGCTGCAGGAGGTTAAGAAATTACAGAAATCTTGCAATAAAAATGGCAGTATTAATTCTTTGTAAAACAATTCAACTTCAACAGCATGCCTTAGAGAGGTGCCAGTGCTGAGACTGGCTTTCAGACTGCTTCATATTTGCATTGCAGTATTGGTTTGGGGTATTAACAGTCCTGTGCAGTTGGTCAGAAAAGGCAGGGAGATGTGCCTTGTGCTTCCCTGTGAAGCTGTCATGCAAGCAAGAGTGGTTCTTGTTGGGAAAGAACTGCAGTGTGTACTAGTTAGTGCTGTGGCTGTAAGGCAATGAATTTACATTCTTTAAAAAGAGCATTATCTTTTCCATTAGTATTCAGGCCTTGACTGTATATGTAACCAAAGTCAGACATGGACAGAACACCATTGTAACTTGTGCTGATTTATTTGGCCTGTGTGTGGAAGTACACTTGGGAGGAATCTGCATCTTGGTCCCTCTGGTCAGTAGTGCTGGGTTTTGATACCACATGCAGATAGCCATGTTCCTTTTTTGACTTTTGTTGTTCTAAACCAGACACAGGGGCACAGGGGATAGAGACTGGGTGTGGTGGTTTTGGGAGAAAATAAAGTGGGACCGAGTGAAATTACAACTATATTCTAACTGGAGAAATTAGACGAACACCTCCTCCTTTTGAAACTTGTAAGACAGGACTCAGCCTCTTCCTGGATGCATTACTTCTTTCAGCCGTGTAAATGTTTGTCTTGTACTTTCCACTGCACTTACTTGTTACAGGATTTGCATTTCCCTTTACTTTGCAAAAGTAAAAATCATAAAATGAGGAACCTTGTCGTAGATTAGCCTGATTCAGATTCTCACACGTCTCATAGGGGAGTCTATAATGCTTTGAAGATGAAGGAAAATTCTGTTTTGTAGAGCATAGGAAACAGAGTGCCTTTCTGCCTCCAGACTTGACTGTACAGACACTTCCACAGAGATTCATCTTTGTGAGAAGTATCTTCAGAGCTTAAGCCCCGGATAAATACTATCCCAGATTTTTTAGGAATGCTAGGCAAAAGTAGCTGATTTCAGTAAGCACCTCGGACATACTTTCTCCATACTGGTTGTGACAGCCTGACAGTCTGTATTAGGTGTTAAAAGTGTACTGGCCTATAATTGCATTAAAATTTTAAGTGTCCTGTCCACTCTAGAGTGATCCTCTTCACATCGTTCTACCTCCTACCCTGAGAAAGGAAGAGATCAAAGTACTTGAAATGACTGATACTTTATTATAAATGAAGAGTAGCAATGTCAGTTCAGTACAAGCTTGTAGTGCAAACAAAAGGCGTCCTTGGAAGAACAGTAAGTTTTGTAAATTTAATCTCAGTTGTCATTCCAACACTTCATTGTTAAAGAAAAAGCCTAGCAAAAACCAGCTAACATAACTAGTGTGCCTCAGAGTTTATCAAACTGCATAAAAGATAAAAAAATACTTCTTTGAATGCATAGATATACTGTTATTACAGTCAGATTATGAGTTTAAGTCTTAACACATTAACTGTTATTCTTGGTGGAAACTAGACAAATAAAGCTTTTTAAACCCGCTGCCCTCTAGCAGAACATTCATTAATTAGTGGAGACAGTCCTTACACTGACTTCCTAAATAAAGGAACTAGAAACAAATTAGATACTCTTACTAATTTTGAACCATTTAACCACTACTGTTTTTCACACAGTTATTGCACATAATCTAAGATAGCCTCCAAGCTATGCTGGAGAGATAAATACACAATTGTTAAAATAGAACTTTCTTTCCTGTCTTACAAGAACAACATTAGTTAAGAAGTTTTATTTCATACTGTGTCAGAGTCTTGAGCTTCCCCGGAGTTGAAGCTGGCATTAAAGTAGCTCAGCTCCTGGCTGGAGAAAAACCAGGATTGAGAATGGGAAGTTGGCAGGGTTCAGGTGATGAGTGTGGAACATGGAGGAAAGGATGATAATTATTTTGACTGAAATAAGTAAGAATTTTAAGCTTAAGTTACTTGGTGAAATCCTGAGCCCAGGGCCAAGTATCTCCTCTGCTGGAAGAAGGGGTTTCTGTCTTCTCTCGGTGTGCAGCAGCTTCAGGGAGTCCTTCAGGGTAAAGCAGGACACAGGGAGAGTGGCAGCCATGCTGCTTCTACTAGAACATGGTGCTGAACTGTTTATAGTTTGACTGTCAACATTGCAGTCCAGATCAACAACAAACACAGCATCCATCAACTGTGCAGAAATTCTGCCTAGTGAAGCTTCATAAAGCAGAGATGGAAGAAAAATCAGTAGTTTGGGGCGAGGAGGAGGGAACAGAGGGGAGAAAAAGCAGCTTATGCAGAAAAAGCAAATCCCTGAGCCCTCCACCTGCCTCAGGACCCATTTAAGGGTTTTGGTGCAAAGGACAGCATTGTATTTTTTGGTAAAAAAGAAAACAGCCTCCAAAAGTGTAACTTTCCAGGCTGCCATGTTAATAAAGAAAAGCTTCAGGCTGTTTTAATACTCCAGCAATGCCGTGACTTAAGTATTTTAACCCACAGGTGAATTTTTTCCTTACTGACTTGCTTAAATGCAAGTTAAACTGTCTGTAGCTTAACCAGAGTTGTTTTTTTCACTCCCCACAAAGGGACAAAAAAAAAAAGTTTAAAGCACCTGGAGGCATTCAGCCCTTTCAGTACTCACCGGCCTAAAACAAGGCTATGTAACAGTGACAGAAGACTGTGCAGGAGGTAAAGTTACAAGTTAGTTACTTGCTCATGGTGTATTTCCCATCTAGTGGCTCATAAAAGCATTCTATGTTCCTTCCAGCTGTGATCTCTCATTAGGACACTGCTGTGCTTCTCACACAGCAGAAACAACCATGCCCCTTGGAACTGGTGTACAAGGGAGGGCCACAGAGAGCTTTCCTGTCTTGACAGTACTGACACCTGGTATGAGTAATGCAGAGGCTCACATTGGTCAGAAAGTAAATAAAACCACGGACACAGATTGGGTGTCCCTCCCCATCTGAAACAAGGGCTTTCTCTTGAAAGGGCACTTCAACTCAATAGGAACATTTACAAGATGCTTTCGTATTTTTTGGTGGAGGTACAAAATTCTCACAGGGAAAATAAACATTTAAATACAGACATGCTTAGTTCAGTTATTTTCAGCCCAGTAAAAGGGTTTCTCCTGCTACTTCTGAGCATTAAGTATCTCTAGACAACCCATCTTGGTGAGTGTTTGTGAGGGGCAGGATTATGGACTTGCACATTCACATTTTTAGAAAGCAACTATCCGTTGTGTGTCTCATTTAATTAATTTAATGTGGAAGTACACACAGAGATATACAATTTCCTGAATCTCTCCATGAGTCTTACTTGGTCAGAGTGGGTGTACTTAACAAAATTTTCCTATCAATAATTATGTCTTTCGTGCCCCCCACTGCCAGATACAACCAATAAACTTCCTTCAAATACACTGGAAACCTGTGATTTTACTGGACAAATGAGGTATCCCTTGCCTGAATACAGTATCAAGTAAAAAAATTAAAGCAAACAGGGTATTAAATATAAAATATTAGTTAAAATAGTAACCCTAATAATAACTTAAGGTTTTACACACACTTAAGTCGCTGCCTTCCAAAGGGCAGCACATGTCACTGCCAGGTGTTCACATTGCAGATGTAGCTCGCAGGGTCAGTAGGTCAGCTTGGATGCTCTGCTGTTGTAGCATGGCTGCTCCATCAGCACAGCTGCAGTGTTCAGGAAAGGAGAGGTGTCACTTCTCATAAGGACCAACTCCAGCTCTTGGAAGTGCTGGAGTCTGGCAACATCCTTGTCCTTGTAATGAACAAAGAGAACAACGTTATTACTCCTATCATTACTAGCTGGTTGTTATTTATATGTATAAAATAACTATAATTCCAGGGACATCATCCCAAATAACAGCAATAAAGAATTTAAAAAATAAATCCTACCAACATATACTCATTAAAAGTGTAGCAGGTTTGCTTGTTTGGTTTTTCTCCTCAAACTTTTTCTCCTTTAATCTCATTATGATTTGGCTGTATTTGTGCATGTCACTTAACCAAGACTTGTGACCACTTTCATCTACAGACCTCTGGAATATACATTTTTGGAACAGGAGCAGTTTCATTTGTTAACAGCATATCTTTAAGTTGTTCATATGCCAATTTGTGGAGGTTTTTCCCCTTACTGTTCATTCTTTTTTAGGCAAGCAGACAGTGAAGTAGTACTTGGCAATTACGTCCTCTTAAAGCACCCTAAATGCACTGTTTCTGATACATTTTTTTTAAGTCAAGCTGTAATAGTACCATATGCTTTAGGGGCTAAAATACTCTGCCTATTTTGACAAGACTATTTTTAAACAAGTTATGATGAAGTTTTAAGAAAGGTCCAGCTTTCCTTTGAATCTGTCAGTTTTTATTTAATAAAAGTGACATTTTGCGAATTTTTTTGCAAAAATACATTATCTGAGGTCTGCAAAGTGAAAAGTCAAGTTAATCTCTCATTTCTATTCTTACCTTTCTTAGAAGTGTATTGGGTAGTTTCCTGATCTTCTCTACTTGCTCTGGATTAACACCCAGTTCACAGCAGCTCACTCTGAGCAGATCTTGATAGGTCAATTCTTGTCTGTCCAGTTCAATCTCAATGAAGTCATTGTCTCTCAGGTTCTGGATTCTGACCTTGAGTACAAGTTCTGACAAAGAAACAATTAAAAGGTTAACAACAGAAAAGACAACAAACTCAAACCTAACATTTACAGTATTTACCATTATCTTCTGAATTCTGGTTTTTTAATACAATCCCTATGATCTGAGAAATACTATGCAGTTAACAGAAGCTTCCAGCAAAACTACACAGGAGAATCATGTTAACGCTGTTGAAACTGATCCATCCAGTCACAAAGCTGAGTTTTTACCAAACTACCAGAGCTGCATTTGATCCAAATGTAATGCAAAATTTAAATGTTCATGTTACGTGGACTGATCTTTCAATTGTTTTGCAAAGTATTACCATGGTTAAAATACAGTATAACAGACATTTCATGTAAATGAGCAGAAGAACGTTCAGGGCACTTTTGGCCACAGAATTCAACATCTCTGCCTCCATTCTACTAGAGTCTGAAGTGAAATGATTACTTAACTTCATTTTTCACCCAGTAACTGTAACAGAACCATGAGACACACCACCTCTTTACCTTGCATATTATGTGGGAATGTTCCAGTGAAGAAGAAGGGCTGGAAGGTGGGTGCGGGGCTGCTGGGGGAGGTGTGAGGCTGAAAAGGCAAGGCCTGGCCAGATACTCCTGGGGAGCAGAGCCCCAGGCTGGGGGTTGTGGCCAGGGGGCAGCTGGGGCTGTAGGGCACCCGTGGGCTGGCACACACTGTGGCTGCAGAGACGGTGGGCACAGGGGGTGGCCTGGCTGCTGCATCCGGTGCTGGGAAAGTCTCGCCACTGCTGCATGACATGGGTATGCAGATCCTTTCAGCCTGAGTTGTTGATGGACAAGGGCTAGTTTCACTCTGGGAAGCAGAAGAGATGGAAGCACTTTCATTCTGGGATTCTGCCAAGCTGCCTGGAATGCTTTCTTCGGTGTAAATGTTAGGGAATGGGTTGGCCAAGTAGTTCGCAACAATGGATAAATTTAAGTCCTTCACTCCTTGACATTCGGTTTGTTCCTCTATTGATGAAGTTCAAAAATGAGGGGTAGGGGATGGAGAGAGAAAAAAATCCATCATGTTACTCGATAGATCTTTCTCATTTTCAATAGTTAGTTTTCCTATTGTGTCTTGAAACTACATCACATTCCAAGGTCATCAAAGAATGACACTAATGTTCCAGAAGCATGTAACACTTGGAGGCCAGTAGCTGTAAAGTGAAAGAAAAACCTATAAATTTCTTCAGTGTATTCTGTTTTTTGATAACAAAGTGAGGGGGAGAAATAACCTTTGAAAGACTCATCATTTTTAGCAGTGTTGTTCCAGCGCTTTCAAATGAATTGGATGACCAGTATCCTTTATTGAATCTAACTTTAAAATGCTCTTAATAGCACTGTTGTAAATAGTTTATTATGACCTAGGCCAGCAAATTTAACCCATTATTTCTTCAAGGAAGTGACTACTTACTGTAATACCCAAACAAACTCAACTCCTGGATAAAAACACTGCAGTAAGTGACATTCCTGCCTAAGGATTACAGAACATAAATAGTGATGTCAAAGCAGTTCAGAAAGATTCACTCCCAGAATAAAAACTAGGAGAAAAGGTAAGTGATATGTATTTATTCCCCAGGAAACACATGAAAGCTTAACAGACAGAAAAATAAAACTACTACGAACAGAGTTCATCTATGTGTGCTTGACAGTTTAGATGTTAAAACGGGTAAGTGTTTGCCACAAACTAAGCCAACACCTCACCCAAAAGAAAGCAAAAGCATCGTGTAAGAACATGCCATTCCTTCAGGCTTTTGGAACCTGATTCATGATTTAGCTGCAACCTTGTGAAGGATAACCCTGCCCTGTTGTTGTAATAGCAGATCACTGCAGAGAGCAATTTAAGTTCAATTGCAGAAGACAGCACATTTCCAAAGGTAAAGAACCTTAGAATTTTAATCTGGAGCACAGTACCTAGATGCTGTTCAGGAGTGTCACACATCTAACTGGGTTTGCTGTGCATATGAAAAGTGTAAGATGGCAGAATTACAGGGCAAAAATTAACCATACCAGCAAGTCACACTATAACAAGGTGCCAGAAGGCACAACTTCCTGACTGATAAAACTGTTTTGAGGGGATTTGTAGTATTGATCATGGTCAGACCACAGCAAACTGTACAATTGTGAAAGCCCCCATTTGCAGCTTGCATGCCAGCTTTAGCTTAATGACAGCAAACAAGTGCAGCAGCACACTTCCCAAAGCATACAGCTCTTCCACTTCTTGGTGACACAGCTCAGAACACAAGGCCTTTCTACCTGAAATCTCCACATCTATTTGCCCAAATATGAATTCCAGTTATAAATCAGAGCTATCTAATGAGATACAATGGTCCTAGCCAAGGTTTTGCCAATTACTGCTTCAGGCAAAAGCACTAAAAACGTTTTAGTGTTTAGACCAAGAATTCTAGATGACTTTTAAAATGGGAACGGTACCTCCCAAAATCTTGTGGATGTCTGGTTTTGACGTTAGCTGTGCTGCCAGCTCTCCCTTAGCAGTAAGGATCTGTTTGTCTGCACCAGCCTCCAGCAGGCAGGACACCACTTGGGCATGGTTCCGCTTACAGGCCCAGTGCAGGCAGGTCCTGCAGGAAGGAAGCAGAAGGGTTGGGATTCATGGCTCTTCCTCGCCAACCCTGTGCTACCTCATCCAAGTTATGCATAAAGTGATAACTGGGAATAAAGTGTCCTTCATTGCGGCACTTTCTGAAGTTCTGAATCTGTGAGTTACGCAGGGTAGGGCCCTCCTTTGCCTTGAAGAGTGACTCCCACTATTTTCCCACACAAGCGACTGGACAGGGACCTTGAGCAAACACGCAGCGACAGGTGAAAAGAGGGCGCCCTGCTTTTATCGGGATCCTCTTTAGCAGTAAATCTCCGAGCCTCACGAGATTAGCTTTTCTGTATTTGCAAATGGGAAAACTAAGAAACACAAGAGTTGCGTTTCCAGAGCAGCTCCCTCACCCCGCGCTTGATGATGGGTTGGGGGGAGCCCCGAGCCCAAGAACCCCGAACACCGCCACCGAGAAGGGCAGCGGGGGAAGAGGCGGGCCCCGCAGCGACCCCGGCCTGCCCCTTGTCCCCCGCAGCGCCGGGATCCCGCACGACGACGCCGCCCCTCACCAGCCATTGATCTCGTTACGGGAGTCGATGTCCGCCCCCGCGCCCAGCAGCCTCTGCACCTCCGCCACGTCCCCCAGGGCCGCCGCCTCTCGCAGCCGCTCTTCTAGCTCCCGCGCCTCCGCTGCTCCGCTCATAGCTGGGTCCGCCTGCGGCCCCTCCCCGCCGCTCTGGAGCCCGTCGGGAGGGGCCGAGCGGCCTCAGAGCGGCGGAGCTGGGCCCTTTCAGCTCCGAGGCCCCGTTCCGGCCCTCACGGCTGCCGCCATCTTGAGGCAGGGGTGGGCGGCGAGCGGCGGCGCTGCCCCGGGCAGGGAGTGGCCCTGTTCTGGAGCTCTGTGTCTGGTTCTGCGCTCCTCAGCGCAGGAGAAACAAGGAGCTGCTGGAGAGGGTCCAGCGAAGGCCACAAAAGATCATGAGGGGTCTGGAGCATCTCTCTGATTCACAGACATTGCGAGAGCTGGGCCTGTTTGGTCTGGAGAAGACTGAGAGGGGATCTCATCAAAGCATTTAAATATATCCAAGGAGTGTCAGAGGATGCTGTCAGACTCTTTTCCTTGGTGTCCAGCGACAGGATGAGGGGCAGTACCCATTAACTAAAACACAAAATGTTTCACCTCAGCACTAGGAAGAGCTCCTTTACATTAAGGGTGATAGAGCTCTGGAACAGCTGCCAGGGGAGGCTGTGTAGTCTCCTTCTCTGGAGACATTCCAAATCCACCTGGATATATTCCTGTGTCACCTCCTCCAGATGAACCGGCCGTAGCAGGGGGCTGGACTTGATGATCTCCAGAGGTCCTTTCCAAACCAAATGATTGTGATTCTATGCCCCTCCCTTCCCCCCCCCCCCCCCCCCCCCCCCCC
>JAYDZK010000057.1:5861956-5880878 GCA_034509185.1 Euphonia xanthogaster | reverse complement strand
GACGCTCTTCCGATCTTTAAATCTCGATTTTTTTTTACATCTGTAAAAATCCTGTAGGATTAGTGGCAAAAGAGTTTTTCCAGAATAATACAAGACAACTCTCAGATGGTTGGGGAAAAGCTACTCAGGAGGTGAGTGCAGGGACAGGCCTGAAACAAGGAACACCATTC
This sequence comes from Euphonia xanthogaster, assembly GCA_034509185.1. Classification (NCBI taxonomy): domain Eukaryota; kingdom Metazoa; phylum Chordata; class Aves; order Passeriformes; family Fringillidae; genus Euphonia; species Euphonia xanthogaster. The sequence continues at coordinate 5,880,708 of JAYDZK010000057.1, read as the reverse complement.
CTGTTCTGTTCTCCATTACCACTGCCACTAGATGTCACAGTGGAACAGCAAGAGGATCCTGGAGTGTGGCTTTGTGCTTCTTGCTGTAATTGTGAAGTGCCTTTAAATTTGTCTTGGCACATCCATAGTGTCTCCATACAGCTTTGATCCTGCAGATTTCAAAGCTCTGTGTGGTGCAAAGGGACATTATGCAACATTTCCTTACAAGTGCAGGGATACCCAGTGCAGGGAGCTGCTTTCTAGGGGGTTATAGGCTTTTTACTTTTTCTTTTCTTTTTTTGCCCCCTCTACTCAAGCTCCTCTCCCAAAGCCACACTGGGCTTTTAAGGACTCTAAGTCGGCGGGTGATGCACTGAGATGCTCTCTCTCACGCTCTCTTGGGGTGAGTATCCTACTCTGTTGCACCTGTGCCAAGCCTTTTTAAATGGAGCTTAGGTTCACCATTGCTTAGTTACACAATGTACTTCTCCCTGGAGTCATGAGATCTCCTCCTGCAAGAGGATTAGCACTTGACTCAAACCTCCCCACTGCTGTTATGAACCTCCTGCTCATGCCCCACACATGGAGCCTCAGGCGCCCTTGTACTCATGTGTCCCCTCCCCATTTATTAGCGCTGGTGTCACACTTACCAGCTCCCAACAGAGCCAAGAAGTTGTCCTTTCCCTTGTCCTTTCCCATATGATAGCTGGGTTTGTGCATGTACCTATGCAGGGCATACATGCACACACACCTCCCTGCCAAGAGCAGCAGGATCTGCAGGTGTGGGACAGGTGCCAGCTGAGTGCTGATCATCACCTTTGGGAGCTGCTGGGAATTGCACATGGTGCTCATGGTTGGAGCAGCCGCTTTGCCTCCCAAATGTTAAATGACCTTGGCCCTCAGTGGGAACACACTGAGCTCTGAGCCTGTGCCTGGAGCCCAGATCCGTGATGTTTTGTTTTCTTTGTGATTTACAGGTGCTCAGTGCTCCCTGTTCACCAGCCTTGGGTACAGCCCTGAGGCCGTGGCTTAACCTGGCAGAGCCAGCACCTCACTATCACAGCCTTGCAGTAACCACAGGGGAGGCTTGGGCCAGTCTTTGTTCGCACAGCAAGCTTTCCAGATTTTGTTGGTTATGTGTTAACATATGTCTTTATCCAAGCTTCTGACTGCCTGATCCTCTAGATTAGTTCTTTTCTACTTTTTTGGAGAAACCATGGTCTGTCTGTTTGCTATTTGCTCCTGTTTTTTTAAGGCTTATGACGTTTTTTGTTCCCTTTGCATTTCAGGTTTCATTCCCCACATAACTCCATTCCTCCCCATTGAACCAACTTCTCAGTCACTGAAAGTTATGATTAAACATATTTTTAAAGGCTTAATTCCCAGTTACACAGTGATACTGACAGCTGTACAATCATATTTGAAACACTCGGTCCCCACCCCACCAAAATATGGAACCAATACAGCCGTTGTGGACACAACTGCAGTTTGTATATGATTTAGGTTCAGAAACCTTAAATATGATACTTAATGCACACACAGAGATTTAAAGCTGTTACCTGATTAAGGCTCAGGGAAATGGAAGGACTGGTGGAGAATAAAGATGGAATTAAAAGTCAAGCCAAATATTCACTTAGATTTAAGCTAATCTGTGCTGCTCACACTGGACCTTTCAATGAGTTTGAAGGCAGAGGAGACAATTTCAAAGGAGGAAGTCAAAGTCACATGGGAGAAGCAGTTTATGCTATACCAGTTTTTGTGCTCACCCCATGGAAGCCCCCTCTGAGTGTCTGTAGGTGAATTAGGTTAAATTCAAATCTCCATGTTATCAAGTCTGAGCCTGTGTCACCCAACACTCACTTCATGTTGATGGGGGGAAACATGGAGCACAGAGGCAGATGCATCTCCTCCCAGGGCAAGGGTCTAAAATAGCACAGCCAAATCATCCTCTGGAGATGCCCCTTGTGTTCTACCCCCTGTCAAAGGATCCAAAGAGAATGAGCTTTGAAGCAAAACATTTCTAGCTGCCTACTGCCAGGCAAGATGAGCACCTGGGTCAGGGTGGATAGGGCTCTACTCAAAAATAGATCCTCTATTTTTGATGAGATAAAAAAATCCTTCCAGTGAATTCCAGAATTTCAGGGAACTCACCCATCATCTCTCTTTTGGCCATAAATGACAGCTTTTTCACTAAATCTCCTGGAAGGAATTGCTATGCTGATAATGGTACAGAGGACTGGGATTCAGGACAGGTTTTAGCACCCTGGAGCATCCCTGAATTTCAATGCAACCAGCCATGGGTTTTCAGACTGCTGAGCATCCTGCAGGGGCTCAAAGGAATCTGAGTGTCTAAAGAGGGACATTTAAGCATGTGTGAGCACACACTCATGCACACAGCTGCACATGCCTGCATCATGGAGTGAAATTTGACAGGAAGGGTTTGGAAAATGGCATTTATATTTGGGGGAATGGTGATCTGCAAGGGAAAGATCTGCTCAGGTAGCCAAATGCCTTTAGAAATCAGGCATAGCGTGCGGTGATTTTTTTTTCCAGTTGTTAATTTAATCTTATTTCTGTTTGTAGAGCAAATAAATAATTTCTGAACAAACAAATCAGGGACCTGGAACCTGAGGGGTGTGGTACATCAGCTCAGGAACTTATGGTTAAGAAGTCCAATAGATTTTGATAACAACTGGAAATTGTTCAGTGGACTATTACCTAAATCCAGTTTGGCTTCCAGTAATGACAAACCTGAGCTGCAGTGTCATGGAGCCAAATTTCTCCCCTTGAGGATGCTTGTTGCTTGTGTTGGGGTTGTGGCAGTGTCCCCAGGTGTCAGCCCAATCCCTTCTGAGCTCAGAGACATCCTAACCTGGAAAACTGTGCAGAAAAGGGACTGCCTTTGCTTTTTCTCCAGATTTTTGGCTGCATTCCTCTCTGCCCATGTCTGTAGTCCCTCCCTTTGCTCTACTAATCCATGAAACACATTCATCCTGGGATAAGGGGCAAATATAACTAGTTGCCTGAATCCTTCATAGAGGCATATCCTGTTTAGGCATTTGGAGTCAAAAGGCGTCTGTGGCTCTTGTCCCACTTCACCTCCTGCAGGAGCTGACTCCTATGGAAAGTTCACAAGATGACAGAGATGTTTCACTTGCATGCCTGAGGAAAAAAAAATTGTTTGGCTAACCAAGATAAACATTTATTTCTCCAGAGCTCTTTTCTTTAGAAAAAGCTGGCCTCATGCAAAAGATCAGATGAAGGTGTTTGGATTCTCCTTAGGCTGTGTTTTGGCCATCAAGGAGAAAGACCCCAGTGCAATTCATAACTGGTTACCCCGAGGGGCTGTGTCCTGTGCATCCCTCATGAACACAAGACACAGCCAGTCAGTTTGGAACTCTCCATTGACTTGGCCAGGCTTTCAACCAGGCACTATACAATTCATGAGAGTAATTAGCAAAGCTGTAACTAAAGAGGTCTCCATGGAGATTGACAGCATCACCTCCCAGCTGGTACATTCTCTGCCTCCTATTCTAAATTTGTTCTTGCTGTTTCCCTAGCTCTAATCCATAAGGTTAGTGAACTCTTCCAACATTTGTGACACATTACAGCAGTGGAAAGAGGGATAAAGGTGGCTGGGAGGGGGCTGAGAAAGAAAGAACCCGGTTGGTGCCTCAAGGAAAGCAGCAGAAACTGTTCAGACATATATAGCCAGAGTTTTGAGAATGGGATTAGGCAGAACAGCACCTCTGCCTGCCTGTCACTTGCAAATTCTTGCTAATACTTTAGCAGCTTATTGAAGGTCAGCCCCAAACACCCAAACAGACTAATCTGTATTACAGACACATAATCAAAGTCACAAGGTTTTACATAATATATATCGGTGACACAAGAAGTGTTTGTTTGAATAATTTTGTCATCAAGATTTGTGGCCATGAAAGCCTCTACTGTGGACTAACCTGGTTTTTATGGCCATGGGTACACCAGATTCCTCAGACAAATCAAAAAGGAGCTGAGAAAGTACACACACACACACGCATATATATATGTCCTGAAACAATTACAGTATTGGGTTTCTGACCACGGTAAAGTTTAAAAAACAAAGTGTGTGTGGGGGTGTGAGTAGGTGTATGTGTTTGTGGGTGTGTGTGTGTGTGTGTATGAATTAGAAAGGGCTCTGCTTAAACTTCAGTTTAAGAGATGTGAACAAATGGCTGGAGATACAATCTTTGCAGTCACCATTTTTTCCCAGTGTTTTTTCAGTTGCAGCACATCACACCTCACACTCACACATGGCTCGGAGGGAATGGCAAGAAGTTGGGGTTTCAAAGATAAATTGATGTCACTTGACCCACTTGAGAGCTTTATAGTTCTCTTCAGGGAGGTGGAAGCTGTACTGCATAGAGCAACTGCTCTGGGGTCACAAAAGTCAGGGGCAAAGACAGGAACGGTTCCTGTGAAGATAGCAATTCCAAACTGACAAATCTGATTGACTTCAAAAGAAAATTAGTTAATGGAAATACTTGGAAATGTTTAGAAAAGTTTGATTTTCCACTCTCATAGAGCTTTTTAAGTATGATGTTACACAAACAAAAAAAAAGGAGAAAAATAATTCGAGACCATTTTCTCTGGGCTGGGAAGAGACAGAACCATAGCTCATGCTCCATCATAAAGATTTTCCAGGCATTTTGACTAGCTTGTTCTCCTGGCTAATGCACAGCAAAGCCAAAGATCTTGTGAGGGTACTCCACATTCTGCTGCCCCAGTGCAGGATTTCACCCCATCAAACTGAAGTACCTCCATGGGAATCCCATTGCCCTAAACTCCCCCACAGTCAGTGAGGAGAGAGCAAGAGTGATGCCAGCCAGACATCTGCAGAAGTGGAGTCAAAACTTGGGAGGACTGAATCAGCCTCTAAATTTGCCACAATTCACATGCTGCTACCATGTGAACCCAGGGCTAAAAGCACTCTGGCAGCTTTTCCAGGGCTCCTGAAAGCTCCTTTGTGGAAGCAGAGCTGACTGAACTGCCATTCAGGTCAAGAAAAATCAAGCACTGGATGTGATTTCCAAGAGTACTTGGCTGTAACCTCACCCTGTTCCCCTTTGAAGTCAGCAGAATATTTACATCGACTTCAACTTGAGAAAAATCAGGCCATTACAGAGCATGTGAAACACCACTAATGATGCTCTGGTTCTTTTGTGCCCCCCCAGCTCAAAGACTTTTGTCCTGTGTCTGTCATTAAACACAATCCCAGCAATTGGTGATACAGAGCACTGAGCCCAATGTCCTGGCCCTGAAGGCACAGGGAAGTTGTAACCACATGAATCTGTTAAACCTAGGATCACTCTGCCAGCCACCATTGTGTCAGACAGGACCCATTATCTCCAAAACTGCCATGAAAAGAAAGTACTGCATCTCAGCAGACCCTGTTATGCTGTGGGCTGCAGGTGGATTCTGAAAAAAATAAAAGATCAAAATAAGAATGTGTGTTGAATTAGCTGGAATCAGAAAGAGCAATGGTGAAAAAAAGCTATTAAATGCGGACAAACATCCCATTGCCAGGGCAGGAAGTATGGGCTAGCTGCTCAAAAGATCAATGGAAGTGGGTCATCACTGGTTCACAGACATCACTCACACCTCCAGCCTATTGTTCAGATGTGCTGTTGAATAAATGCCAGGAGAAAAGCACCTTTAAAAACCAGACCTACACTCTGCGCTCCTCTGGATGCTTCCAGTAAGGGCATCAGTAGCCCCAAAGAGCTGCTCTGTCTCCTTCTGTTTGCCACTGTCTGGGTCCAATAGGTGCAGACTGTGTGATGCCTTGCATCTGATGGCAGATAGGGCAAACTAAAACAAAATACTTCACCTCTTGGAAAGACTTTTAAGCTTAGAAGGCTGGGCACATTAAAGGACTGCTCCTGGCAGAGGTAACCCTCTGGGCACGGGCAGAGGATGTGCTATGTAACAGCCAGGACTGCTAATGGCCAGCAAAGCCAAATCAGGGCAATAACTCTTCAGTTCAAAAGGAATTTTGTCCTAATTTAGATTTAAATTCCAAGAAGACCGAATTGTTGCTAAAGAGATTTCATGGTATCTGCAGAAATGGAAAAAGTTCAATTTTGTGAAAATTAGCTTGTTTATAGTGAAGTTTTGGATACCAAACCCACAGAGGAGCTCTGGAACTTCCACGTTGTTTGTAGAAGCCAACACTCATTGCCTGATTAAAAGCCCAGTCACTGGGAGCTTCTCTTCATCTCCTGGAGAGGCTCCCAGCCACAGGGAGGGTTCCAAACTTCCACAGATTCAGGGATTTGGTAAAGTCTCACAATGGAGCACAAAATCATGCAAATCTGCAGCAGTTTAATCTCACCTCACAAACTCTCCTCCACTGAAAGGTTCATAATCTTTCTAAAAAAAGATCAGCCCCAAGTGACAAAGAGATGGCTCCTTCATGCTGAAGTCACAGGGAATTAAGGCTTGGGGTTAAATTAAATTAGTACAGCAGGTTAAAACTTTACTGTTTATATAAATTGAACCATATCACAAACAAAAGCATTATGACTTTTATATACTGAACCTGCATTTTGAGAAGGAAATGGGGCCCATGGGGCTGGCAGCAGGGTCTTCGGACTCCAACCTTTTGTGGCTGTTGCTGTGTGATATTCAGCAAGTGATTTCCTCCCAGCTTTAAATTCCTAAAAGTAAATATAAGGGAGGTTAAATTAGGGTCATTTGTAGACTGAAGTGAACCTGTGCAATGGGTTCAGCTATTTCAGCTATATTCATTAGTTCTACATGGGGAACTAAATTAACTTAGGTTCCTGGAGAAACACCAGCAGGTCTAGTGAAAGATGTGCTGAGCATTCAGCTTGAGCATGTGCCAGGCCTGCACCTCACTTTTATTCTGAGCTTTGCTTCAAACCGAGCTGGAACCAAGCAGAACAACTGAAAGTCATAAAGAAGAACAACAAATATACCAGTTTAATCCCGAGGATTTTATGCTATGGTTCACACAGCCACACAGCAGTGCTGCAAGCCATGAGAACATCTCCATTTGCACACCATGGGTTTGGTGCCTGTTCCCTAAAGTGCTGTTATTGAAGCTTGCCATAGGACTAACTATGAACTCCTAAAACCTGCAATAAAACAGGGTGCTCAAGCCTCTGTGCTGCAGCTGTGTGTCCATGGCGTCTGTATTTGCCATGCTCAGCAGGTGACAGGACCTGGTCCAGCCTGTACATCAGGTAGCTGAAAGGTCCTAATACATAAAGTGCTGGCCCTGCACTGCTGGCACTGTGGCTGTGATTTCTATTTCTTGGTATTCCAGGTTGCATTACAGACCTCAGATTTCCCTAACTTAAAGCTGAAGTGATGGAGCAGGTCTCTCTCAGCATTGACAGTGACAGACAAGAGAGCTGGAAGGAACTTTAGGAAGTGATTTAGATCATCTTAGATCATCCTGCTCTAAGGCAGGATGAACCCATTCCCAGCATTTCGTCTTTGCAATCTTGACAATCCAAAGATACCAACATGACCTCTCCAAATTATCTATGGGATATCTTAGGCTTTGTCTCTGAAACAGAGACAGAAAGAGATGGGCTGGTGTAAGACTAGCTTCTGAGCTCAGCTTTTCCCCTTATCTCTCTGATAACGGATATCTCTTTGATTATCTTCCTTTGTATCCTTGGTGCCTCTTGCTGTGCTGTTTCAGACAGAATAAACCAAACAATAATGAACCATCATCAAACTGGCAATTGCTTCCTGCCCAGCTTACGTTAGCAGAGAAAGAGAAAGCAAATGATGATTAGTCGTATGTCTGCACTCAAAGATAAAACCCTTGAGCAGAAGCCATCTGCTGAGGCATAAAATAATAATTCTGACACTAGCCCCGAGTGCAGTGCCATCAGCTCTTCCCAAAACACAATGCAACACAGGCCTGATGCTGAGTTCTAGCAGGTGGCCCATAACCCTGTAATAAACTCCCTGACATTATTGATTTCCCCTCCCCAAACTGAGCCCTTTTGTCTAACCACATTAACTCCTGCTTACCGAGCAGCTGCACGAGGCAGTGTGCACATCAACAGCAGCTCCTTTTGGTAAGCAATGATCATATTAAATACGCCCACTGAGCTTTCCCTGCTCTCTGGGATCTACCCAGATATGTTATTTCAGAAGTCAAGACCAGCACTTGTTAGTTCTGGATGCTTACCGGGAGATTTCTATCTTAACTTGGGGAAAACTGAAATATGCCTCTGCTGCTAAAATTATGCATATGAAGAGAGCTGAAATAGGACCCAGACAGGCTGCTCCCATTGTACACCTTCAGCCCAAATCTGCCTGGCATGTGTGCATGTGCTCCCAAGGCATGTGGCCAGCACAGCAGCCTTTGCCTGCGCTTTGATGTTCAGAGGTGCATCTCATGCTGCCAAAAATCCTCCTTGTTCAGCCAATCATCCAGCCAGCAGGAGATGTGTGGTCTTCTGCGGACTGTGATAAGGCATCCAAGATGGGATCCCTGGCCATCCACTTAGCAGGTCCTGCCTAGGTTCAGGATATCACTCAAAGGGGAAGGTTTGACTCTTTGCAGTCCAAAGCAAGATAAAGCTGAAGTCCTAAGGCATTATCTATTTCTCTGTGGAAGCAATGTTCCTGCTTGAGACAAGCAGTTGGCAGCTGCACACCAAAAGGGATCTGGCAGTGATGGTCCCTTTTAAATGCCTGGCTATCAGCTTTAAGTGCAATAAGCTTTACATACAGCCTGGAACATTGTTACTGTCTAAATGAAACAGGTTTTTTTAGAGTACAGGCATCATATTTTAGGTTGTGCATGGACAAGGAGCCACCTACAGAGGGTGCATGCTGAAGAGCATGTCGTTGGAGCAGCCTGCATGACCAGGGTCCCTGTGGGCAGGGCAGATTTGGTTGTTCCATTTGGAGGAAGGGGCTGATTGATGCTGTGGGCAGTGCAGGGAGTTGGCACCAGGCCCTGCTGTCACCAGCTGTCCTGTGAGACAAGGAGGAAGGTGGCCTCAAGGACCAGAGTCTTTTTTTTTATGCTGCTCTCAGAGGCAGAGCAGGTCCAGCATCCAACCTTCATCTCTGGCTTTAGTCTGCAGCATGTGCTGGGGACATCCATGGCACCGCGGCTCCAGCCAGGAGCCCTTGGGTAGGCAGCAAAGTGCCATCAGCAGTGATGAGTCACAGCCTGTCTGGAGAGGGGGTAGCTCGTGTTTGTGTTGGCAAACCCAGCTGCCAATGGCAGTGGGCCCAGGGAGCACAAGAGGCTGGGGCTGGAAGGGCCCCTGTGCTGAGGAAGAGATCAATGGGAGTTGGAGTTTTAACATCACAGGGTGACAGTTCCTGCCAAGAGACTTCCACAATAAAACCAACAAATTAATCCACCGTCCGCTGAGTAACTCCAGACGAGGACTGATGGCCTAGTAAATCTGATCAACGGTTTGCTACTCCTTTAGCAGTGGCTTAAGGAAAAATACCCAAATAAAATTATACTTTTCTGCTCACCAGAGAATCCGGTTCCTATCCTCAATTAAAAGGTGTCACAGCACACACTCGGTCAACACTTGGCACAGAAGATGAGGGCAGGAAAAAGGACAAAGAAACTATAATTTACAAAAAACCCAACAACAGTTAAGCCAGTTCTAGATTAAGAACCCTAACCAGGACCTTGGGTATTTGTCCTGGTTCAGGGCAAGACAAATAGACAAGCCCTCCTAGGAGGGCTTTTCAGGACTGAGGCTGGTCACGCACCAATGTCTCCACTGCTGGGAGCAGACCCAGGATGTTTCTCTGTGCCATTAGGGCTCAGGTTTGTCCATCTAAGATCCAGAGAAGTTAAGTTCCCCATCCAGCAGACTCATTCATTCCAGCATCTTGATCAGAAAGGGGGATTTTGGCATAGTTAATAGGATTGCTTCTAAGGCTTGATCTCCTTTGGGAAGACCGTTATCACATCAGTATCTGACATGGCTGAGAAAGTCATAAAATCAATTTTCATAATGGATTTGTTCATAGAAATGGAGAATGGGGATTACTTTATTGGTTATATTAATAATGCACAGTGCTTAATACATGAGGAGGAACAGAAAAACTGGGCCCAGGGACCGTGACAGAGACCCCAGTTCACAAACTGGCATTAACTGGTGGTGTTTTGGAGTGTCCAGTCAGATCCACTGAGGTCATTGTAGTTAAATTAACTTAAAACAGGCAAGTAAACAGCCCTCAATGAAACCCAGGAGACAGTGAGTGCATTAGTCAGAGCTTGGCTGTCCATGCTGGGACAATCAGGGTCCCTGCTGTCCCCCAGCAGAGCCAACCTGGGGCAGCCTGTACAGTCGTTTCCCTCCTAGATGTGCTCCTCAGGCTGGGTAACAGCATCTCTGGGATGCCCTGGCAGGAACAGGGCAGCTGTCAACGGTTGCTTGGACCCCTCACTTCTCTTGCCTTCTGAAGCTGTCTGCCTACATTCATAGGGAGATTTATGGCAATGTTTTCCTCTCTCCTGGCTGAGCTCAAGTGGCCAAGGGACTGATCCAGGAACACAATCCCTCAGAGCTGAAAGCAGAAAACTGCAATGGGACTTAATAGCAAAGCAGAAGGCTGCTCTGCCTGTCTGATGCAAACCAATATCTGATTTTTCAGGGCCCCACTCTGCTCCCCCACAGCTGAAATGTGCCTCTGGGCAAGGGATCCCTGGTCAGGGATAGTTAAAAATAAGATAGTGCTGTTTTTTCCTGTTTGGAGCAGAGTTCTACCTATGGCGGCCCACATTAGTGTGTCTCTCACTCACCAAGACTAGCAAGGACATGGCTCTCTGGCACCAGGAGAGGAGATGGAGACTGTAAGATCCACCTCTGGCCTAGCAGGTAAGGTGTAAAACAGCCATAAAAGATTAAAGCTGGCAGGGAAAAATCACATCCATGGCTAGCTACACTGGCAATGCGGTGGATTGAGGGGAAACTCCCTGCATGTGCAGTGGCTGTTGAGGTAAACAAGGCAGGTTCCCCAGCACTCTGGATACCTGCACTCATCAAGACCCACATACAACTGGTTTCAAAGCTTATCTGTAGTCATTTTTACAATATAAAGTGTCTTTGTTTAGTCAGCAGAGCCACTAATACATGTGATTTTGTTGTTAGTAGAACTGCAAGAATTTTAAGTACCTCTTGGGAATGTGTCATTTTTGGTTGGCTTTTTTAGGCATCACAGGGTGCTGAGTTTGTAAACAAGAACTGAATAAAACATTTAGCACCCAGCCTCACTTTGTACAAGTATCATGCAGGTTTCTAAAGTTTCAGAGTGAATAAATCAACTGCAAACTGCTGCCTGGCCCTTGACTTCACTCCTTATAAATAGCTAATTTGGACAACTTCGCTCTGAACGTCCCATGAATTCAAGTACTGTGCATATGGTTAATGCAGGCACACAAATCAGAGCTACAACAATCCCTTTTATAAGCCTGGGCTGCTACAGAAATGCTACTGCCCGGGGCAGGTTGGCTCCAGGTTGTCCTCCCTTTCTCCCGAAGGTGATCCCGGGAAACACCAGCAGGTCACTCTGCTCTGCTGCCTGGCCCCAGGGGAGGAGCAGGAGCCCCATGGTGACCCAGTTCACTGCTGGTTGTGCTGGTTGGCAGCCATCATTGTTCAGGGGAGAATTAGGTCCAAACTCAGCCATGAAAAACACCCCTGGATTTATAAGCCCAATGGAAAAAAGTAAGGGCTGACTCTGACTGGCTTTGCAGCTCTCAGCACTGGACATGGAGTGGATGCACAACCTTTCCTCCTACCCAGGCATAGTGGTGCTGGTCCAGCCCTGCAGAACCTCCACATGGGATGCAAACTTACCTGATTGTCCCAGGAGGCTCTTAGCAACATGCATGATCCACCCAAGCTAGCCCAAAACTCAGCCAAGAGGCCCTAATCCTGGAAGGTGCTGTGTAACTCAGACTTCTGCCACTTATCTCAGTATTTTGGCACGTGTTCAGCATGAGCAGGATCAGCCCCTTGCTGCAATAATCAGGGAATGAGGAACTCAGCTTGACTGAGTTTCCCTCCCACCCCCCAATGCAAAAATGCTGTACATTCCTTTATGCAGGTTTCCATAGAGTTGAACTTCTATTTTTTGTTGTTGCTGTTAAAGGGGTCAGCAATGCACTGTACAATGGGATCTGGCTGTCAGAAAATGCAGAGGAATTCAGGGACACTTTTAACATCTTCCTGGTGGGATTCGAAGGCAGCATTAAACTTAGCATCATGGAAATCTCCCAGCCAAAGAGAAGAAAAAGCCCAGAGGAGCCCCGGGAGAAGTTATGAAGATGTTCTGCTTTGTTGATCCTAAGTTTAAATAAGTTATTTCTTCTCTACTTCCTTTGTTAAAATATGATATTCTGGCTTTAATTGCTTCAATCCTATTATTTGTTTCTTTTAGCAAGTGATTGTGTAGCCCCTCGCTGTGGGGAAATCCCCTGACTGCGGTCCATGTTACTCAGACAAGTCCCCTTTCAGAAGTAAATGCCATTCTTAGCATAGGGAAGTACTTTAGGTCTAAAGGGGTTAAGAAGGCCTCCCTGCATTCAGAAACATGCAGGGGTCCCACCATGCCAGTTCCAGCCTTTTGAACTCTTTCCAGCTTTTTTTTCTTGCAACAAATCTGTCTGACTGCCACCAGGACATAGGAAGCGTGTGCCTGTCAAAGAAATCAAGTTTACTTTTTCTGAGTTGTTAACAGAGGCAGGGTATAAATAGAGCTAACTCTGCTCACACAAGTAGCGTTTCTTTTAAAATAAGGGGATGACTTCCTAGGACCTTTAATCCAATGAGGTCCAGACCAAACTGCGCTATCGACAGAGGCAGCAGAGGAGCTTGCTGAAGTTTTTACCAAAGTCAGGTGCATCTGGGTTCCTCAAAAACTTAAAGCTTACCAAAAAAAAAAAAAAAAAAAAAAACCAACAAGGTAACGCCAAGTAAAAAAGAACTACTTCCAGCTTGGACACTGCCCTGGAGAAATTCTGAGATGTTGTTGGTGCTGTTCACCCGGTGGATGTGGATCTTGCTAGGGAAGAGCAGTGTCCTCTTGCTTCTGGAGGTCTCTCTGAAAGGGAGAGCCCTACCTCCAATCCGGTACTCCCACGCTGGGATATGCCCCAATGACATGAACCCCAACCTGTGGGTCGACGCACAGAGCACTTGCAAGAGGGAGTGCGACACTGACCTGGTGAGTGATGCACATTTTTGTGTCTCTGCGTCACGGGTGCTGCTGGGGCTGTCAGGGTGTTTAGCGGGAGCCTTCTGTCCCAGCTGCAAAGGCACTGGCACTGGGCAGGACCCAGTGCAGACAGTGCATGTATTGAATTGACCTGTGACCTATATAACATAGAAAAGATTTGATGAGTTATCAGTTAAGAGGGGAGGTGTGTGCCAGCTGTCACTTTTGCTGGTGTGGGTATAGCACTCACTCTCTTTGATCCTTTTCTTTGTTTTCATGTCAAAAGAAATATCTGAATTTGATACTCCAGAACTCAGCATGCCCTGGGGCCAATTTTAGTATTTTAACAGTGTAATTATGCTCTTTGTTGTTGGTGGCCATCATCAATGTTTTATATTCCTGGGAGGAATCCTGCATGAAACAGTTTAATTTAGCATGTAAGTCATCAGCCTTTGCTGCATTTGAAGCGCAAAGCTTATTTGGCGTGCAGAACAGGGCATGGCTAAAATGACCAGGTAGATGTTCTGTGGGACGCTCCCAGCTCAAAATGTGTTTAGCTTACCACCCTACAATTCATTTTTCAACCTGTCAGCACTGCCAGCTCAAGCTGGCATCTGGAAATACCTGCTTGTCTTATTTCTTACATCATGTCCCATGACAAAGCTTCTGCAGCCCAAATCTGGCTGACAGAAATTTACTGTAGTGAAAAAAAATGTTTGGGTTTGTGCTCTGTAGCCAGGTTGTTTCTGGGATGTTAAAAAGGGGGAAAAACTGACAAAAATTCTGGCCATAAGTAAACAAAGACATGTACTCAGATGGATCCCATGTGTTAGGAATGAAGGTGTTCTTTTTACTTTTGCCATTCCCAAATAAGCTGCCTCTGTTCCAACTACCAGGTGCAGCAATGAACAGTGAAACACTTTCAAAATCCCAGCAGCAGCAGCAATAGGAGATGATGATGTTTTAATAATTTACTGGTCAAAACCTGAAAGCCAGAAGCCACTGGTTACAAATACTCATTTTGCCTAGTCGTGGCACAGAGTCCTGGGACTTTGGATGGAGTGAGTGTACTGCAGGCAGCCAAGGACTCTGCCAAGCCACACTCCTTAACCCCAGCTGAAAACCTCCACAATCCTGGTTTCTGGCTTTGCTTCTGAAAGCTAGTAATGTGCAGCTGGAAATGGGGAAAGAGTTTTGATATTAGGTCATCTTTTTCCCAGTAAGGAAAGGATACTGGGCTCAGGAGAAGTTCTTTAGCTTGGTAGCTTAAAAACCATTTTGTTCTCACTTACAGAGAAAGCTAATGGATTTTAGGGTGCTTGTAGAGGTTTAACATACGGTGGAAGTGTGCCCTGTTGGGCACATGGGAGCAGTTTTCCTGGTCCCTTGAAATAATCTATAACCACCCAGCAACCCTGGTCACATTTATCAAATACCTTTTCTGCACAGAAGATGAAAATTCTGCTAAAATTAGCCACAATTTAGAGCTGACTGTAGCCAAGACGGGACGTAATAAATCACTAGAAGAGCAATGCTGCATTTGAAAATAAGACTAAAATAGGACAGAGAAGCCATAATGAGCTGTTTGGGATTTGTTTTTCTAAATACCATAGAAAAATTATTTTTGGAGCAAATATTACCTTACTTTTGAGATATTCTGTTATTTCCTCTACGATGTGAACAATTACAAATCCTTGGCAGTTTCCCCTCCAAGAGCTGGCTGTTAGTCTCAGGGAATTCAAATAATACTTTACATACTTCTGTGGAAAATAAGAAGGATTACTGCCTACAGCCATATGATAAGACTTTCCATCTGCTCAAGTTTCTCAGGACTTGTCCTCAGGCATTTCAGAGAGCATGGAAGGGGGGTGGTTAGTTCATAGTCAAGCAATCCATGTGACTCTGGGGTAAAGACTTATGAGGAGGTTTGTACTTAAGAAACAGAAATACATTTTCCTTCTCAAGAGTCTTCTCCTTCTGCACTTCAGAAGCCCTTGAGAAATACTGAGGAGACGTTTCTACTCACTGACAGCTGGGGCAATGAGCTTCAGACCATGGATATCTGTGGCAGAGCTGAGTTTCTGAGCTCTCTGCTTGCTGAGTCTCCAAAAAGGCCTTTACTCTGTTCCCAGTAATGATCAGGTTATTTTCCTTCCCCATAGGAGTGCGAGACCTTTGAGAAGTGCTGCCCCAATGTCTGTGGAACCAAGAGCTGTGTGGCTGCTCGGTACATGGACATCAAGGGGAAAAAGGGGCCTGTGGGGATGCCCAAAGAGGCAACCTGTGACCACTTCATGTGCATCCAGCAAGGCTCAGAGTGCGACATCTGGGATGGGCAGCCTATCTGCAAGTGCAAGGACAGGTGTGAGAAGGAGCCGAGCTTTACCTGTGCCTCTGATGGGCTCACCTACTACAACAAGTGCTACATGGATGCAGAGGCCTGCATCAAAGGCATTACACTGAACGTGGTCACCTGTAGGTACCATCTCACCTGGCCAAACACCAGCCCTATCCCCCCAGAAACAACAGCTCGCCCTACCACTGCCTATTCCGAGACAACAGTCATTGATATCCTGCCACCTGCATTGGTGAACAACCCCGTCCATCAGTCCGTCTACGTGGGAGAGACCGTCAGCTTCCTCTGCGATGTTTCAGGGAGACCCAAGCCAGAAATCACATGGGAGAAGCAGGTCGATGGGAAGGACAAAGTCATCATGAAGCCAAACCACGTCAGAGGGAATGTCGTGGTCACCAACATCGCCCAGCTGGTCATCTACAACACGCAGCTGCAGGATGCAGGAATCTACACCTGCACTGCCCAGAACAGTGGTGGCCTCCTCCAGGCAGATTTCCCTTTGTCAGTCATCAGAGGAGAGCCCACATCCAAGGAAGCTTCCCAGAACAAAACATATTTTCCAACCGATGAGTGCCTGAAGCAGCCGGACAGTGAAGACTGTGGGGAAGAGCAGACCAGGTGGTACTATGATGCCAAGAA
Organism: Euphonia xanthogaster; assembly: GCA_034509185.1. NCBI lineage: Eukaryota > Metazoa > Chordata > Aves > Passeriformes > Fringillidae > Euphonia > Euphonia xanthogaster. The sequence goes on along the minus strand of JAYDZK010000057.1, from coordinate 5,864,507 downwards.
AAACAATTGCTTTACTTTCATCTATGGGAATTGCAACAGCAACCTCAACCACTTTGAGACCTATGAGAGTTGCATGATAACGTGCATGAACGGCCCCATCAACATCTGCAACCTGCCTGCCCTTCAAGGCCACTGCAAGGCCTATGAGCCCAGATGGGCCTACAACAGCTTGACAAAGCAGTGCCAGTCCTTTATCTATGGCGGGTGTGGAGGCAATGAGAATAACTTTGAGAGCCGGGAGGCCTGCGAGGAGATGTGCCCCTTCCCAAAGAACACTCACTGCAAGGCCTGCAAACCCCGCCAGAAGCTGGTGACCAGCTTCTGCAAAAGCGATTTTGTCATCCTGGGCCGCATCACAGAGCTGACCGAAGACCAAGACTCAGGACACGCCCTGGTGACGGTGGAGGAGATTCTTAAGGATGACAAGATGGGATTAAAATTCCTGGGGAAGGAACCACTAGAAATTACGCTTTTGAACATGGACTGGAGCTGCCCATGTCCCAACATGACCACAGTGGATGGCCAGCTCATCATCATGGGGGATGTCCACAATGGCATGGCCATCCTACAGCCAGATAGCTTTGTGGGCACCTCCAGCATCCGGCGCGTGCGCAAGCTCCGCGAAGTCATCCACAAGAAAACCTGTGAGCTTTTGAAAGAGTTCCTGGGATTGCATTAACCTCCCTCACATGTGTGAGCTGCCCTAATCCATTAGTAGGGCTAACAACTGCTAGGCTAGTGCCAAACTAAACACACTGTTTGAAGATACCCTGTAGGAATTACTTGGAACCCCTATTTTAATCCATTAATGATGCTTAGCAACAATATAGTTTGGTCTTTGGCAGGCATGTAAACCAGCAGCAAAAGGCCATTAATCTTGCATTGAAATAAATTTCTCCATATGGGAGTGCCATTTAACTAGATGGCTCACTTCAGTAATTATAAATTTTTTATCTAGCTTCCAGCATAAAAGACAGAATTCAGAGCATTTGTTTGGCTACACAGCTAAGAAATATATAATATCAATTTAATCTGTCTCAGTTTCAGTCTGATTTGTCGTTTTAAGTCACACGCTTGGCTTCTTACAGCAGCACTAATATTTCAAGAGAAAAGCCTGTAAATTATTGTCTCTATTTACAATTGTGCACATTTAACCAACCTATGGATGCATTTTCTTCTTTTAATTGCAATTTTCCTTTTTTTTTCCTTTTAAAAGCCTCATTTTTAAATGACAACTACTACCTATCTTGCAATCCTTACTGAAGGACAAACTCCCTTGATCCTATGCCCAGGACAACAGATCCCTGTAAAAGCTCAAGGCACAATCTCACCCTGAAATGACATTTCTGTCACCAGAACAACGTCAGCAAACACCCTCGTCCCTATTTAAGTTTCAATCAATATATTGTCTATCACAAAAAGTCCAAGCCAAGTCAGCAGTGTGCTGCCAGCTGTCTTGCTTTTGAAAAGCCTTTACACCTGAGCATACACAGAGATTTATTGCTTATTTTCAGTAGCAATACTGCTTTTATAGATGAGAGAGCAAACTAAGAAGAGTCAGAACAAAATTCAACCTAGGAAAATGTGATACACAGTCTGCAAACTGCATTAGGCAGACACAAAGCTCCTGAATCTGAACTACACAAACACAAGCAGACAAAATATACAATTTAAAGGCTTTTATCAATGTCACCCTTTTAGAGCCTTTTTAGAGTCTTTCAAACCTCAGAATATTCTTTTCACCAGGCCACTGTATACAGGTGTATGAATGAACTCCCTAAGCCAGCATGGGCTGTGGGTGGGAGCAGGTGAGTACACATAGGATCAATTATTTTAACATTTGTGTGTCTAAAAAGTGTAACATTTGCCTGTACAAAATCCTTAAATAAAGAAAAGGCTGATCATGGAAACATCCTGCCTTGCTGAGGACTATGATTACAGGGAAGAGGGGTGAACATGGCATAGTGAGCCTTGTCCCTGCTTCTTGTTCTGTGGGCTCAGCCAAGTGACTGTAGCAGGGCTTAACACTTGCTGCCTACACAAAGGGCCAGTTCAGAGCTGTAGAAGTGTCAAGACATGTCTGGGTGAGAAGAAGGAAGGGAGGAAGAGAGGCAGGAACTTGCAGCCAGTGCTGCCCCATGGTGCCATCTAACGGGCTCGCTGCAGGGCTGCCGAGGCTGGCAGTGGGTTCATGTGCTGCAGGCCTGTGTTGGGGCTGTGTATGGCAAGGGCTGGGGAAGGAGATTAAACAGGCAGATGTTGGACATCTGCACCCCCAAAAGCCTGTGGATGTTGAGTGTTTGGTTGTTGCAGGGAGGAAAACTCACAGTGAGAGAAACACCGTTGGATGTGAGCTCAGCTCTGCTTCCCCTAATTCCATGCTCTGCACCAGCAGCAAAGCCATGGGTGGAGACCGCTGCAGGATGGAGAACTGTCGGAACTCAGGACATCCCTTTGGGAGTCCGGAGTTGCCAGGACCCTTGCCAGGGGGCTCAGAAACCCTGGCACGCAGCCCAGAACACCAGTGGGTTTGATTACGAACCGTGGAGCG
>JAYDZK010000057.1:5826802-5861725 GCA_034509185.1 Euphonia xanthogaster | reverse complement strand
GCTGAGCTGACCTCGGCAGGGCAGAGAGAAAAATTTTTACAGATAAGAAACAATAAATAATTCTGAGACCGAAAACCAAAGCGCTTCGACTCGTCCTTGGAAGGCGCGGGCTGAAACAGAACCTTTTAACAAATCTCGGGGTCGCACGGCCAGCGGTCCCGAGAGAGAACTGGGCTCTTCTCCCAGTGATTTGGGCTTGGCTTATGTCTGAAATGTTCCTGCAACAGGAACAGATCTAAATCTCCATTTATTTGGGTAATTTCACAAGAAGATGTGTAGGAGGGAGAGAGAGGAGTCTGGACCAGACTTTGCTGACCAAGAAAATACCTGCTGGGTTTTTTGTTGTACCTTTCCTAAGTGTATGTGAAAAAAACTCCAATTAAAGGCTCATAATGTTTGTGTATGTTCTTGTGGAGACCATTTTCTGCAGATGGGAGATGCTAGCCCTGCTACTCTCTGAAGCAGCCAGCATGTCCACCAGATCATCCCTGGCTGTGGCAGACACCACTGACCCATGGCTCATCTGCCATTTTTCTTAGCAACCTGTAGGAAGTGGCATGTTCTTGCCATATTGACATAAAGGTTTTGGAGGATGAAGGTTTAATAAAGACAGGGTTTGTATGGCTCCTTTTTTTCCTAAACTTAGGGGATTTTATAAGTGTGGGAGTGTTGAAGTGACTTGGGAGTGTTGGAATGACTTGGGAGACATGGAGCTGGTTGTTCAGAAGAGCTGGGATGCAAACGCAGCTGGAAGCAGAAAGCAGAGGATTCATTGCTGTTCTAGCCAGCATAGTGCATTGCTGAAGCCTTGGCTCAAAAGTGCTTTATTGGCTTTCCCTCCTGGTGAAGCCCTGGTGATGCCCTGGGAAGGCATCAGGCACTTAAAAGATGCAGCATGCAAGTGCTCTGAGGCACTGAGAGCCAGGGCTGCACAAGGTGTAAAATGTCTGCCAGCCCCCTTGGGACATGCAGGCCTGGTGTGCAAGGGTTTTCCTGCACAGGGGATCCTGGGGGACACTCTGGGTCAGTTTTCCAATGTGGTGGGGTGAGATGGACACTGAACAGACCAGCCCAACTCCCTAACACAGCACAGCCACTCTCATGTAGCTCCTGCCCAAACCTCCCGATCCTGTGAGCCCCTTGGAGTACCCCTGGCTGTGCCCCACTGCACAGAACCATTGCAGGTACCCTGAGGCAGAAGGAGCAGTGCCACAGGCATCCCTCACCTGCTCACCAGGAAAAAACCCTGTTCCTGGCAGTTCTGGGAGCACCACACCTCCCTGTGGCATGGGACTCACCCCATCCCCAAGCCTCTCCACCTTCTGACCTTGAAGAATTCAGCTCTCCATTCAAAGCTAGTATTTTAGTTCAGCCTCTTATTAAACCCTTAAGGAGCCCTAAAATTCAAGCCTGAACAGTCCAGCAGCCTGGGGATGCTCCTGCATGGGGCCAGTGTGAGGATGTTGCTCCACCTTTCAGGATTAATGGGCACGTGCATGTGGCTTCTCACCAGGAAGTCCCTTTTGTGTTGCTCATGAGCTCAGGTTCCATCTTGCTCTGTGGGGTCTTTCTCTCAGGCTGTCAGAAAGCTGGAAGGAAATGCCAGTATTTAGTTTATATAAAATGTATGAGAGGAGAGAGAAAGGGAAAAGCCTCCTTGCGTCCTTTCCCTGCATGGCTGTGGGCTCAGAAGGTGCACCAATGCCTGTGTGAGGCTTCAAAGAAGATCTGGGGCATTGATACCACCTCCAAAGCCACATGGCTGTGGCCAATGACCTGATGTCAAAGCCTTCCTTCACATGCAGATAGAAGGGAAACAGCATTCCCCACAGACACTGGCTCAGGAAGCAACACAGAATCATAGAATCATTAAGGTTGGAAAATACCTCCTAAGATCGAGTCCAACCAAGAAGCTGGGAACAGACCCACATTGGTTCGGTCTGAGACCTGCAGAAGTTCCCCAGGGATCAGGCATAGATCTGATGGATACTTGATAGCCCTGAACCAGCATGAGGTGCCCACCTCCCTCACTCCCAACCTGGAATGAGGATGAGAACTGCAACCCCCAAATCTGTAAACCCTGCAGCTGGACGGACACCATCCAGCACCTGGATCCCAACAGGAGTCACGGGTGGTTGCGTCTCACTCTGCTAACAGGGGACAAACAGCAGCAGCAGCAGCAAAGTGATGGTGTGTGGCTGCTGCGCACAGATTGTATGTGGGGCTGGTGCCACACAGGGCTGGTGTCACATAGCTGGCAGGGCACAAGGAGCTGCACGCACGGAGATCTGGCTGGGTGATTACTCAGAGACAGATACTGCATCACACAACTCCCAGAGCTGCTGAGCTCTAAGGAAAGAGGCAACTGAGCATGTTCTTATTGCAGGCACTCCAGATGAGGTCAGGCAGAAGATTTTTTGGGCAACCAGTTCCAGAACGAGGAGCAAACAGCGGTGATGACACCACTGGAATATGATTCAGACAGCAAAGGTATTTAAGAGCTGGGTTTCCACTTGTTTTAAAAGAAATTAGAGACCCGTGAAAGAATTCCCCCTTGGCCATGGGTCTCAGTTCCTGAGGGAGGTGGTTGTAATGAAGGTCATAAATGGCTTCAGCCAGTACCTAATGATTTCCTAAAAAAAGGAGGATGAATTCAGCTGGCACCAAATGAGCACCTTGCACCACAGGACCCACTTCTTCCACCTGAAGCACCTTGTGCTCCAGTTGGCTGTAATTTGTGCATGTGCGTGTGCTGGGAAATTCTCCCTGTGGATAATTACCAGGAAAAGATCATGGCCAGGCTGGTACCTCCAATGAGTCTGGATGGAGCCAGATTTTAAAGGCACAGCTGTGAAAATGTCAGCCTGAGCAAGAACATCCAGTTTAGGGCCTGTTTTAATACCAAGTATTTGGTGTTTTCCTCTCTGCCAGGACTGGTTACTGATTGACTACAAGTGACCTCCAGCTGCTGTATTGATTTACAGCAGCTGTCAAAGGGCAAAAAATTAGCCCCATGCCCAAGACCTGAGAACCTTTGAATGGAGGTTGCACAACTGAATGAATGTTCTGCCAGCACTTTAAAACTTGGAAAGAAAAAGACAGCTTAAGGTTCTGATCTCCAATGCAAAAAGCAGTGGGATTTGAAGATAAGGTTGCAGCACTAGACGATGTATCTATTAGCCAAAAAGCAGCATAGTCTGTTTAATTCTGAGCTATTTATGGCTGGGCAAATGATATGACATTTAGGCCTCAGAGTTTAGAAAGCAAATAGAAAGTCTTCCAAGGGCTGATAGGTGGGTCAGGTTTCAGTGAGGAAACTCTCTAACTCCTCTACTTTTCTCTGTGTCTATCCCTACATCCACCTTTCTTCCCACTCAGCTGTCCCAGTGCTAACCCAGCCAAAAGGTGTTGGGGGGTCTCCTCCAAAACCTCTGGCTTACTGGTGGACTGAGACCTGCATGTGCCAGAGACCAGTTGTGACAAAGGCAATGAGAGTTGACTGTCCGTGTTTCAGAATTATAAGGACACTTCAGGATGGGGACAAGCCTCCCCAGACCCCTGGTACTGTCCCCTGGGGCAGAAGACTGATGATCACAGGATGGAAAGCCGCTGGGCTTGTCCCACCTGGCAATTACTAACCCCTCTCATGTGTCCCAGATGTGCAGGAGGGAAGGAGAAGGCTGGACACAAGTGAAAGAGGGAAAGATTCCTCCAGAGGAGGGAGGGGGAGCATTTTTTCACCTTAAACTGGTCTTATAACATGACAGTTGGTCTGGATTACCATAAAGGGCTTTGTGCCTTCTCTTTCTCCTTTGCTCTGCTCCTCAGTCCTCTGTGCCAAGGGGGTGACTGAACACATGTAAAGGACATTGCTTCCTCTACTGCTTGAAATAAACAGGAAAACAACAGTAATAAATCTCCAGGATCAGATGGTTTTCACCCAAGGGTAAAAGTACTTATATAAAACATTGCTTAACCATTAACTGAGCAGATAACCTTTGCTTCAGTGCATGGCAGGACCAGAGCAGGGAAGGTAGCAAACATGGGGCTAATTTTAGAGGATGGTTCCCAAGGGCCGGGTATGAAAACTCCGCAAGTCTGGTAGAAACTGTAAGAGAGGCTAAAACTCACAGCTGGGTGGTAAATAGAATTTGAGGAGGAAGAGTGTGTGTACTTCAACAGAGGGAAGTGACACTTCCTTTGAAGGAATCACAAGGACAGGGATGGTCCAGCTGAGGGAGTTGACTTGGATCAGGGCCTTAGAGCTCCAACTCTCTCACCCAAGGCTTTTAAAGTCATTTAGCTGTCCTGAGTCCAGGAGAGGTGTGACAGCCTCCTGAACCAACAACTGGTTGAAACATCAGAAGGAAAGGGTAAGACCAAAAGGTCGGAGTTCAGTGTGAAGAGAAGTCATCAGCAGTGTCCCAGGGAACCTGTGGAGATGGTGGAAATGGTCTGGGAGAGGAATTGGAGAGGTAGGATATGAAGGTTGTTGTTAAGATCAATTTATTCAGGGCTGCAAAACCACAAGCTGACTGTGAGGAGCTGCAGTAATACCAAGTGACAGGATGATAAAATAGCAAATGAAATGTGATATTGATTAATATACATGGGGGAAATCGAGTCCTGGCTCTACGTTTCTATGACACAGGAACAGCAGCTTCAAGCAAGCTGCTCCCATTCCGGACCTGGGTGATCAACACATGGGTCTGACCAGGAGGTCGAGCCTGGTGCTTGTGTGCAGGCAGCCCCCTGAGCAGATCCTCCACATCAGACGTCTCAAAACAGCACCAGCAGTTTGACGATCTGCAACATTCCCATTAACAGCCACAAAAGCCCATGGACATCTCAAAATCCCAGCAGCACTGGCATATGTTCAGGCTGGACAGGTTATTGCCCTGCTAAGAGAATGCTCCTTGCAATTAGGAACGTGCTCCTGAGATCACCAGGTAAATCTCAGCCACATCCCAGCCCCATAATGTCAGGTCTTGCTAAAACAGGCACCTCACTTGCATCTGCCCCCCACCAGCAGCCTGTGCTGCAGAAAGGACAACAGGCACAGACCCAAACCCAGCTCTGGAGCCCTGAGTTTCTTCAGAAGATCTCCACAATTCCTGCATCTCTGGTGCTTGGAGAAGACGCTAGAAATCACAAAGCTCCTTCTGGAAATGCCTCCAAGGCTGGCCTTGACCAAATCCCTCCATCCCTGAACAGAGAGCAAGATGCAACCAGGATATTCCAGGAGAGCTGTGGGGCAGAGGGGGTGTCACCAGCCTCAGCAGGACTCACCATACCCTAGAAGTGTAGAATCATCAAAGGGTTTGGGTTGGAAGGGACCTTTAAAGACCTTCTCTTTCCATGCCCTGCCATGCGCAGGGACACATTTCACCAGCTCAGGCTGCTCCAAGCCCCATCCAACCTGACCTTGAATGTTTCAAGGCATGGAGCATCCACCATCTCGCTGGGCAGGCTGTGGCAGGGCCTCTCCACCCTCACTGTACAGGCAGGGTCAGGTTCTCCATCCAACACTGCCCAAAATTTAATGACAGAGCTAGAGCCAACACCAGCCCCCAACAGTGCGACACCATCACTGCACCCATCATGGCCTCAGAGTGACGCGAGGCCTTCCTCACACGGTCTCAGCTTCCTATTTCGGCAATATTGGAGAGCAAATTAAAAACAAAACAAAACAAAACAAAACAAAACAAAACAAAACAAAACAAAACAAAGCCAACAAAAAAAGGCCAACAAAAAAAGGCCCTTATCTCTCAGCACTGACATGACGTCAGGTGGCTGGAAATGGGGACAGGAGGCTCCAGCCGCTCCCGGCGTCCGACGCGAGATGGCGCGTGGCATCGCGACGTCGGCGGTGACATCGGCGGTGACATCGGCAGGGGCACAGCGTGGACACTTGCATGCAGCCAATTCATCTGCGTCTGAAAGAGAAGCATCCTCCCGCTGAGGCTGGACAGACCTTGCCCTGGTTCATTTAACTGTTTCACAGACAGCTGGCTGCATAATTTGTATTATTCATTAATAAAATTATTAATTTCTCTAAGTAGGAAGCAAAACCACCCTGCCAAGCTGGGCAGCTGGGTCCAGCTTCACTGATTTCATCATTGTCTTGTTAGCAAAACAGGAGAAGATATTTTCCGTTTATCAAGGGAATAAAAGATCTGGTAGGGAGTGTGATACGGCAATTAAATCCATTTCCAGAGCTACAGGGAAAAGCCACAATGTATAATTTACTTGAGACTTTCTCACTCCCTGTTTGCAAATTGCACAGATTCTAAAGATATTGGTCCAGTTATTCAAAATTACTCATTAATCTCTTCAGTAGATAATACTCAACCAGCAGATCATCCAAAAAGTGAGTATTGCAGTAGCATTGCAAAAAAATTCTCCATTTCTGCTGTAATTTATTGTCACTAATAGATGTGGATGACTCAGATCATTAACCCAGGATAAAATTCAGATTGGTTATAATATTTGCATTTTGGTTATAATATTTGGTTATAATATTTGCAATTCTCAATTTTTACTATGCTAGCCAGCTCCAAAGGTCACCTCATCAAGAGGTGGGTGAAAGCATCTGATCTCTGACATAATGGAATTGCTACTTTTATTGTGAGGTTTGGATTTTGGTGATGGAGCACTCAGTGAGCACAGAGAGACAGCAGAAAATAAACACAGTTTAAAAGGAAAAAGTTAATGGCCCTCTCAGATCTACTAATCTAACAGGTGGTATCAGGAGGACTTACACAAAAATCTCTTTATCTGTTGGGTCTCTGATGGCTTTTCCCCTGAAATACCAGGTGTGGCAACCCAAACCATTTAGGAATCACGAGTCACATCTCCCAGCATCAGAAAATTTGCTTTAAATTCATGTTATTTCTTTAAAATAACAAATTGTTGGCATTTTTTGGGTCATTCTTTTAATTTGCCTTCAGATGGCAGAGCCTTCCAGTAATCACAAGTTTACACTTTTCCTTTGCCACCACCAGCATTAAACAGATACTCTTTTCCTCAGTTTTCTTTGTGAATGAAAGTTTAAGGTCTCTCTCAGCCACAGAACCTCCAAAGCTGGGACTGGAGCTCTCATCCAGGACAAGGCTCCCAGGAGGGTCTGGAGGAGCAGTGTTGCCACCTAGGGATTCCAGAGAGCTCTGAAAGAGTTTTTTCCAAGTTGGGATGCTCTGACATGTTTCTGTTGGGCTGTGGCTGTTTGCCTGCTCACTGTAGGAGTCCTGGCAGGGAAGCAGGTTTTGGAGATGTTTTTTTTTTGGCTTAGCTTTTGTTTTCCTACAAAATTATTAGCTCTTGTGGCTGAGCCCTGTGTGCCAGCCAGAAATCCTCCACCAGCTGCCTCCTAAAGGCTGTCACAGCCCCTCCACCACAGGCTCCAGGAGCACATTCATCCCCAAGATGCACCCCTACACCTTTTACTTATTAATCAAATTTTTCATGTTTATCTGTAGGAGTTTTTCAGCAGACAAAAAACAGATGAGGATTTGCTGCTCCCACCCTGACAGGAAGATAAACACATGAGCAAATGATTTGTAACAAACACCGTGTAAGATAGAGGGAGCTGCTTCTCTGGTTCACGGATTACTCACAGACCACGGGCTTGAAGAGGAAGAAAGTTTTTACTTGCTTTGTGAAGTACACACAGATGCATTTCTTTACTATTATTTATAACCACTTTCACAGTAAAATACGCTCCTGAGAGCATCTTTTGCAGAATTATTGCAGCTTACAGGTTATTTAGTTAGCAATCTGGGCAGACAACAGATTTGGTTGGTTGAGGGTTTTTTTTTTTTCCTTTCCCTCTTTTTTTAGAAATTGCCTTGACCAGCAAGATTTTTGTCACAGGCTTGAGTCTCTGGGCATTACAAGGTCATACAATTGAAGTTCCTAGCCTCCAGTTTTCTCACCAGTCTGCTCAAGGGAGAGTATTGCCAAATCAGGCCCTGGCTTTTGCTGGATGAGCACAGGGCTTTAAATCTGACTCTTGGGCAAATGCTCTGGCCCAGCCCTCAGTGATGGAGCTCTGCAAGTGCTCTCCAGCACCATGGAAAAGGTGCTGCTTCCAGAACTGTGTCTGGAAAGATGGGGGGCTTCTGGAGCCTCCAGAAGCTATGAGAGATGGACAGGTAACCAGAAACAAGGGCTATGGGCACCCTGAAGGGCTCAGAAAGGTGTTTCTGCATACAGCCTTGAGGTTTGCTTCCATTGCATATTTCCCATATAAAGAACCAGGTTTTTTCTTTGTGGATAAAACTTTTTTTCCCCTCCTTCCATAGCAGGAATTAAAATGCATTGCCATGTCCTTGGCAGTGCTGTAAGTGGGGGCAGCTCCTTAATCCAGTGTTGTGCTCCTTGTCCTGTGCTACATTCACATGGAATTTGGAGTTTTCCTTCTTGGCCAGCCAGGTGAGGGAGGCAGCTCCCAGCTTTGCTCTGTGGTAGAGCTGCATCCTGCAGGAGTCATGCAATGAAATGGGCACTGCCACTCTGTGCCTCAGAAATCTAACAGCTCATTAAAAATAAACAAATAAAAATATGTATTTTTATCCTGAAATCCAGACAGCATCAGGTGCTAGCAAGATCACTATTCAATCCCTACCCTCATGGCTCATATGTTCCAGATGTGAGCACATGTGTCCACGTTCTGTATTGATTGGTGCAAATCATGTAACATATGTAAAACCGGCCAGCCTGTGAGCTGAGCAAACACACAGTTGCTCTGTGAATCCATTACTGGTAGGCCTAGATGGGTTCCTGGCCTAAATAAACACATTTCAAATGCCTCTAGGTCTGCTTTCAAAACCAGCACATTGTTTATATAACACAGTGTAGCCAGGCTCTTACCCCTTCTGCTCACCAAACCCTCCCTGCCCTGGAGTTCAGGTACTTTCATTTCTGCATAAAGAAAATCAGAATGTGAATACATTTTTGTAAACCTAACTAAGGAAAAAACCCTCTTGATTTGTAAATAAGAGTAAAGCATTATTTTCATTCAGGCACTGTTAGCTGGAAGCATCCACAACATGTCACTCTCAGGCACAGCAAAATAGGCACAGAATAAAAATATCTCTAAAGACCTGGACCTGTAAATGCTGAGTAACTTTATAGTCTGGAGCAAAAGGGCCTTAAAACATCCCTCCCTGCTGGAGCTGCACATGGGGGATTGCCAAAGTCAGAAATAAAAAGCTGCTTTCCCTTATCCTGCAGCTGACAAAAAAAAAAAAAAAAAAAAAAAAAAAAAAAAAAAAAAAAAAAAAAAAAACCAACAAAAAACCAGTCAATGAGGTAGGGGAAAACACATTTTTGTTTGTTTTGTAGGTGCTTGGGTGGGTGCTGCTCATTCATCTGGGGGAGCTATTTTTGACAAGACGCCGGAGCCCGCAGCTCCCCAGACAGACAGAAAGCTTGCGCAGGAGAGGAGGAGAAGGCGAAAGAGGAGACGCTCACGTGGCACATCAGCGGCCTGCGCCGAGACGGTGTCGGAGCGCCGGCAGTCGCCAGCGCTTGCACACGGTGGCTCTCAATGGCCACCTTTGTTGGCAGGCACAGGCAGGAGCTGACGTGGCAACCGTCGTGTCACCTTGTCCTGTCCCCTGTGCCGGGCCTTCCGCAGGGGGTGCGGGCCACCTCCTTCCTAATTTTGTATTCGCTTTTAGGGCTTGGAAAGAAAACGAAACGAAGAAGAGTGCCCTGCAGGGGAGGGAGGAGGTGGAGACATTTCTTCCATAGGTTTTTCCTGTTTCTTCGTTTCCTTATTTTCCTGTTTGCAGTCTCTTCCCCGACCTCTTGAAAAGTGGCTACCGCGACACGATGAGGGGAAAGCTGCAATTTTAATGTGTAAAGCCGTTGGAATTTTAAATAAATGCTTTTTTAAAAAACCCAAAACAACTCAGAGGAAGAGAGTGTGTGCCTCTCTCTGCTCTGCCACCTGCAGCCGTTGGCTGTCCCTGGCACCTCTCCGCAGACACCCTCCCACCCTGGCAAAAGGCAATGTTTACACTTGTCACTTATATTTTTAGTGCATCCTAGCCCTAGCCGTGCCTCAGCACATCCTCATGGGCCAGTTGCCATGGGGGAAGGCACCTCACAGTAAATGTTACTTCATTTCTGGAAGGACTGAGGAAAGAACAATCCCCAAGTGAATCCTGACAGAGCTGGCTGCAGGTCCCCATTTTCACCAGTCCTTCAGGTTCTTCCAGTTCACAAGGACAAGGTGCACAGCAAAGGCATTTGCTGTTTAAGTGGCCTCCCAGCACCTGATCTCTGTGAATGCAAGCAGCACTTAAAGCAGCCAAGTGTAACACGGACCCTTCACCCCAGCCTTACCGCAGCACAGAGGGACCATCAGGCTAAATCCATTGGGGTTTGGTGGCCCTTTGGGGTCTGTTTCTAAAAGGACCTCAAAGAGTTACAAGTAATTTCCAATTTTCCTTCATTTTTGTCTCAATTGGCTTGTCCCTGTACTGCTGGGATGCCACTGAGTGTTGGACAATACCCATTAACATCCTCACTGTGGGCACAGCCCAAGTGATCCCCAGAAGAAAGGATTTGCACCCATGTCTACAGTGACAGTCACTGCTGTTTAGTCCTACTCAACATCAGCTCCCTTGAAAACACCCCATAATCAGCTGTCCCCAGTTTAAGCACACCCTGACCAAGCACAGGATGTGTAATGGATGGAAAGCAAATCATACATTCCCTTTCCCTGCTGTGGGAGGGATCCTGCATTTCGCAGGAGAAAAAGGCCAACCTGGTGCCAAAGTCCAGGGCTCTCCTCAGCAGGGGAAGCAATGCCACAGGGGGATTTTTCTGAGGATAAAAGCCTGTGGGTGATTAGGAAGTGCTTTACAACAGCAGTGGTATCATAGCCTGGGGTCAGCCAGAGCTCTCAGGCAAGAAGGAAACTTTAGAGCTCCTCTCAAAGACACAGAAATGGGGTTACACCTCATTCTGAAGGGGAATGGGAGCCCAGAGAAACCAGAACTGCTGCTGGAAGGCAGGAATAGGAGAGCAGGTCATATGCTCCCATTCCCAGCTTTCCATGGCATGATTTTATCAAATGGTTATTAAAAAACTAAAACCAAAACCAACACAAAAACAAAGAAAAACAAGTAAAGAGAGAAATAACTGGATAGAGGTTGTACAGCCTAGGCTCTTCTTTGCCTCCCAGCTTGCCTTGATAATTGTCATTCTGGGAAAAGCTGGAGATCAGATACAGCACTCAAGTTCAGGAGCTCTAACAGGGAACGAAAGAAAAGGCTCTGGATGAAGATAACTGCAGCAGTGATATGACTAATCCCAACATCTTCAGATGTTTTCCCCTCTTCCTGTAAGAGTTATGTGATCCTAAACATCCCCAAGGGAAAAAAAAACCATTCTGGCTAGCAGATGACTAACTGCTTGCAAATAATACAGATATATTATTATACATGACAAAAGACTAAAATATCTAAAATGCCAGTGCCCCACAGGAGGGCTCAAACTGGGCACCCAGCACTGCTCTTTCCAAAAATCAATTGGGAGCCGTGCAGCACGAGAGCCTGGCCACAGCCAGAATGAGCCTTTTGTTCCAGTGGGCCACTTGCCACCTAGCAGCAATGCCCCCAGCAGCAGGGTTGGGCTAGACAGCCCCAGATCTCTCTAGAAAAGAAGCAAAGTCAAAATCCTCTCTCTCTAACCATTCTGGCTTTTGGAGGGAGGCATTGCCAACTTGTGCTCACAGCTGATTCTCATCTCTACTTACACAGTGCTTGTTCTTCAGTTCCACTAGGGAGATATTTATGTGAAGAGCCCATTTGTGCAGGCAGCAAAAAGTCCAACTTACTGGAGATCCCTGGCCAAAAACCCTTTTAAAATGCATTATTAGCCACACATTACCCCCAGCACATGTGCAGAGGGACATTTCAGTGGAAGTTTCAGTTTTCTAAAGGCAGAAATCTGTCCTTCATGCCCGAGGTTTCACCCCCAACATTTACCTCTGTGAGTAGGTCATCCTGGTCCTCATCCATCCTCCTTTCCTAGTCCTCCCACAATGGGAGAGCCAAGCAAGTGGGACTCTTCAAAAAGCAGCAGCAGAGGCCAAGGAAATCAGCCTTGGAACAGATGTTGCAGAGAAGGAAAGGGATAAAGTTAAGACATTACTCCAGCATGGCTGGTTAAAAGGTTTTAGTCCTATGTTGCCATTGACAGTTAACTATAAATTAGCAGAGGAACATTGTTCTCTAACACAAGCCCTTGTATTTTTAGATAAATACATTCCACAAATGTTTTGTAAAGGACGTTTCTTTGCCTAAAGGATCTACTTTTTCCCAAGCCACAGTGCTATGGCATAGACCATGTTACTAGTAACAATTGTTCCTGCATTTGTTTCTGGAACATAGATCACACAACACAGTTTATTTGGGAGTGTCTGTGTACTCTTCTATTTCTGTCCTTCTTATTCAGCCTCACAGAGTAAAACAGGCAACTGTGAGTCCAGGGCAGGACACAGCCCTGCCCTAGAGAGATTACAGTCTCCATCAGATATGCTGCAAATATACATGGTGAGGCACAGACCTCAGACAAGCAACAAGAGAGAACAGCTTGGTTTGGGAAGGAAACTAAGAAAAGCAAGTTTTAAGGGAGACCTTGAAGGAAGACAGAAATAAAAATTAGGAGGGGGAAACCTGGAAATTTCAAGAACTAAACAAGGTAGGAGAGAGGTGGTACAGCAGAACAGTGGAAAAAAGATGGATGTATACCAGATGAGATGCAGATGCTGAATTTAACCAGATCTTCTGGTATCTTACTTTGGGTAGGTCAGAGACTCAATGAATACTTAAACACTGAATACTTAAAACCATAGAGACACCAAGAAAAAATGAAAGACAACTTTAATGACCTCCAAAAGTTCATCACCCCTAAATGAGTGCTAACAAAATTATCATCCAGCCAGCCCTGCTCCCAGCTCTCCATTGTCACCAGCAGCTTATCTTGCCTGTCACCAGCCCCTGCCAGGTGGCACTGGGAGACAGGTGGGATGGGTGGTGCAGACAGAGCAGCCCCAGCACGCAATAACTGCACTTCCCCCTTGAACTGGGTGAGTAGAACACCTCCCATAGCAGCTCCTTGAGGTTGTGCCTTCCTTGGCCCAGCAGGAACAAGCCTGGAGGTGCAGCAGAGGCATCAGAGTGAGGACAGGGCAAGATGGAAGTGAGGCAAGGGCGGGGACAGGGGACATCATTTATTAGGTCAGTGGACACACTCAGAAAAACTACACGTGATTACAGGCACATCAGGCTGCTTCAGATCTGAAATAGAAGCAATAATCTTAGAGCTAAATACAGGCTGAGAATAGTTGTTCTGTATTAAACTTCATTATATTAATTAATTAGGCAGTTTGAGAGAAAAGGTGATTAGTTCCTGTTGATGAAAGGGAGGATGCTAGCCAGAGGACAGCTGATGATATAATTTATGGCACAAAGAGAGAGTAAGAGAGATAGGAATAATTATTGCCTAGCAATGTCTGGTGGTGGCAAAAACCATAATGTAATATGCAGTCAATATCTATGGGATTTTCTATCCTGGAGTCAGGACTTTTAGTACTTGGATTGTCTTTTGAAGCAGTTCTGGAGACCTTCCTTGTAGGTCAGGAGTGAGAGGTTGGAGATGGAGTGGCTGATCTCTTTACTGGGCATTTCTGTCCCTTATCAGTTCGTACAAGTTAATTTGTAATTAACCTCTGTAATTTGAGGTGGTTGCCTGCAGTTGTTGCCACCAGCCTGTCAAATCTGTCATGCAAAGCACACAGGCAGGAGGGTGGTAGCAGGTCTCAGTCCTTCTGTGTCACTTAGAAATCTGATTCCATTAAGCAGCTGTGGTTAATTGCTAACACTTCTGAGCTCATCACTATCCCTTTGATACTGTTTCCTGTGCAGTGACAGCTCTGGAGAAACTGTGATTTCCTAAGGACCTAAATTTTCACATAAATATAAGTTCTTACTGAACTTGTGGAGAGAAGGAAACTCTGAAATCTATTTAACTCTACACCCATAAGATAAATTAATGTGATGTGAGGTGTATTATTATTTATGATTACCTCAAAATTTCTAAAATACTCTTGGAAGACTGAATCACAATTTCTCAAGTGATTTGGTTTAGCAATGCTGAAAGGAAACTTTAAGGACAGCACTGTAACAGTCTAGAGGCAAAAGAGCAGAACATCCATTACTCAAAACACCTGTTATTCAAAAATGAAATAGCCATTTTCTCCAGAAAAATACGAAAATATGTCTCAAAGCAGTTAATAAATACAACATGAGATTCAATATGTCGTAGTCATATACCTGCAAAGTAGGTAATTGCCCCCAAGTGTTAATATTTTCAACAGTAATTGGAATTTTGCACTCTTCCACTCAGTTGCAGAGGTGCTGTAGGTACCTGGTTAACCCTGGAAAACACAGACCCCTGAGCTTCAAAAACACCTTGTAGTTACCTACAGCATCTGAGACTCAGCAGGGAGTGAAAGCCTCAAATATGGGCTTAAAAGCTCCAAATATACTCTTGCCCAGTCAATCTGTAGAAGATTCACACTCAGCATGGCTGTGGCAGAGCCCAGCAGCCCTTTCTGCTGGCATCAGGGTATAATGAAAATCAAACGGGAATTCATTTTAGTTTGTAAAATCTGTCTGCAAATCTAATTTTGACCAGCAACAATTTCAGCTGCAAATTTTTCACATGATTTGTACTGGAGGAATATATACTTTCATATATATAGAAACATCCACAGACATTCTTTTAGAGAATCACAATTATCAGTATGTGAGATTTCAGTGCTCCAGAGGCCTTCTGCTCTGATGGGGGTGAATCAGACTCTACATGCCATGAACAGTGAGAACCCAGTGCCTCACTTTTGTAGGCATTTCTTGATTCAAAACACAAAGGTTACCTAATCCAGGTTAAGAGAACTGAGCAACAAAGGCACTCCAAAGCCACAGAGACTAAATGCAATAAAAGGAGAGAATGGCAGGTCAGCCTCAGAGCTTGTTCCTGTGGCACAGAGAAACTGGATGAAGTTCCTTATAGCAAACAGCCAGGGAAAGTCTGACACTTACAGCAGATTCCAATGAAGACAGGGGCGGAAACAACACAGAAAAGGGCAATGGCTTGCCCAGAGTCATCTCTGGTCTGTGGAGTACCTGAGCTATCATCTATGACACCATGCTTCTCTCTAACCTGCCACCTCCGTTTTCCATCAGCGTGGCTGAAAACTCTTGGACTGTTGTGTTACTGCGGCTGCCCAAGCAGCAAATTCGCCCCATTCCCTGGGATGAGAGCACCTCCTGCAACCCTTCCCTGTGTTCTGACATTCCCAAGCTCTTGACACTGCATCTTTGAAGTGAAGTCAAGCAAAGCCTGAGGCCAGAAGGTGCTGGGAGAGGGCACTTCTCTTGCTGGAGCCTTGCATGTGGTGTTTCCCCTGGCACAACAGCTGCAGCACCACACAGTTCAGAGCTGAGGTCAGGCAGAAGTGGAGTCTGGGTGAAGAGAGGAGCAGCATGAAAGCCTGGAGCAGCACAGCAAGTAGCAAGAAGTGGTGAACAAAGGGAGCAACACAGAACTCAGTCCTACTGAGGATACTGTGGGAGGCAGAAAAGCTATGGTTATGGGTGTAGCAGGGAATGAATACGTTCTGCCAAGGAAAGAAGGTGGATTTCCAGGCCTGGTTTTAAAGGCATTAGCCAGTTGATAAAAAATTCTCAGAGAAGCTCACAGAGGCACTAAACAACAACAATTAAGGCTCTACATTCCCAGAGTCCTCTTTTCTTTTATGCTCTTGGTAATCCTGAAGCCAAGGGGACAAGGGAATGTAGCACAATAAGCTCCATGGCTGACAGACTGAGTAAATGTGTGTCCCAAAACTCAGAGCAAAGGAGCTGTGATTCCAAGCCTCTGAAGTGCTAAATCACCAAATGCAAACTACAGCAAGTTCCACCAAAACTGCAGCCATCAATACTTCAGGTTGTTTATAACAAACCAAAGCTGACAGAATAAAGGATGGAGGTTGAGGGATGTGTGCACTGCACACCAAGGTTTTTCTAAAAATATTGTACATCTGCCATTTGTTCCACACACTGATCATATTTTGTCTATGACTTAGAGAACTCATAGTTCCAAAGGGGATGTGGTTTATGTTCCTGAGTCTTAATGCTTTTTCCCTTCTGTAAGGCAAAACTCCCTACTACTGTCACTAAAATAAAGCCAAGAGGACAAAAGTCACACAGGAACTGCCACGATAATAGTTTAAATGTTCCTCTCACTGATCTTTGGAAACAGTCTCTTCAGCATGATTTTACAGCTCTGGCACTTCAATTTAGCAAACTTTTTATGCAACTCATGAGGGGAATGCAGCCAACTCTGTACACTCAATTTAAATCAACTTGCTGATGATATAAAAAAGAGTGCTGAACCATCGGTTTACTTCATCTGCTCCAAAACTACCAACACAAACCCTGAGGTATTTATTCCTGAAACGTTAATAGAACAGTCTGGGGCATCAGATCAGTACATGAACTCTGCTTTGATCCCATGTCAGTCCAAAGAGCTGATTTAACAAGTCGACTTGATAGTTCAGAATGTAGCTGGGCTTTTTGCTCCCTCCAGGCTTTTGCAGGCTGGGATGTGGTGGGAGGAGAGAGTGCAGCACTGGGGGATCATCTGTCCTGGCTCTGCACCAAGAGTTTGTACAAGCAATGTTCAGCAGTTTTCTAATTTTGCACCATCAAAGAAGGATGATCCTTCCATGGCTTATAGAACCATAGAATGGTTTGGGTTGGAAGGGACCTTGATAGCTCATCTAGTCCAACTCCCTGCAATGAGCAGAGACAGCTTCAACTAAATCAGGGGGCTCAGAGCCCCATCCTCAATGTGTATGAATTACCTGAGCCGAAATTGAGAACTGCAGAACTTGTACTCGTCGACCTGCAGTGCCAGGCCCTGGACTCAGCTCCAGGGACCCTGGAGAACAGGACACAACAAAGGAGCACTACTCTGTGAACTCCACCCACGATTCAGATTCCTACAGCAGAAATAATGAGAGCAGCTTAACTTTGGTGGCCATTACCAGACTCCTGATCAAGAGAGGGGTCTGTTCCCTACCCACAGAACGAACACAGCACGGACTGTAGTTGTCCCCTGAACTTTCTGTGCAACCATACTGCAGCCTCTGAGCAGCTTCAGGGATCCTAGACTGCAATTTCAAAAAGTTATTGACTTGTGCTGAATTAAGTGAGCCCTACAGAGCAAAGTACCTTGAATTTGTGCTTGGGTGGGGACCTGGGGTGAGGTGATAGGAGGCACTAAGCAGCACTGAGGAGGTCACATACTTACATTTCTACCCTTTCCATCACTGTAAATTAAAGTCACCTTCCAAGGTTTAACCCACACTGGCAATTCTAAGGAAGCAAACTGCATGTTCACGTGAGAAAATTCAAAAAAATTTGCACACCTGAGAAAATGCTTCCTTTTCCCTGTTTTTATGTCCCTTTGATCCAAGCAAGTGCATTTACTTCACAGCTGAATACTGGGTGTGCACAAATGACCCCAGCGATTGACCTGGCACTCGGTGAGAACAGAATGTTACAACGTGAATGTTTGGTCTCAGAAGTTCATCACAGAACCTCAGCAGAAGATAAATAACTGGGTGAAGCAGACTGAATACAA
Source organism: Euphonia xanthogaster (assembly GCA_034509185.1). NCBI lineage: Eukaryota > Metazoa > Chordata > Aves > Passeriformes > Fringillidae > Euphonia > Euphonia xanthogaster. The sequence goes on along the minus strand of JAYDZK010000057.1, from coordinate 5,843,998 downwards.
AGCAGGCATCTCTCATTCCTCTAAGAAGATTTTAAAAAATCATTGACGCTTAAAGGTTAAAAATCATTAAAACAAAAAATCTCTGTACTCGGATTGAGAGAACTTGAAGTTCTCTTTTTGACTTGTCTCCTTTCAAAGCACCAGAACCAAACCCTGCTTGTCAAATCTTTATATTGAAAGGTGCTGCAAAAATCTGTGTTCCAATAGATTTTTCCTTGCATGGTCCTTCAGACACAGAGCTGGCTGCTGTGGAAAGGAACAAATCAGCCTGGGAAAAGGATAAGATCACTGACCTTTAAACAAATGATCTCAGTTTAAATCACAGGAATAGAAATATTACAGAACACATGAAGAGTCTCCACTGTCAGAGTTGCTCAGCCTCTTAGGCAGTTTAGGTATTAGTATCGCACTGTAAATAGTAAAACAGTAGTAAATCTTGAGGTCTAGGCATTGAAATAGGAACAATACACAGAGCTGGCACTCTCTGTTTTTCAGCAATTTTCTAATTCCTCTTAAAAGCAAAATCATCCACTTAAAATGAGGTACCAAATGATGCACTTTTAAGGCCAGTGCTGTCTGCAGCCATGCTGTGAGTGGAAAGATAAACCAGATGGCAAACTCAAACAAAGAGAGGCAGTTAAACAGAGACAGATGAACACCAAAAAAAACCCCTTCACTCCATTATTGCTTTTTAACTGGTTGTCATGGCATTGGAAATGGATACCACTGTCAGCCTCCCACCTTTGCCCGGCCAGCTCTTCCCAGCCTCTGCCCAAAGCAGGGAGTTCACACTGGTGTGAAAAGCACAGGCTGCAGCCACCACAGCTCCACTCCCACCAGGGACGGGGGTGTGCATGGAGTTGCACCTTTTGTCACATCAAGTGCATCCAACAGGAAAAGACTGACCTTCGGTCTCAAATTCCAATGTCAGAACAGTGAAGTTCAGCTCATTTTAATCCTGTGCTCTGTCTGTAGCTCACAACTTAACTGCCAAGAGCCAAGGACTATCCACTTAGCACTGGGTCTCTGTATGGCTGGAGCTGCCATGGAACATAAGATGACCTTTGTCAGATTTACACATTAATGTAGTTTCTCTTCCCCTTGACAATGTCCATTAGCAAGGAACACTATTTGCTGAACAGGTGGAAAAGAGTAAAGGATTCAACTTCAAAATAGACCTGGAAAAACTGAGTTGTTCTGTCAGCCTCTGAATTCTTTCCCCTCCCACTCCCCATTTGATTTTGAGAATCTATTCAGTTAAAATTGGTAAAATCTGCTAAAATGAATACCTTAGAATGTCACAGTGTAGTTGCATTACATTTCTCTTTTTAATAGCATATAAAATGCAAGTTTACAATAGGTTTAGTAAGCTATAAAAAAGCACTTTTATTCAGTTTAGTTTCTGAGCTATTAATCCCTAATACAGAGGCAGAGTGCTGATTTGCTGATCTAGGACCTCCTGAGAGAATAGTTCCAATAATTCCAATGACATGGAAAGGAAATGTTACTGAATCACCTGAGTCCCTGCTAGACACATCCCATCACCCTATAACTCAATGTTCACAGAGCTTAAGAGTCTTAATTATTAAGGAAAAAATATATAATTCCATTTTGGATTCAGTGAGCTGCAGTTCCAAAAAACAAGTGGGATTTTTTTCAAATAATTGCAGGCAAGCCCCTAATGAGGTTATGTACTTTGTCAGGGGTATTTTGGGTAAGGAACCCTACATGAGGTCCAGCCACAGAGGCCTTTGCTCCCGAGTCAGACTCTGGTGCATCCCTAGCAGTGCCAGCCCAAGGAGCGCAGTGCTCAGATCATCAGCAGGACACAAAGAACACACACACACCACCAGAGCCAAGCAATTTTAAAGAATTTTAATACAAACTTAATATAAACTATTTCAGTCCCTCTTAACATGTAAGACACTGACTCAAAATACTTTTATACCTTTTTTCAAGTATTGCACAATGTAGGTACAAAATTAATATTTACGATTACATTTTCTTCCATAATATATAGCAAAAATCTTTAAACTTTTAACAGAAAATACAATTTGTGTTTCTTTTGAAAAAAGCAAATATTTCGTACATTATAATTCCACCACTAAGGAATATTCTGTACACAACTTTTTAACTTTTTTTAGAATTGATGTCTTTAAGATGGATATCTTACAATTTCAGTAAAAAAAATACAACATGAAGCTGCTGCAGCTGTCACAGATCACTGTAGTAAAAAGATATAAATGCAATACCATGTTGTAGAAACAATATATATACTCTGATATTTTACAAACTTTGTACTAAATTAAATTATACAATTAGAAAAAGACCAATAAGCCCACCTATTAGTGCCAATTTTTTAATACATATACATATATGTCTGAGCACACATATATATACACATGAAAAAATTAGCCACTTCCTTGCTATATCTTAAATACTGTAAGAGGCCATATTTTTGAGAGTGTATTTTTGTAATGTACAGTCAGTATAAAATAATTTTGTGCTTGGTTGGCAAATGAAAAAATGATGCATGTTGTATTTATCTAACCAAGCCTGAATGCATTCATACTACAAGCCTTAAAAAAAATCTCAAGAGGTGGGAAAAAAGATACACCCTTGGGTACGTGCACTTCAACTTGTACAATAGTATTTACTTGGATTTCACTTTCGGTTTATTTTCAGTTAGCCATAACTGGCTGGAATTGCTGGTTAGAATACTGCATGTTGTTTAAACTAAAATTCAAACCATCCACAAAAGACTTTTCATTTAAACCTCCATAGGTTGCAAACATATCAAAGGCATTACTGTACTGGAGAGGACTGAGATTAAGGGGGCTGTCACCAGGAAAGATGCTACTACCTTGACCCTGCATATTGGGGAAAATGAACTCCTTTGCGTTAGGAGAGAGAGCAGAAGTCTTCTGCTGTTGCTGTTGCTGACTGCCTAGGCTGAGCCCATAGAGAGAGTGCATGGAGGAGGAGAGGGATTTCTGCTTCAACAGGTCATTGACATTCAAGCCAAGGTTGGTGGGAGAGGTGCGGGCGACCTTGTTGCCACGGCCGCTATTCTTCATTTTGGTTGAGCCAAACTTGGTGGCAGCAAATGTGGCAGTGGTGAAGGTTAAAGGCTGAGTAGAGCGGGGCATGAAGGTCGGGCTCACAGCAGCTGAGTGACCAAAGGGAGGAGAAGGAGAACTGGACACTGAAGACGCTGGGTCACTAATAGGCATAAACACCTGGGCCTCGGGGTTAAAGCTGTTCTTGATTTCCTTATCCAACTCACAACCATTTTCATTATCATCCACATAAAGCACTTTCACTGGTCCCTTTTCACCGATTTGGTATGAAACCTCAAATGGGTCAATCCAAACACTAAGATCCTGAGGCAAGTTGCTGCGAACATCATCAATGTCCAAACCACTCTCTTTGGATGCTTGTTCTATGACTGGGTCCACTTTCTCCCCTATATGAATACATCTAAACCCTGATCCTTTGTATGGCTTTTCTGGATACCAGTGCCCTTCATACTTCTTTTTCAGAAGTCTTTCAAGCTCTTCACCAAAAATGTTGACACGTCGTCTGGGAAGCTTATTGTACAGATATGAAATAATAAAATTGAGTGCTACTTGGATTTCAAGCTGCATAGCTGCTGTGCCACAGAGTTATAAGTCTGTTTCAAAACCCAAAGAAGAAAGCGTTCAAGATACCACAGGGAAACAAAATTTCATTGAAAATGCTGATTCAAGTTGATTATTATCCTTCACCTTGAGTGCTCTTGTTCCTTTAAGAAAAGAGAAAAGCAAACACATCCAAATAAGAACAGTGTAAGATCAAGCTCCAAGGCCTACACCTTTAGCTCCACTTTCTGCAGAAAATAGGTTACTTTTTAAGTGAAAAAACGTGCATCAAACTATTTCTGTTCCTGCCTGCGGAAGGTGAGGATGTCAGCTCCACTCAGTGTGACTTAAAAACAACACTAGAGAGGATAGGCATGTGTTTACATATACAGCATGAGGCACTTCCAAATCACGTGAGCTGGGTGTTTAGCTATTCACAAAGCAGCAAGGATAATTTCAAAGACATCACAGAACTGCCAAGCGTATCAACGGTTCAATTATCAATCTGTATTTGGATGATTCATAGTACTCAGCTGCAAAATTTAGTACCAGACCATTAGTTTAGCCTGAAAGGTCTTAGTCCAAGGGTCATTTATCACTTTAAAGTTTGGAAACATATTGACTGCAACTGTAGGCTGCAGAATTTTAATAATGTCAAGTTGCTTTAGATAGTTTCTTACAAATAGCTAAAATGATGCAACATTTATTTTAAGTCCAAGCAAATCTCCCTAAACACTGCGCAGGTGAAATGATGCAAACTGAGGAGAAAATGTCTGCTGTGCACATCCAACAGTTCACACTGAAATGCAGTCAGCACATACATAATAGCTGCCTGTATGTTCTGTCAGAAGGGTGGCCAAGACCGATAATTAGTTCACAATATTTTCTCTTTCTTCAAATTATTCTCTATTTTCAGATGCAAGATGCAATTATATACTCAATTTTTGTATTGCAATGTCTGTAACTCAGGTTTCACAAAGTTCCTGGGCTAACAGGGCTTTTGACAGCCTCAAACCAGATTGCCTTTCTCCTTCTCCATGACTCCATTTTTTACTAAATGTAAGATATGGTTGTCACTGCTTCACAAAGGACAAAAGAGAAATTTAGCTGTCTAAAGTTAGAGAAGGGATGAGAATCAGGCATTAGCACATTAACTGCTAACACAAATCCTGCAGCACCTTGGTGTAAATGTACACGCACACCACACACCTTTGTCAAAAAGATCCAATAAAACAAAATATGGGGATCGTTTTTGGATCAAGTTAAAAGCCCAAAGAGAATTTCAATTGACTGCGGGCTTTTCTGCACTGCATCACTAAGAACAAAATTTAGCATAGCTGTCACTAAAGATGAGAGAAATCAAAGTTAAAGGATTTTGACATTAACAATGTGACTACACAGCTTTATTTCTTGCTTCAAATAATCTCCTTTCAAAGTCTGGAACCCTATTTCCAAGTTATTCGTCTTCTCCCCGACATGGTACGGGAATAGTTTGAAAGGCGACATGTATGATAAGGCGACCTTTAAACGTTTGCTGGATCAGCACCGGGTGGGGATAAGGAAAAGATCAAGGGCAAACAGAAGATATTTACAAAAGGGGCACAATCAGTACCGAAAAGCTGATTGGGTGGTTAAACGGGGCATTTAAAAATGATTTATTAATCCATCTGCGCTGTTTCCCTTCCCCCATGTCCTCTAAGAAAGGAATGCTCCTTTTAGAGCGCACCAGGCTGACGCTGTAAATTTCTCTAGGCGAAGCGGATCCACGGTACAAAAGCAGCTGATCAAACATACATGGCTTGATAATTTCGAACTTGTTCTTTTTATGTATTTATGGGAAGACGGCAGTATTTCTGGAGGATCCGAGCCCGTACGTGGCCCAGTAGCAGCGCCCTGGCAGGAGCTTTAAGCAGTGGGAGTTACATAACCAGGCAGTCGGGTCTCATTAGATTTCTGCTCACAGCCCTAGAGCTCCGGCGGCAGCGGGAGGAGGAAAAGCATTTTTTGAGCCCGTAAGAAAGCGGAAGAGGAAGGGGGATATTTGGAAGACAGGTGGGGGTTGCAGGCCCCTCTCCCGGCGCACAGTCGGACAGGTCCCGCAGGGCGCTGCCGGCGCTCCCGGAGCGGCCCAGCACCGATTACTCAGCTGGCACCGCTCCCTCCTCCCCGCCCGAGCGCGGCCAGGGCGGCCCAGGGGGAGCGATCCCTCACAGCCCAGCCGTGCTCTCTTTCCCAGCCCCTTCCCCGATGAGCCCCTGCACCCACCGGGTCTCCCCCCACCGGCACCGCGGGGTCGTGACTGCCTCAGCACACCCCGCCCAGGAGCCGGGGCCGGGCTGTGCTGCCTCAACTCCCCGCCCGCGCTCCACTGCGCCTTACGGCCGGTACTCACCCAGGGGTGCGGGGGTAGTGCAAACAGTCCCGGCGGGGGTGTGAGGGCGGGGGTTGGCGGCTCAACACTCGATCCCCATCTCCGAGCGCCGGCTCCCTCGGCGAGGATGGGAGGGGAGAGGGTAGAGAATAAGAAAAAAAAAAGGGGGGGAGGGGGAAGGGTCGGAAAAAAAAAGGGGGGGAAGGGAAGGGGGGGAGGGCAGCGCTGCTCACACCCGCACAACGGGTGCGCTCAGCCGCCACAGCTACAACCCCTTTGCTTCTGCCCCGCCGCCTGCCGTGCCCCTACTTATACCCTCCCTTGCCCCGCCCACGGCCGCGCCCCTCGCCCACGTCCCGCGCGGCCACACCGCCCAAGCCCCACCCTCCACTGACTAGCGTCCGGGTGGCCCTGCCCCCAGCTGCCGAGGGTCCGCCCCCGGCCAGGGCGCTGCGCTGCCTCTTCTCCCCCCCCGCCCCGGTGCGGCGCGCAGGACCACTCTGACGTCAACGCGCTGCTCGCTTCGCAGTCCCGCTGCGTCACTGCCGACGTCAAACCCTGCCCTTGCACCCCTCAGCCCCGCGGGGTAGGGAAATGGAGGGGGAGCGCTGAACTACATCTCCCATGACCACCGAGGCCCGTGGGGCCCTCGGCAGCGACGATGGCTGGACTAGCAGGGGCCGCTTGCACAGCTGGCACCCCTCAAGCTCTGAGGTGATCCGGGAGGGCTCCTTCCTGGGCGGGGGGGCGCAGGACGACCCCTCACATCACCGCCAGCAGCCACCGTTCGCCGCTCCAGGCGGCTAAAAATACTCCCCACAGATAGCAACGCCCGGCGATTGGCTGTCTGCCCGAGCGGCCATCGCTGATTGGCCAGCAGGACTGGGGGGCGGATCCAGGCCGGATTTTGGCGGAACTAAGGTAAGCAGTGGTGGGTGGGGAGTGTCTTTCGCTTAGTGCCTGCGAGGCCTGGTGCGAGGTCTGGGGTTCTAGGGACATTTGGATGGAACCCACCTCAGTGTTCCTTAAAACATCTCTGGGTTTGCTCTTGAACACCCGTCGGGGTGTTCAGTGTTGGTGCTGGGGCGATTTCCCTCACACCGCCAGCAGGACCAGGTTCTGGAGGACAAATTGTAAAGGACTTTTTTTTTTTTTTTTTCTTCTCCGCCTCTTGTTCTGTTTGTATAATAATAAAGCATTTTGGCATAAGCGCTGCATGGGCCCCGGGAGAAATTTAGAAGTGCCAGTCAGAAGAAATTCCAGGACTTTCAACCCTTTGTCTCTGAGAGTATATATGAGAATGGGGAGCAGTAACACAAAAGCTGAAATATTAAGGGAAACAAGAGGGTAATATTTAGGATTTTTCACAGCTAAACATTTCTGATGGAAGGCTTAATTAATTGTAAAGCATAGTTTTTATTCAGATGTATCAGCGTTGATGCTACTGGGATTGCAGTATTGCAAACAACTTGAAAATCTTGATTAAGATTCAAAATATTTACAATTTCCCCGTGTATTTCTCACCCATTTTTAAGTCTAGAGGGTTGAACATGCTTTCAGTGAAAACTTGGTCACTTGTCACTATGCACCCCAAATGGAAAGCAAAATGTGAAGATCATAACATTACAATCACTGGTAACTGGGAGACTACTTGGAACTAATGTAGCATCTCCGTGAATCTGAAAGAGAGTCCTGGGTATTTGTTGTGATCGAAAAGAGACAAAGTGAAACAACTCCCTAAACAGAGAACGTGAAAAGACAAATAGAGCGGGTTGTTTAGTTTTGTTTTTAGTTTTGACATTAGAGCTTGGCATTTGTTGTTCCACGGAACAACAAACACACATTGACAGGTGACATCAGCCACCAGTGACAGGTTCAGCTCTCACTGTGCTCAGTTCTGGGGTGCAGCAGCAGATTTCCCTTTGAAGTGGGAAAAACTGCACAGTGCTGCAAATCAGTGTTTTCAGGTGAGATTTCATAAGGAGCTTTACAAGCCCAGTAACTGCTGCTGAGCTGCTAAAAAAAGCCAGGTTTTAAAAGCAGAGACTTTCTTTTAAATGGCTTTAGTGCTACATGAGAAGCATTAGGAACTGAATTAAATGTACAGAGCTAACACGTTGATAATCAAGGCAGCCATGGGATACTTTAAAGCTGTAAAAATCAAGATGTGCTTTTCTGGGGCTTATAGAAAGGGAGCTTCTCATGCAGCCCATGCTGTAGAAAAATCTGCTCTTAAATGCAACTAGACCAATTTTTAGGTCCCTCCTACCCCAAACCATTATATGATTCTAAATGTTAATGATGGATCATTGGCCCAGGAATAACCTCTTTGAGGATCAACCCCACTTCTAGTGTTCCAATGAAAGTTTCAATTTATCCTTTTTGTCTGGCAGTGATCACAGTGTGGTCCACATATGGCATGTCAGAGGTAGGTGGCCAAACTGTAGTAGTGTTAAATTATTAACACCTAAATCTAGAGTTTAATCCAGGATCATATTTATTCTTAAAACCTCGATTAGCTTTTTGATCTATAAGGGTCAGAGTAGGGCCTGCAGTGTTTTTCAGCCCTTTTGATTAATACACAGCAATAACAAAATGTCTGCCTCCCTGCTAGAAAAATCTTTAAAAATGCAATCAATACAAAATAACTCCAGCAGCAAAATTTTACTCATGTTGCTAGTTCTATTCAGCTGGAAGATTAATGTTAAAAGAAAAGAAAAACTATATATTCTCATCTCTCCTGACAGACATTGACAAGTCTTTTCCCCAGCAGAGCAAATCTACACAAGTATTTCAGAGCAAGGCAGGGGGCAGGAATGAGGTTAGAAGTAAGAAGAATTTCTTAATCTGTATTTAATAAGAAGTGTTTGATCTCATGCCATGTTCATAGCCAGATCCTGCAATGCTGGCCATCAGCAACTGAGCTATGATTTCCACAGTCTGGGTCTCTGCAGAATAATCTCAAAATCTAAGATCTCTGAATTGTAAAACAACTACATTACTGCAAAACCTTGCAGAGACTGCACAGACTTGACAAAGAGCCCTTCTTCTCTGCTAAAGAAATCTAAATTTGATTCCTGAAATAATAACTAGCTCTCTTTAAAAATCCAAATTAGTATTTTTTATTGATGAACATATCCAAATCCAAAATACAGTTTGTTAGTCTTAAAAGTTGTTTAAAGCAATTATATGTAACCAAGAAAATTTTTGCTAATTATGTCAATGAGGACAAGAATTTGAAAGCTGCAGGAAGACAGGCTCAGAATTTCCACCACCCATCCTTTTCATAGAGTCCTCTTACCTGCTAAATGGATGTTACTGTACAGAATATATAAGATTTGTCCTGATGGTGGTTGTGCAGTAATCATACATTCCTGAATAGACTGCAGTCTCTTTTTTAACATTTTCCTATTTGGGATCAAAATTCTCCTTTTAGCACGGGAGCTTGGGCTTTGATCTTGAAAAACTGGAAAGCTTTCCCCATTGTATTCATCCCTCTCTAGCCCAATTTTATCCATTTGCTGATTTTAACATGTGTTCCTTTTGCCCACCATCTATCAGTGTGAGCAACCAGGCCTGGCTGCTCTCCAGCAGATAGCTTAGCACCGAATTTGAAATGGGATGTAGATTCTCTTACGTTTCACTTTACCAGCAGTGATTTTTCCATAAATTCTGATTAGAAAGGATGTATCAGATGTTGCCCAGTACCACAAGCTCTCTGACCACAAAGGTTTTTTGAGGTGAGAAATCACAAAATCACCTTGTAAGTGATGTTGTTTCAATAGAGTAAAAAATAAGCAGGAGCAGAATTCAGGCAAAACAGCCAGGTCACCTTCTAGGAGGGCCCCAAGCTTGTCTCTAATCCTTTGAATATATAATTTTTCTGGGCCAACATCAATAGAAGGAACTGGTCTGCGGGAGATTACAGCTCAGAGCTCACAAGGACATCCCCCTCTCCTAAGTGGAATGCTACCAATATTCTAGTTTACCTAGAATAAGTTGCTAGAGTCCTGAACAAGACACAGAAAGAAAGCAGCTGTTGGGTAAGAAGGAGAAATAAAACCAGGAGAAATAAAGATTTTGCATTAAAGCTTTTTTCTTCCCAAAGTTTCATCCAGCTTCAAGGATGAAACTTCAAGTAAAAATGTGGGTTGCTTGTTTTGTCTGAAGATGGTAGAAGGTAGGATCTGTTTTTGAAGAGGAGCCTGATAAGCGACATTTTCAGAATGGGGTACAGATTCTGAGAAGGCCAGTAAAAAAGAGTGAAATGTGGAGTAAGTAATCTAAAACTGCTGTGAAAGGTAATTGTCACAAGTAGAGACAAACTATAATAAGAGGGAGAGGGAATGGGAAATATTTTATGAGCCTCAGAATTTCCTATAGCTGTGAATAAATGGGCTGAAGAAGGAGGAAGGAAGATTGATTTCATATATCAGAGAGGTTGACCTTTGAAGAAAGTTTTATTGAAATCCAATATAATTTTTTACTCGAGTTCACCTTTGTGCTGGGAACCTGCCAGTTTAATGCCAGTTAGTTGTGCAGTATCTGTTAATAGATAAAATTATTAGATGAGGACTGTCCTAGCTGATAGCCATGGAACTTCTAAGTTAATCAGCTTCAAGTTCTTTACTATGCTCATTCCAAACAATGATTCATAAACAGTTCTAAAGAGACAGAAAGCTACTTTTTAAACTGTCAATACTTTCACTGGGATCAAAAATAAACACTGAAGATGAAGGACTGGTCTTTTGCCCTTTCAGTCTTTGAATAATTGAAGGTAGCTTGAAAACATCTCACTAGGAATTTACTAAAGAATTTTGTGTACTTAGCATTTTCCAGGAAGGCAAGTAAATATTTGTTTTCCTGAAAAGGGAATTCCAGGAAAGCTGTTCAGTCTTATTCAAGAGAGATACTGAATGTGAAAAAAATAGATAGTAAATGGGGAAAAACATCAGTACATAGAAATAGCTTTCATTCAGTCAATTTAAAGTGAAAGAAAAAGCAATAGAGGGGTGACTTTACCAAAACAGTCCAATAAACGTAAAAATTCTGCTACTTTTTTTTATGTTCTGATTATCATCAGCTAGGGTAAAAAAAATATAATCTGAGAATTACCAGGGATCTCTTTTTGAAATAAATGGAAACTCAACTTTATTTAGGTAAAGATTCAGCCAGTAACACCTTTTCTGACTAACCACAATGTCCTTTAAAGCAAATCTGCATCCTTTGGGTCTCCCAGAAATGCTTTTTGTTTACTTAGGAAGTGATATAGACACGCCTTGAATGAGAAGGGGAGGAAGGATATTCCCATGCACTGTCAATTTATTATCGAGATTGGAAGGTGCTCAATTTTATGCAATAAAATCCAGAACAAAATATAATTTTAACATCCCCAGAAGATCTCCCTTGGTTCTTGTCTAAGAATTTAAAACAACCAAGAATAGTGCAGCTCAGTAAGAAGCCATCCATATTTTAAGCTTTCAGGCAATCCCTTTTCTCTGGAACATGTGACTGTTGACGGGGTTTCTTATGCCTTTTTGCGTGCTATTTCTGTCAGTGTTTTATTCTGAGCCCGGGACTTGGAGAGTTTAACTAGTGACTACCAGGTGACAGGCAGAATATCACTTTTAGGAAAGGCACTGGTTAGAAGTGTTGATACTGGGTCTGAAGGTAGTCTGATTTGAGAAGTGCTGAGTTAACCTGCTGTGCTGTCATGCTATAACAGTGTGAATGATGGTGACTTCAAAGTAAATGAGTTCAAATATCTGTGTCTTGATAAATACAGTCTGAAAATCATCCTCATGAGAAGATCATGAAAACTATCTGTATTTTATAAAAAACAAACAAAAACCAGCAAGGGTGTTTCTTTTCAGCTGAACAGGAACCCAGTACTTGTGCAGACATGATGAGCTAGTTGAGTGGAAAGATGTTAAGGATATGACAGTTTGACCCTGAATCTTTAAGGGTATTATCCATGGGGGAAAAAGTCAATGGAAATTTCTCTTTGAGCTTGCTGTGCTAAGAGATCTGGCCCTTACTCAGCTCCTATTAAAGTCCATTAAGTCACGGAGACAGGAATAATGGAAGGGAATGAAGATTCAAGCTGTGTGTTTGCTCCTGAGACATATCTAGTAGATTTTACACAGTTTGTGCATCCTGTTCATATAAAGAACAGTTCATGGGCGAAGCAGTCTGTCACTGGCATTGAAATGATCACTCAGTTCAAACAGTAAATCACTCATTTCCTCTTCAACTTCTGATTCCTAAAGGTGTAATTCCCAATTTAATAGAAAAGTGCCTTAAAAGATTAAGCAAAAGGTCATGTTAGCTTAACATCTTTCCTGAACTGATGTCAAAAGGCTGCAAAAAGCCACACCTTGAAATCCTCCAGGACAGTGCTCATGGGGCTTGCCAATAACACAATTTCACAGAGATTCTTCTGTTTCACAGGTCACAGCTCTTTACCCTGTGATGGATAAACTGAGCCACCCTTGTGTGCCTACATATATATGACCCACTTCATTAGAACAGAATGTTTTCTCTAGAACACACAACCCAATAGGAGCCATTATCTCATGTGCTATTATTAATGCAAAGACTTCAGACAGCTCCTGCACACAGCAGTGGATCTGTGCATTCTCAAGAGTAGCTGTAACTAAGATCTTCAGAAACAGGAATAAAACAGCCATGTCACACAATTACATTGAGTTTGGCAATGGGAAGAAGAGATTTCTTCTTGATCCCACATGACGATTATCTTCCATGCTGGGAAATGAGCACTTGGAGTGACATACTTTTTATTGTAGCTAATGGAACTCAGATTTGTAAAGAAAGTGATTCTGCTGTGGCCATATTATCTAAATTGCTTTGTCGCCAACGCATAAAAAACTGAATATAAAATTGCCTGAGTATAATTGAGTGCTGACTCACCACCCGATTAGGGTAAATGGTGCAGTGTTCAGGTGCCTTGGAGCTTTCTATTGTCTCACAATCATACATGAAATCTCCTGATTGATTTTTTCCTCCTCCAAGCAAACTTATGTTTCATGCTCCTATTTGAGGCTAGATGCAACAAAGCCAGCTGCTGTCACCAGACATCTTCCCCCTACTTCGTTATCTTAATCAATTTTCTGCTGAAACTCAGCTTTCATCCTGGCTGGCGCAATTGCCTCCCTTGAGATTATTCCAACTTCTGGCTCTCCATATTCATAGCCACTCTCTGAGCTCCAACTCTAACTCTCTAGTTTCTAAGGCTATATAGCTGAGGATGTTTTCTCACAAAAAGCTTTTCCATAAATTCTCACAATTTCATTTCAGTCTAATCCAAGGCTGCATACACACATGACACTTGTCAAAACAGACTTTTATTAAAAGTACCTGCATACATGAGCAAATACAGAAAATACAGACCCAAGTATTCTAAATGGATTTTTAAAAAAATCTTGAAAATAGCCTCATACTCATTTGGAGGTATAACAGTATGCTTAAATCTAGAAGAATTCTCAGGTTTTGAAATTTAAGTATAAGAAGGGCAATTGTAAGAAGCAATGCCAGAGACCCGAGGTGAACTGAGCCATGCATACTGAGCAGAGAGCTTAGATTTAGCTGACTGTGGCAGTAAGTTAAACCAGCATTCATGCCTTGGGTGATCTCTTTTTCAGGTCTCCCTCAGGTAGTGAAAAGAAAGAGAAGAAGAAGGGCTATGACCTAAATGAATTACAGCAATTATTAACCAGCAATCCCACCTCTGGGGATTTGCAAAAGATGCCAGCCCTGAGCTGGGGGGTCTGGGAGTGAAACCAGTCATGGAAAGGGCAGAAATTGGTTTTATTTCCAGTTATCTATGAACGTCTCCTTTCTGGCTGGCTGAACTATTGAGCAACTGAGCAGCTGTTGAACTTGTTTCATATCAGAAAATAAAGATTGACTCCAACACATGCATTGGGCTTAGATTCTCCAGAAGCACTTGTTGCTGCACAGTCCAACCTTGTTCCTTGCCAGTAATTGTAACTTTTGTTGTCTGATAAATGCTTTGCCTCAAAGAGGATAAAGCCCATTTATCTCCAGCTCCAGAGAGATTGTAATGCAATTGTTCCTTCACCAGGAGATCTGCTCCCTGAAAGTTCTCTTCTGAGTTGGATGCTATTTTCTCCAAGAGTTTCCTTGTGTAGAATAAAAAGAAATTTAGTTGAAATGCATTTCCAGAGACAATCCCTTTATAATAAAACTAATTGTAAAAAAACACCTTAAATTGGTAAGGAGGAGTAAATCTAAAGTTCAGAGCTGATCTAAAGCTGGGTCGGAATCCAGCCAGAGTTAAAGATCTGGTCTCTTCTGGCTGATCAGCACAAAGACTGTACCTTTGCAAAATACATACACATTTAAAAGATGTAATGGAAAACCAAAGGAATCTCTAAAAGTGAAGAAAGCAACACATTCTAAGATTTAAAAAAATGCTGTCAGAACCCTTCAAAGATAAAAGTGAAATACATAAAAGCATCATGGCTTCCCCAGACAGGTTAGTGTTGGTTGTTACTCCCAGCCCAGGCTGCATTTGACAGCTCACACTTCTGTTGCCAGAAGTGTGTTTTGAAAGCCCAGTATTCCTATCCAGATTGTTCTTTCTAAATGTTTGACAGCAGCCTGCCCAAGTGACAACCAAAAGGGCACAATTAACTGTTAATGTCCCCAATTCAGCTGAATCAGGGAAGTGCCTAGATGACAAGGAAGAACATCACTGGGAAGACTCAAGGGAGGCACCAGGGGATTTGCCGAGGGGAGCGATGGATTCAATGTCTGTAGCCACTCCAACATTTAACCTCTTCATCTATGACTACTGGTGGGTTACTCAGCTGCCATTTATTGCTACCCTGCCAGGAGGAGTGCGGGCAGAGCAGGGAGCAGAGCACTCTTGGCCAGAAGTCCCAACTCATTCTGCAGCAAAGATAAGCCCTTGGATGGAAATTCTTCAAAGGGATGAAGCTGGGCAGACGGTTACTATGGGCATCTTGGAGCAGGCAATCAGTCCTCCCTTTAATAAATAGAGATAGGAGATGGTCAGGGAAGAGCATGCTTCTTAAATGTGTTGGAAAAATGAGGCTGGGACATCTATCATCTCTGATCTACAAAGTGATGGAGATTCCTGAAGAAGCATCAACACCTGCACAATCAAACAGGAGTAACTCTGCTGGTCCTGCCCTGCAGCTTGTGCTCTAAACTGTAACTAATGAGTGTAAAGGCCTTCACAAAAAAAGCTTCTACAGAATCTCTTTTCTAAGGCCTTTGATTTTACTGGAATAGTGTCCTAGGTTGACTGTATGATGGTTTTATTTAGACAAATACGCACTAAAATTCATATAGCCAATGCAGCAAAATTCATATAGCAATGGAAAGCCATGTCCTGGCATGACCCTGCCACAGAAAACAACAAAACGAAAGGGCAGCAATCTGGGGTCATGTTTGGGGAGGATCCATGATTCAGCATGCCTGTTTACTTAATCTCCTCTAATTTGTCACGTAATGAAGGATTGAGGCAAACACCTGCCGCTCTAGGCTCCTGCTTCATTATGAAAAGGTACGACCCAGGCAGTGATGAGCATCTGAGGAATAAATGAGTTTCAATTAGGACAGTAGGTCAGAAAGAGCAAGATTATTCATATCCAGGGTGTACTCCAACCCTCCACAACAACATTCAGCAATTCTGTTCAGCTTTGCTCCTTCAAAGCACCCGCAAACACCCCATCCTTTCCACGGCACTGGCAGGTAACAGGCAGAGAGGCTTGGGTGTGTGCTGAGACCTGCTGATTCCTGGAATAATTGAACTAGGCTGGGAAAAAATGCCTTCCACAGCAACAGGATGGAATGAGACAGCTCTGTCCTAGTCACAGCATACCACTGTGTGTTTAAAAATCAGGGGACATAAAGATTCACATCCCAGAATTAATAAATAAGGTACCTAGAATTAATAGCCTCTTTTAGGGAGCCATCTGCATGAAGTTTTCCCAGGAGTAAGGAACAGGTCATGACAGAGAGGGTTTAGGAGTGTGTGGCTCCTAGGTTAGTGCCCCAACAATGCCTCTGCTCAGCTGTGCAAATCGTATTTTACTTCCTTGACTCTGAGTTGCTGGGCAATGGGATGTAATTTTCCATGCTTGCTGTTGGCACTGGGTTTTACCTTGACTTGCATCTGATAATGCACGCTCTGTCAACATTGTTTTGCCTCTTGGAAAATAATAATTAATAAGCCTGGATGATAGGCATGTATTAGTACCCAAGAATGCATGGCCAGCTCCACTTTAACCTAGTCACCATAGTTTACTACTCTGCCACAAAATGTCTTTTCCAGGTTTACTTGAAGACTGGGATGTAAGAAAACCTTTGGGGTGCCAGACACTGGGTTGACTTTGATCTCTCTGAAAACAAATCCTTTAAAGTTTAGATCAAGGAATCTTTTAATGAAACAAAGAAATTGTGCCACTTATATCAGTTCCAGATATAAATAAGTCTGCTAGATATAAGCAGAAGCAAGGCAGAAAGGAGACAGTCATGCTCTGCAATGTCAGTCAAAAGTGACTGTCTGATGGATGATGATATGGCTGGCTGGGAAAAAAAGTCAGTCTAAAAGTCTTGCTGCGAGCCATCTGGCAAATCTTCCAAAGGATATTGCTGTACAATGGCACTGAATTCGTACCTGCTTTGCATCTCCTGCTATCAGGAAAGGCTATTTAGTCCCTAAACGAAGTGAAGATTTTGAAATCTCTACTATGACTCTCATGTTAGGGACTCATTGTAACCCTCCCCACTGCTAGTTGTCTGTTCCCTCCCCCCAGCAGTCTGCCATGGATGCAGAATCTTATCCCAGGATCCTTTAGAATGGAAAAGATCTATAAGATCAAGTCAAGCTGTTACCAAGCACTGCCAAGCCCTCCACTAAACCATGTCCCCAAGTGCCACACCTGCAAGTCTCTTAGATACCTCTAGGGAGGATGACTCCACCACTGCCCTGGGCAGCCTGTTCCAATTCTTAGCAGCCCTTTAGGTGAAGAAATTTTTCCTAATATCATCACAGGATCATGGGATGGTTGATGTTGGAAGGGACCACTGGAGATGTCTGATCCAACCCTCTGCTAATGCTGGTGTCTTGGTTTGGAAAGACAGGTGCCTGCGAAAGAAGGCAGGAGCCTCCCCTGAAATGGAGAATGCAAA
>JAYDZK010000057.1:5803708-5817357 GCA_034509185.1 Euphonia xanthogaster | reverse complement strand
GAGAGGAGAGGAGAGGAGAGGAGAGGAGAGGAGAGGAGAGGAGAGGAGAGGAGCTCTGGCAAAGGAAGTGCTGTTATAAGATTTGATTCAGAGAAATTCAGGGCTGCTGTAGTGCACTGGTTTAATACCAGTCAAGTAGATAATTTCAGTTATTGCTCAGTCTTCCAAAAATACCATGCTGAGGTGCTCAGAGGGCCCACCTGCTGTCAGACCAAAGCATCCCCTTACTCTACCTGTATTTCTTCCTAATTCAGTAGAACTGAGCACTCTTTCTGTGTAGTCACAAGTAGATTCATGCCAGCACGTGAATCCCATGTGCTGTGGGTTTGTCAACCAGAGGTTGGGCACAATCCCTGCCCCTCCAGATCAGCTACAGGCATTGTCCCAGACCTACCTTGACTCAGCTGTCTAATCATGGTGGGTGTGGGGTCTGGTTTGCCTTCAATCTTTTCCTGGCACGTGCAAATCCAGGCTACCTGGATATATAAATCAAGTTCATTGTCATGCTAGCTGAACACCTTATAAAGGTATGTTAATCAAGAAAGAATAATGAGATTTCAAATTCCTCTAAGTTGTAAATAAGGACAAAGTGCTCAAGTAAAATATCCCTCATTCTAAATGGGTTTTTACTTCTAAGTCTTCTGCATCCACAAAACAGGGTTAAGTCAACACTGAGACAAATATATGAAAAAAGTTAAGTACTCCTCAGGAAGATGGACATCTGTTTTACCCTCTCATCCTATTCCCTTCAAAGACATTCATATCATCATCCTGTGAAACAATCTGAATAAGTCCCTGGAACTCAAGACATTTGTTTGAGATCCTCTGACTTGCTGATTTTTCTGTCTTTCTTTGTCTACAGTGAATCTTGCTGAACAGGTTGAACCAAAATGATCTTGCAAACATTCTGCAAATACATCAATGCCATATTCTGTATCAAACACCCTACCTGGAGCCCATTTAATAAATGGATGTCTTTGCTATGAAATTACAAACCAGAACTTCATGTGGCATCATACCCATATAGATTTGAAATAATTTCACTCTCGGCAGAGTTTTCAGCATTGCAATAAGAGCAGTATAAATAGCCACAGTCTCTGAGCATTGCAAAGAACAGGGATTAAGGTCAGCAGCCACACTGCAGTCTTTGGCCTTTGAAGACTCTCTGGAGCAGACTACAGAAGGTGCAGGGTACCTGGGGCTCCCATTCAACTGTAATGGGGTTGTGGATGCCTTGTATTTCTTGATAATCGCTCTGGAGGGATTTGAAAAAGAAACAGATGTGTGGAAACCTGCAAGATACTTTTAAATAATGGAAGTTCTCTTGCAGAGAGGACAAGGCTGGTTCAAGACCACAGCACCTGCTCCTGCATGGAGCAAAGTTCCCTCCTTGCTCCATGTTGTCCCAGTGGAGCACAACTTCCCACCAGCTCACCTGCTCAAAGGAAACTCCACGCCACAGGGGTTTGCTGGGTAAACAGTGAGTCACCCCTGAGATATCAGCACTGGAGAGAAATAGAGGAAGAGCTGCAATAGGTGCTCCTCACCTCATGGGACTCACCCCAAGAAGGTGTTTGGGTATTTGGTATTTTTAAAGGTGACAGAGAGAGCAGGTTAAATTAGGTACAAAGAAAAAAATTTTCCCAGTGAGGCTTGTGATGTCCTGGCATGGATTGCCCAGAGAAGCTGTGGCTGCCCCATCCCTGGAAGTATCCCAGGCCAGCTTGGATGGGGCTTGGAACAACCTGGTCTGGTGGAAGGTGTCCGTACCCATGGCAGGGGTTTGGAACTGGATGAGTGTTAAGGTCCCTCCCAGCCCAAGCCATTTTATGATTCTCTTTGGAAGAGTGACACATGTAAGATGCTGAAATACATTCAGGTACCCCAGAGAGTCATCTGAATTGTGCTAGAGATATACAGCTCAGTCAGAGCTAGAGGAAACCATGAAGGCTGAGAGCGACCCTGTTGGGTCAGGTGGCTGCTCACTTTCTCAGGCTGAGTTGTGCTTACTCCAGAGCCAGAATTCCCATGGCCAGAGGGAGGCTCTGAACAACATACCTGGCATCAGATGGGCTGTGGGGTGGGTCACACTCTTTCTGAGAAGGGACTGTCACCTTCATTTGTCTTATCTGGAAATTGCTCTGAAAAGAAGCATTTTGTGAGCCTGAACAAAAACACTGGGGAGCGCTCATCAGTGAATTCTTTCACATGCTGCCTTTTTGTTTTGTATGATTTCCAACGTTTCTGGCAAAAACATTTCCTCTGACTGTTTTCCTTCTAGAAACAGCCTTCTTCTAGACAGAGCTACTCTGACACTATTTAGCTGGGTACACATGGGGCTATTTAAAACACAGAGCTGGAACATTAGTAAAGCACTTGTCTCATTTCAAGACAAGCAGGGAAGGGGAGGGTGCGCATTGCTGAGTGCAACCTTGTTCGTCCCTGGGAGGTTTGTGCCTGCATCATGCCGATTTGTGTTGAATTTAAGGCTTCTGGGGATGAAGTCTGTCGCAAAATCTGACAAGATTTTTTAGAAGCTACTAGTTCACAGCCTTGAGTATTTATGAGTTTTGGTTGCCAGGTCTCACATACATTGTGGTCAGCAGTTTAATTATTTACCAGGCTCTGTACAGTACCGTTCAAGCAGCAACCATCAAATCTGACATTTTGATAATGTGAGGGTAATTGGGTAATTTTTTTTTCTTCCCCTCCCACCAGCTCCAACCTCCTATTCTGCTGGGAGATGCAGAGTCATAGCTCTGCTGGCTTGGCTTCCCACCGTCTCACTGCTCCTTTAAAACCCCATACCTCCCATTGAAGGAACTCAGTGTCCTGTTCACCAGGAGGACGTCAATGTTTCTATGGAAACTCTTCCCAAAGATTCTTGCTCCACGCTGCTGCTGCTGCGTATTGTATGACTGGCTTTGTACACTGCAATTCATTATCCAGGCTGTGACGAAAAGGGAGCAGCTTTCTGCCGAACAGGAAAAAGCATTAAAGGAAAAGAAAAAAGACCCAAAACACTAAGCCCCCTGCTCCACCACCTTAATATTAATCAAATAAGCCACTAAAACCAAAGGTGCTTAAATCGTTTGGCATTTGAGTTATGAATGGAATCTGCTCGCCTATGCTCCTTGCAGTGAAAAATACCCTTTCCTGAATAATTAACTTAGCTGAAGAAGCTTATAAATTCTTTGTAAGGTCCTTTTTCCTTACAAGTAGTGAGAAGAAAATTTTCCACCCCTCACAATTGCAATCCCGATGATGGATGAATGTCACATAGGTAACAAATGTGCCTGAGCAGGAACCCTCTACATGAACTGCACGGAGAACAGGGGAGGCTCAAACCCAGGCTCAGATTTTGCATTTGAATTAATATCTGCAAAGGAGGTGCAGAATTAATAGGCTGAAGGAAAATTCACATTAATTTCTCATTTGCCTCAATAACAGGAAATATCTGGGACCAGCAGAGAACATGATGATGTTTACAGACATGTCCCTTACTAATGATGTCCAAAGGTGGCCTGATTACTCACCCCTCTGCAGATGAGCTCCAGGTACTACATGCTTGACAGGTAAAATGGTCTAGATTTTGTTCCTACCTCTATCACAGATTTGCTGTTGTTTTGTATTCAGACATCGCTGTTAACTTTGAAAATCTGAATTTCTAGGTGGTGCTCTGAAGAAGCCTGGAACCTGATTTTCTTGACTTCCCACTGGATCACTGATGGGCTCTTGGCACCTCAAGCAATCAGATTTCAGGTGTCCCAAAGCATGTACCTCACACCCAAGGTACTCAACTTGTGACACTTGCAGAAAGATAACTCCTTAACTCAGCAGAACTTTAAGATCTGAAGAAAAACATTACACTCATCTACTATGCTGGGAGCCAGCACTGAATAAAAACCTGAGTAAAGATGAGGATGAGAGGAGACAGGTATTTTATTTTTAAACCTTATGAAATTCTGAGTAGTTCTGCTTTCCTAGAGAGGAAGGCAGGGTTGGGAGGACCAGATTTTCAAACTCTGCTCCCTCCCTGATAACACACTAAAGACTTGTATTACCCTTAATTGATGTTTCTGAGTTCATCCTCATTGATTTACTCCAGCCGTGCTCTTTATGCAGGGAACATTCTATTCTCAGAGCATAATCTAGACCCATATGAGCAATATAGATGTTTCCTGATAACATAATTTAGAAAGAGGAGATGTAATTGCTGCCTGTGCTGAATGCACAGCATCTTTTTGCTTGCCAGAGCACTGCAAACTCATGATCCCTTTTGGAATCCATACAGGGAGAAAAGTACCAAATCCTTCAATGTGGTTCTCATTTTGTCATTTCCATCTTATTAAATATGCTGGTCCTTGTGCCTTTGATTTTAACTTCCTAAGGATAGCTCATGCTGAAATTATTTAGAAGGCTCTCAGAGGCTTTTAGATTAAATTCAGGGATCATTCCTGCAGAAATGTGTCTGTTTGTGGGACACAGGACAGCAGCAACTTGGGCATCTGCTGCAGAAAAATGGGGAGGAGACCCAGCAAGTTCTTCCTCAGGCAACTTGTTATTTTAAGAAGTGCAACAAAGCAGGTTCTTCTTAAGGACTTCCCTTAAATACTTGAAGAGGGGATTGGAACTCATCTGACCTGCTCCAAAACCAGTTGGCTTGGCTGTGCATAGTCCAATTGCTGTGATTTAAAATGAGTGGTTGGAGTGCTTTTGTCTTCTAAATCATCCTACAAGCACTGTGCTTCACTATCTTCTCTTTTTTGGAAGGATATCCAGGGTGAGACATTGCAATTCAAATTTTCATCTCTAGGGTCAAATCTGTCTCAGTTCTGTAACGCCTGGAAAGCACTGCCATGCAGTGGGGTTTGATGTGAAATAGCCACAGGTCCCTCCACAGCACAGTCAATCGAGATCCACAGCACAGAAAAATCACCACTGTAATTGCTCTCTGTATCAGCTGCCTCAGGAAAATATAAAATATAATCACAAATAAATAAAAATCAACGACTGAATTGGCCCTGGAGACTGAGTTACTCTCCCCTGTTTTAGAGAGTGGTCCCTCCTGAGCAGTTTTCCACATTGCAAAGCCACCACATAATGGAACAATTCAGTTCCACTGACAGCCCAGGCTAAAATAGCCCTAGAGCAAGATAGGGAAGGTGTAGGTCACTGCTAAGATGTTTGGCAGGGCTGGCAGTGAGAACTGTGCCAACAGTAGGAGTTTTGCAAATTACTTAGTGAGACCAGACTTAGCTTGCAAGCCTGGTGCAATTGTTCAGTGGATTCATGCTAATTGGTTATCAGCTTCTCCCTGTGTTTTGCAGCAGTAGCTTCTGTGGTGACCATCCATAAATGGTCAGGTACAGGTTGGCTCTGGAATCCCTTGTGAGAAGAGAGGGCTCAACTCTCCAGCTTGTTTCCTTCCTGGGATCTGACAGAGCCTGAATTTAATTTGCCCTGTGATCCTGGCTAAAGTCCCACTATGCATAAAAATCATTTAATGCTTTAAACTCTTTAAGCATGGACTTCAATAGGTTTTAAGAACAAGAAATACCCATTATACTTGTTTCTCGTTATCTGAATTGGACAGGAGGGGAGCAGGAGTTGAGTTCAGCAACCATTGGGATTAAGAACAAGGAGACCACCTTTATGGAAAATAACAGCAACCAAACATGTTGTGAGTGAGCGGAATACACAATCAAAGAGGGACCAGTTGACAAAAATGATGCTAAATATCACTGGTATTTAGCATTAATCTTTTTTGTCTTTGTCTAGCTATGCATCCTCCCAAATCTCGTGTCGGTGGGAATGGACAACCCAGAGGGTTTGGCTTATAATTCTGCAGAATGAACATGGGTGAGACTAAACCATATAGCTCATGACATAACAACATTACTCTATTCATGATAAGAAGCCAAACTGAAGTTCAATTTGTTCCAAAAAGCACCATTTCTAAGGCAGAAGAGCAGCCAAATCAATGACTGAAAGGAGCTAGAGGTGAAAGTTGAGAAAAAGAAATATAAATACACTTATGTTTAAACATTTTAATTTCAAGTGACAGGAAAACCATTCAGTGTGTGCCCTGGGGTTTCTTTAAACAGGGAAAGAAGATTAAAATACTAATCTCTGCCAATTTCCTTGTTCAGCAGCAAAAATGAGCATGGCTCAAAAGACTGACCTGTGATCAAAGATTAAGAGCAGCAAAATTTGTATAGCTTGGTTAAGCAGCAACCATGAGGGACACACTGGCAGAGTGCAAAACCAGAGAAAATGGAGTATTATTTGGAAAGACAACAATATCAGGGTATGAAAACTAAAGAAAGATCAGGCAGAATGGTAAAGTCTTTATTTTAAGGAATGAAAGCCAGAACACGTCCAAGGACAAGGATGAACTAGACACTGGTGTGAGGATCTTTGGATGCGACCAGTGACTTTAAGCACTTCTATTCCTGAGTTTCTAAAGAAAATCACCTTTAGAAATGGGACAACTCATACTATAAATCATTTCTTCTTATGCTCAGCACCAGCAGCCACCAATCAGTTCTTAGAATCTTGAGTGAAAAATAAACCACAAGGAACAATCCTGTGCTCTGAGGGAATGGACAAGCTAATCTAATACATCTTTGTCATCTGTGGTTTCCATGACAGTTGCATAATCAGACATTTATGTAAGTAGAGGTTTCCTCCTTAAATAGCAGCCTATGATCTCATCTGCACCTACGGTATAACCCATTTGGATGGAAATGATGTGCCAGTCATGTGTACGACTAATTTTTTAATGCTTCCCTCTTATTTTTGTTTCTTTATTGTGGAACATCAGCCTGCAGAGTACTGCTCACACATGACTAACTCTTCTTGTTGTGGTCTTCTCATGGTCCAGAAATAACCACAGTCCCCAGGTCCAATTAATGGCTGGGCTCACACTTGCTCAGCAATTCAATGTGGAAAGTGATGGTGTATTGACAAATCCCAGTGCAGCACCTAAGCCTTGTGATGGTGTATCCACAAGCCCCAGTGCAGCCTCCTAGAAACACAGAAGGGTTTGGATTGGAAAGGACCTTGAAGACCATCTTGTTCCAAACCCAGGGGTAGGGACACCTTCCACTAGACCAGGTTCCTCAGAGCCACATCCAACCTGGCTTGGAACATTTCTGGGGATGGGACAGCCGCAGCTCCTCTGGGCAACCTGTGCCAGGGCCCCATCACCCTCACAGGGGAAAATTTCTTTCTGATATCTAAACTAAACCTTCCCTGTGTCAGTTTGAAGTCATCCCCCCTTGTCCTGCCGCTCCAGGCCCTTGTCCGTAGTCCCTCTCCAGGTCTCTGGCACTGGAAGGGGTTCTAAGGTCTCCCCAGAGCCTTTTCTTTTCCACTCTGAACACCCCCAGCTCTCCCAGCCTGGCTTCAGAGGAGAGGGGCTCCAGATCTGATAAAATCTCTGTGGCCTCCTCTGGATCTGCTCCAGCAGGTCCACATCCTCCTTATGGTGGGGACCCCAGGGAAAAGTATTTTGGGTGAGTGATTCAACAGAGTCACCTTCCTCGACCTGCTGATGAAGTTTCTTGTGATGCACCCAAGATGTGGTTGGCGTTTGGGGCTGCCAGTGCACATTTAGGGTCATGTCCAGCAGCCCAAGTCTTCCTCACAGCTGCTCTCACAGCAGCTTTCTTCAAGCTGCTCAAACCTAGAGGTTATGGGCTGCCCTCAGACCCTGTTGCAGATTTTCCAGGAAGTCGGGATTTCCAAGCCACACCTTTCCCCAAGGGGCTGAGGTGAGGACCATAGGAGAACTCCAGGGATTTGTCTTGGACAATCTGGGACTTCTCAGGGTTGGAGGAAAGCTCCCAGGACCACTCTACTCCTGCTGCAGAGACTGTCTGGGGACTCCTCTGAACTCATGCAGAGTATCATAAAGCAATGCCAAAAATACAGATCTCTTCCTGTATGCCATATTAATTGAAATTAAGAAAAGCGGACCCAGTCCTTGAAATCTCACTCCTATCTAAGTTGATGTAACAAGAATAAAGGCAAGCAAAAGTAACATCACTTTAATCTGCATGCATAAATTCTCAAAAACATCTCAAAAAAAAAAAAAAAATCGGCTACCTGGAAGGAGTTACTTTTATCTAAAGGCTGCAGACATCAGCAGACTAGGGAGCTGATTCCAGTAGGCAAATAGTTCTTAATATGGATGTCCAAGGGTATCAGGAACTCTTCAAAATCTGTCCAGAAGCTGAGAAGTGAGTTGATCCTGAAATGTAAGTGGTTCTATTTAGACCATCTTCTTAGTGCTTTTTTGCATCACTCTGCATCAGCCACTGTGCACAAAAATATGCCCCAAAGCAGAGGAAAACAGGCAAGAACAGAAACCTAATCCAATCTGCCAGCCTTTGCAGCCTCAAATTTGTGGGACTCTTTCCAGCCTTTGGATGTTGTAGCACCTTTTCTCAAAGATATCACTATTAAAACAACAAGTATATTATGCACTATTGTTTCCAACATCAAACAATCAGCAAAAATATCTCCTCTTGCTCTTCAGCCTGATCTCGCTTCTTCCACTGAATCTGATTTAGTGAAAAACATAGAGAGAAATAGAGTGGATTGGGGTTTGCGAGTGATTGTCAATTGGATTTTGTGAGCCCAGCAGTATCTCGGAGTAGGTTTCAATTTTCCCTGAACCCCCTGCAGCTCCTATTAGCCTCAATAACTGCTTCTAATTTTGGCCAGGACATTTGCTCAGATTTTTGAAGGAAGGGGAGTGAGGGTGGTGTCTTTCCCTGGTGCAGAGAGACTCCTGCCTCTGTGCAGTAAACGTGGGTTGGGTAATGGCTTAATTACAGCAAGAATTCCTGCCCTGTCCAGCCAGGCTCTGACACACGTTATGTAACTGGATTGTTAATGCTTTTTATATGTTGGTGGAACTGAAGTTAAATGAGGAAATTATTCTCTTGATGCTCAACTCTAATCCCCATCTGTCTGTGTTTTTACTTTTCTGCACTTGCAAAGCTCCCTGATCAAAAGGTCTTGAATAGATTCCAGATTTCCAATTTAGTTTGCTTATGTAACCCAAAATATTATGGCAGTCTTTCCTTGGGGGCGATTAAGCATATATTTTCAGATCCTCCAATTCTCTGTTTCAAACGTGCTAAAAATGGCATAAAGCTTTAGCTTATTCCATACCATTAGCACCACAAACATTTGGTTTTTTTAAGACTTTTTTAGGAAGATAGGAATAGCCAAGAGCTTTACAGGGAAGGAATATATTCTGGAACAAAAAAAAAAGCGGGGGGACTTGTTAAATGTCCCCTATGCCTGAGTGAAATCAAGCAGAGAGTCTATACTGAGAGAGCTTTGCAGGGTATATAGAGGGAGACTAGACAGGTGAGGAGGGAGCTACATCTTCAACCAGAGTAGAGTCCTGATTCCAAAAAGCTCAAGATTTCTCTGGATCCAGTCTTTTGCTTTGTCCAAAGGATAAGCTTCAGCTAGACAGCTGAGAATAGATCTGACCCTTTCTCTGGTAGTTTGATCATTCCCATCTGAAAACTGAGACCAATTTTTTTATCCATTTGCTCTTCTTTCCCAGTCCTTCCCCTGGTGCTGGATCTTCATGTTCAGCAGCTGGTTTTATTAGTGGGAACGAGGAGGCTCCTTATGTTGGAAAATGAAACTTTAACCCAAATCACCAGCAAATGAACCAAAAGTGCTGCTGTAACAGTTATGTTTCATTGCTTCTTTGGTTTCTCAGTGCAGGATGGGAGGCAGCACCCCCAATGCTCACCTGGATCCTGATCTGTGCGATGCTGTCACACCAGAGAGAGCAGTGGAGAGAGCACTTGGGACCATTGGTGGTGAGCTCACTGTTCTTAAAGAGATTTTTTTTGTTTTGAATACAGAAATTTGAATAAAGAAAAAGTCTTTATTTACCCACAGCTGATGTGTGCCTGCTCACATGGAGCAGTCAGCAACACACAGGATGGGGCCACCCCTTCTGGCCACTGGTCCTGTGTTTGTGGCAGCTACGGGATGATGGCATCACGGTGCAGCTCTGTGTCTAAAATCTGATTGACACTTTTTCCAAATCTGGATTAGGGAAGCTGTAATTTAAGGCAATTGCTGAGTCCCAGAAAATACTATGTTCTGGCTCAGCCAAGGCTTGGAGCCTTTCTGCTTTCCAGGATAATTTGATTTGAGAGCCCAAAGGGTGTCAATCTCCCAGGTTTCAGAGAAACTCAGCATTCAAACCAAACAGGTGTTCCTGGTGGAAGCCCTTCTGATCTCAATCTGACTGATTTCATTAAACTCAGGGGCAGATCATCTCTGCTGAATATTTTGACAAAGTGCCAAACCCTACCCTGAACATCTCCAGGCTGAGCTTTCCCTTCAGTAGGGTACAGTTTTAAATACACCAACACACTTGAAGCCTTAGAGCAGAAAGGGTGTTGGAGAACCCCCATCACAGCCAGCACATCCAGGAAAGGCCTTGGATGTACTCAGCAAAGTGCCTTCTGTCAAATCACACAAGCCATTATCTGTATTTCAGCAACACCCACAGTCTTCAGGCAGGGACCTGCACTGTGCCTGTATAGCAACATCCAAATATAGAGCAAGACAACAGCACAGCCACAAAGCTTCACTCGTTCCAGAGCATCACCCCCTTCCCTGCCCTGACAAAAGGCCCTCCAGCCCCAAACTGGGGAGGAGCTGCTCTTGCTTTTACCAGAAATAGCATATTATAAGGTGTTCAGTTTTTTCAGTCTTTTTAGCAGTGTGACAGATCCACCAGTTCCAGAAAGCCAGGAGGATAATCATCTGCCAGAGCTGCTCAGGTTTGAGGAATATTTAAGCATATGATCAAACTCCCTTGTCTCTGGTTAAAGCAAAGCATGTGTTTAAACGCTTTGCTGAGCAGAGGTGGACTTAAGGACATACCTTGCTGGAGGCATGTGCTTAACTATTTTGTAAAATTAAACTCAAGATAATCAAGTGCTTTTGCTGAATCAGGCCCAAGTGCTCTGCAAACCCCCATCCTCTTAAGCAAGGCTGCTTTCAGCAACATTTAATTTGAGAACACACTCAGAAAATATCATTCAAAAATGTTAAAGAGCCAAGAGCTTTAGAGAGTGGAAATAAATAACTAAAAAGATATCTGAGGAAATAATTAAACTGCACAAACCAGGACTGGGCTTTAAAAAAAGAAACTTTGCCTTGTGTCAGTTCAGCATTTGCACATAGATGAGAGATGCTTCAGCAGCAGGGACCTGAATTGTGTTGGATTTTCCCCCCAGTTCATGCCACCAACACTGCTACCAAATCAGGCAGATTAAGTCTCACAAATTTGCCCTTTAGCCCAGGCCCAAAGGGGGTTATTTTGGAGAGGGTGGGAGAAAACCTGCTGGCAACAGACACACTGTGGGCCAGTCTGTGTGCATGTGTCCTTGGGTGCCGAGGGTTCCATCCCAGAGAGGTCCTTGATCAAACATTGCTGCTCAGACACAAGCACCCCGTGTATAAATAACCACACAATCCGTTTCTCCCTGACCTTTTTGTCTCAGCCCTTCCAAACCAGTTCTGTGCAAATCCAAACTTAAGACAGTAACACCTCTGTCCCAGACAAGCATCCCTGGGGGTTTTGGGCTTCCATTCCAGCTTGGGGTGATGGTGATGTCCCCTACATGGGGAACCAGCCCCCCACCACTGGCAACATGGCAGAGTCATCCCCAGATGACCACAGCTCAGTTGGATTTGGCATCAGTGCCTTTGGGGGGTTTGCCCAGAGATTTTTCATTGAAAAAGAAGGGGTTTCATGGAAAAGGTTTGATAAAGGGGTTTGCACATTCTCAGATATCTTAATATAAACCAGCAAAATTTGGGTAGAAATGGAATGGTAGGTAAAAATTTAGATAGAAATTAAATGTAGCTGAGCTTTGCAAACCTTTACCTGTTTTTAAGTGTGCCTTTTGAATGCAAAACTCACTGCAAATAGAATTGTTGAAGCTCATATAACAGGGATCCTCTCCCCCTCCCCAGACTTTCATCAAGAGGAGATTTCCTGGTTCGACTTAGACTTGCAAGTCTTAGGCCAGACTGGCATTGTTTCAAGTCAGTTTGGGCCGATTTGGAGCTTGGGTACATAAACTCAGTGACGTGAAACAGCAGGAAACATGGCTGTTCCTACCTTGGTCCCAGCCTAAAGCTACTGACCGGGCCATAGAGTTTTGGACCAAACTCACCCTGAATATGCACCCAGGGCATCCCAAATACCAGCCCCACCTCTGCCAAACACCTTCCTGAACACACACAGCCTTCTTGTAATTTATGGTTCAGGCAGCATTTCTCGATCACTCAAAAATAAAATGTAATTTCTTTAGGAGAGTTGCATTTTTTATTAACTCTAGTGGCCCAAATAAACCTCAGGTGTTTGCACATCTGATCTGGGCTTTTTTTCTTGCCATAAAGTGTCTATAAACAGGTGTTTTCCTCAAAGTTTGATTTTGAAATTTTATCAGCAGTGAAAAAGAATGACAAATGAGTCATTTGGTATTAATATTTAAAGGGTTTAAAAAAAAATCAGAGTCACCACTGATATTGCTGAAGCTCAGAGTGCCCTGCTGCCCCACTGCTGGAGTGGCATAATCTGTTTTC
The DNA here is from genome assembly GCA_034509185.1 of Euphonia xanthogaster. Taxonomy (NCBI): domain Eukaryota; kingdom Metazoa; phylum Chordata; class Aves; order Passeriformes; family Fringillidae; genus Euphonia; species Euphonia xanthogaster. The sequence continues at coordinate 5,804,706 of JAYDZK010000057.1, read as the reverse complement.
TACTGGTTTTTTTTGCACAGGTGCTTGGGGGAATGCGAACGTTTATGAGTTGCTTGATGCCAGCATTCCCAGCATCGGCTGTAAAATTGCCAGCAGCACAAGGTTTTGCAGAAGGCAAGTGAGAGGGAGCCCTGTGCTGTCACTTCTCAACATACTCTGCGGTCGTGATCCTTTCCTGCTGGGACTGGTTGTCTCTATGAGCAGCAGAGCAAATGCTTGAGTGCATTTCGACATTTTCCACTGCAGGAAAACCCTGTTTTGAAGTCCCAATGGTGTCTCATGGGAAACTTTTTGAGAAATGTGCTGGATGAAGGCAAACCTGCTTATTTTAGGATAATAGACCCGTGCTTCAGTGGCTCTTTCTCTACAGGACATGGGCTTAAACATCAAGTCTCTGGTAAACCCACTGGCCATCAGCCCTTCAGCATCCAAATAAATAACAAATGTGCTGGGTAACAACCTTCTGAATACATGGAGAAGTGAAATAGCCAAAAAAATGGCCTTGAGAAGTAGATGGAATTATGGGTTTGTACGTCCAGACTGAAACTGTCAGGCACACCAGGAGCAGGTATGTAACACAGGGCTGATCCAGGAGCAGGGATGAAGCCAGCTGGGCAAGGTGGGTATCTACACATCCTTCAGGGGGACTGAAGTTAAACTCTCACACTAAAGACTGGGGGAAGAGCATACGGCAGTGTTTTCTCCCTGTCAGCGGTTCTTGAAGGCTCAAGAGCTTTGCTTCGGTTTTAAAATGCTTCTTTCAGCATTGACAATGCCCAGGGATGTTTTTTTAATTTAAATAAATATTAAAAGTTAGGGCAGAAATTCCTTCGTGCAAACTTTTTTTTTTATTTTATGCCAGTTTTTAAATTTAATTTTTTCTTTTTTAATGGAATGCTCTAAGCACACCAAACTTTTCAGAGTCTGTTTGCTCACAGCCAGTTTTAGGGCTGCGTCTGTTTAAGAAACCAGAGCATTTGGATGAAGCTTAGGTTACT
>JAYDZK010000057.1:5788933-5803694 GCA_034509185.1 Euphonia xanthogaster | reverse complement strand
GTTTTGAAAACAGGAATTTTGCAGTTCTGTCACCATCAGTATAGAGCTGAAGCTGTGCTGTGATTTTGCTGTACAAGCAGCACCAAATGGATCTGGGTAAACTCCAGAGGGATTTTAAACTCAAAGTTATCTTTGTGGGGCTCTGAACCTTATAATTGACAAAGCCTTTGATCCTGATAGCACTGAGCTGAAGCTGGATAAGGAACATCCAGGGGGGCTGAATGGGTTTGTGCTCTGCAATGTCAAATTCATTTTAAATAGTGACACTGCCTGTGCTATTTGGGATCTCAGAGGGAATTGCAGCTCATCCCAAAAATATTTCCATCATTGTCTCTTCCTGACCACCCTGTGAACCCATGAGATCTGGTAGTTCAGAGGAGTTTGTGCTGTGCCAAAGCAGAGCAAGCTCAGCTCAGTGATACCTGTACAGAGATTGGGTATCGGGCAGCAATATTTAGGGAAATATTGTCCCTTTTTTTCCTCTTCCCAGGTAGATAATGAAAGATCTGCTAAATTGGAAGCTGTGACCATGCTTTCTGGTCAACTGTTCTGGTTTTAAAACAGCACCATAATATTACTAATATTACAAAAAACAGACAAAATAATTTAATCCAAACCACTATTCAGTGTAACCTTCACTTTAGGGATTTTGCGTCATTATTAAAAAGTGCAAAATAGTGATATACCAGGTCAGATTGTGACTGCTGGAAATAGTGTGCAACTGCATTTCAGGTATTTTAAAAATGCTTCCAAAAGTCAATATATAGGATACTGAAACAAGCTATGAAACTTCAGATCAAAAAACTTCCTTTGTTTTCCCTTTTGTCCTTGCTACCAGCACTGTCCCAAAAAAACACAGCAAGGAAGAACTCAGCTGTCAATGTGCCTTGGGCACCTCTGCATTTCATAGGAGGGGTAACCTCATCACCTGGGGACCTGCCTTGGGAATTCTCTGTTTGAAATGGAGCCCTAAAGTAGTGCAACCTCTTGGGTAAATACAGTTGTGAAAGTATTTTATTCCTCTCAAGAGTAAGAGAAGCTGCAGCTTCCCTGGGGACTTTTCATGGATTTCAGCTCTGGATAAGCCCTGTGGATCTGGTTGGATGGGGCAACACTTCAGTGGAAAATCTGTTATTTCCCATAGGATCCCTCTAGGAGAAGCTGATCTCCTTCATACACACCTTTTCTATCACTAGAAACCATCAGAGCTGGACAAGAGATATTTGTCACTGGTTACAATGCAGATAAAACAAACAAAACAAAACAAACACCCTCCCATGCAGATAAAACAAATTCCACACTGCCCTTCCCTGCTGCAAAATCAATATGTTGCTAGAAAGCTCTCCACTTTCTCCCCATGCCCACTGCCATTTGCACACAGGGGTTAGGAAGAATAGCTAACATGGAAGAACAACAAACTTTCCCCTTCCTTTCTTTTGGAATTAATTTCCAATGAACTGGCATTTAAAATTTCTTGATAGCAAAGCCTAAAACAAGTATATCTTCAGTATGGCCTCAGTGCAATCTACGGGCATTGTAAATCTATCAAAAACTATCACTTGTAATTTTCTGTGTTCACGGGGAAAAAATATTAAATAGTAAGATAAACTGAACCATTCTCTTTGAACTTTCCCTTTGGTTGAGTTAAACACTCTGGAAGCCATGAAGTTAACCACACTGCAAAACCCATCAGGTTTGCAAGCTTAGATTATTTTTTTAAATGAGCAATTGTTCCTTGTGATAACTTGAATTATACTTTCTGAATGGTGGGAAAACACACAATTGTGTCACTGAACACACTATTCAGGAAACACAATTAAAATTTAAAACAAAAAAATTCTTCAACTTCTTTTCTGTACTGGAGAACTTCATTTGGGGATAATAAATCCTCTTGAAATGTTTCCTTTTAATGATGTCACTCCTATTCATGTTCCTTTTATAGCATTTTCTGAATTGTTTTCAGTGTTTGGATCTGATTACTTGACTTGAAAAATGTATTTTCCCCCTTCTAGAGTAACATTAGATCTAAAACTCTTTCTGTTCTGATGTTATGAAGTAGGTGCTCTTGAGACTGCAGTTTGTGATGCAATTAATCTTGTTTCATTTCCAAGGATAATTGCTATTTCTGCTACAGTAAATCACTTTTTTTTTTTTGTTTCCACTGACTGGCAAGTCTTGGGGGAGTTGCTGGTTCCAGCTCTCCACTCCTGCCTGCACAGTCCAAGGCCCAGCACCACAAAACCAGCCTCACATCCCCTGAGCTGTGCAGAAGAAGACCAGAACAGCGAGTCCAACCTCTTCCAGTGCCTCTGCCTTTAGTTTGTACCCTTCAGGTAATTTTTTTTCCACAGAACTTTTTACTCCTTAAAATCTCAGGAACAATGCAAGGTACATATAACTTAATAATTGACAAGGATTGAGGCTTGAATGGGGCTGTGGGAAACAGCTGAGCATCTTCTGCAGAGCTCCCTGCACAGCAGCACCTTTGTTAAGCTTTGAAGCTCTTGGATTAAACTTTCCAGTGAAATTTATTTTGATGGGTTTTTTCCTGTTGCAACAAAAAGCCATGCCAGCTTCAGGAGAAGTCACCCACTATGATTGGAGGAAGAAAAAAAAAAAAGAAAATCAAGTGCAAATTGCAAAACATGGCAAGTTTTCCAGGATGGAACGAGCCCAGATGGATTCTCCCATTCCCTCTGCCAGAAGCAGAAGTGATGACTCAGAGCTTATGTGTTTCATGGCAGAGGCTCAGCACCCTGCAACTGCCCCAGGAATAAGCCGGGGACAAAAGAGTGAAGGCAGGTTCAAAAATCAGACACTTTTCAATTACAGGAGACCAAAGAACAGACCCCAAACATCCAAGCTGAAAGACGTGTATCACGCTTGTTGCTTATTAGGAATGTCAATGTTTTTCCCAGAAATTTGTGTCCTTGTTTCCTTAGTAACCCCTCCTGGTAGAAGTTAAGGAAGATGTAAATGCACCTGAGCGTAGATTAGCAATTGGAATGTCCTCCATCCATTGCTGCATCCCTTCCCACCCCCACACAGTGTCTCCAGGAGCATCCATGTTGGCCCCACTGCGCACGGAGTACAGGCTGAACACTGGGGGAGGAGCTGCACTTGGAGAACAAGGAGCCCACTAACCAAAAAGTCTTAGCAAAGAACAAAAATAAATCTCACCAGTCACTTCTTGCAAATGTTGCTCCCAAGGGATGAGGGGAAAAAAATGTGTACTCTAAGATGTACACGAAGGAGCTGCCTACACTGCTGCGTGGGAAGGGATTTAATAGGGAGCTGAGAAAGAGCCTGAGCGTAGGAGAAGAAAAGAGCAGATGTTAGCAGTGCCTTTTTGTTTTCCTGGATGGCATGGCAGGCAGGGAAGATGGAAAGAAAAGCTCCCCTTCTGCAGAAATAGAAGCTGAAAGTAGGTAAGCCTTTTTCCACTTGTCCAGGCTGGGCTCAGAGGTGGTTGCACCATCCATAAGAAGAGGATCTGGGCTCACTGCCAGCACCACCCACTGACCATGCTGAAGGACCATGAAAAGAAAGAGCCTTGTTGTGAGACACCAGACTTGGAAATTACTCCACTGTGCTTATGAAGGCTGGAACAGGTCCCCTTTATCCTCCCCCAGGGACTCTGGAGTTGGAGACAGTCACAGGCTGCCAGGGGCATCTCCCATCAGGAACCTGCTGACAGGTTTCTGAATACACCAAGGATTCCAGTTCCACTACAAAATTTTTAGTGACTTTCTGAAGAATCACGTCTCTCCCCAAAATAGCCCTATGGCATGCAAGTACATGTAATGTGATGTGCAATGCTCCAAGCAAGGGAGGGCTGGGTAATTCACTACGTTGGACATCCATGTTCCATTCCCAGGCCATGTTATTGCATATAATATCTTGAATTTTTATGCCATGCTGTTTGATAATCTCCAATGCAAATTCCAAGTGAGTAACCATGCCTGGTGAGCTACTGGACACACATAAACCCTGCTCCTTGTGTCAACAGAGAGGCTTCTTCTCAGAAGAAAGGACTTGCAGGTAAGATACAAAGTGCAAAATTAAGCCAGAAAAGGAGCAAACAGTGTCTACAGATGCATGGGAGAGGAGGCTGAGAGGACCAAATATCTGTACTTACCACAGATACCCTCTGTTACTTGGTTTGCACTGTCATTGGTTTTAAAAGCCCTGAAGTTAACCTCTGGCACTGCACTGAAGATGTCTTCTCTTCAAAAATCTTCTTGGAAGATTTTTGACTCAAATATTTCACAGAATTTTTTCTTCTGTAACTCAGAGAATGGCTGGGACTGCATAGATCCTTCAGAAGCACCTGGGCTCTGCATGCAGAGGCCATTTCAGTGTCCAGTTGACTGCTCTGGGTATGTTCTTATGTAGTTTTGTTCACTACAGAATATGCACAGACTGTTCACCCTATCTCCCCACATCTCTCCATCTGAGCAGGGCACAGAGGCAGGGGCCCTCTAAAGCCTGCATGAATGAGGCTCTCATTAATTTCATATTTGAGAAACTCTGGCTGTATCCTTTGGTCATAAAAAGAAACTAAAGCTTCATGTAACATACCGTACCCTGTAATCCTGCTGCACAAGCCTTGTGCCTGCATAAATCAGCCTCTCCTGAATATTGCACTGTACCTGCAACTGCCTAACCTAGGAGTTTAAAAAGGATGAATCAAAGGGAAACAAAGTGACAGTCACAGAAAGGCTTCACAAACAGCACCTGCTTTCTGACAGCCTTAAAGGTCACCAAAAGCAATCTGAGAAGTGCATAGTTTTCAGGGACCTAATCAAAGCTGTAAAAGGAGGAGAGAGTGGATATTTTGCCCTCTCTCTTGCCACAGTGAAGCAAGCCTTGGAATACACAGCAGGAGTTTTGTGGTCATGGAGAGGAACAAGCTGTGGAACACCCAGAGTGTAGAGAGGAGCAAGGATGAAAAGCTATTTTATAAACCTTGGAGGGGGAAGAGGACTATTATTATTGCTGCATTTAATGAAGGGGTGGGACTGTCATCGGGTTAAGAACAATTTATTGCTCAGATAAACATCAGTCTCAGAGGCCGTGAGATCTATGAGAGCAAGCAGTCGGCCACAGCTCAAAGTAGTCATAAATTTTTTGTTACAAGGCAATATATCACTTTCTGATCCAATAGATAGCTGCCAAAAAGTTTATTTTGCTTTTCTAATCTATCACCTTTATTTAATTTTCCTGCACTTCGGAAGCTTTTATCTAATGGGCTGCTGTCACATGTACACCTATATGCTTCTGTTATAACTTCTAAACTCTTAGCTTAATCTATACAATTACACTACTACATTATAAACCCTTCACCATCTTATCTAATACAGTTTCTTACTTACTTAAGTCATATTCTTACTTACAACTACAGAAACATAAGTTTATGATTTTTCTGCTTAATGTCTGTGTATTGTATTTTTATGTCAATCCAAGCTTCTTCCAAGGCTGTAATTCAACCCTCCTGTGTCTGTGGAAGTTTCTGTTTTTCCATTTCCCACAGAGAACCTGAGCTTACACAGTGCTTTTCTACCAGAAATAACTCACAAAAACTTAGTATTTAAAATTCTGTCTTGATTAAATATAATGAACTCTCACTCACTCCATTTACTTTCTTAATTCAAAAACTTAAAACAAGAAAAAGTCTATCTTGTCCAGCTCAAAAAGCAGACATCAGCAACAGATTTAATTAACAACTTCCTCAGAGACCTAGAAAACACATCACAGTGCTCAGGAAGAGGTTTTTGTTCTGAAATCTTCAGTAACAGGAAAGAAAAAAATTCAGCCAAGACATTCCCCTCTGTTCCCTCCGCCTTTCCCAGTTTATTTGCAGCCCAGCAGCTCACGCATCACAGAATTTGTGCACGGGAACAGCACAGTGGCAGGAAAGGGCATCCATCTTCTCTGAATGGATTCGAAGACCATGGGCTAAGATTGTCACTCCCTGGCCATTAACCTGCTTTGCAACCTTTGCGAAGTTAAGCACTCTGCCTCAGTTTCCCCACTTGGGAATAGTAAAGTTTTGTATTTCAAACTCCATGGTGTCCACCAAGCACCTTATGAGAAGCCACTTGAGCTTTGACCTGTAGAATTTTATGCAGGGGTTTGCACAGATTTGCTGTCTGCCACCTTCCCTCCAAACTGTGGATTTTTTTCTTTCACAGCAGCACCTCACTTTCGGCTCCTCAGTGCTAGTCATGTCAGCCAGAAACACAAAATACCTCATGCTCCCTGTTCCTGTGTTTCAAAATCCTACATCTTAAGACATTCAGAAAAGGTTTTTATTGCAGCCAACAAACACTGTTAAAGGGTATTGAAAGCTTCTTCCATTGCCATTAATTGAGTGAAGAGAAAATTAGTTCAGCTATAAATAGCTCAGCTTACGCACTGTTTTCTGTTCCTCTTTCATAAGGTCAAGTCTGCAGCCAAAAGGAGTAGCACCACATCCCAGAGGAGCATCCCTCTCTTCTGCTTGGATTCAGGTAAAACAGCGAGACAAGGAGTGCATCTGTAATCAATGATCCCAAGGCTACACAATTACATAATATTTAGAGAAATAATTAGTCCCATTTAGGTAGGAAGAGTATTAACAAGCCCACATATACACAAATTTACCTTAGCTTAATTAATGAGTATTTTCAAACCAACTTTAGCTAAACTGCCTTTGTTTTTGTTGGATGATGCTTCTGTATCGACTTGGCTTTCTTTGATTATTTCTGCATTAAGTAGAGGTTCTACATGAGAAAAGCCAGTGGAACAAGCTGTGACACCAAGGTATTTTCTTCACCTTAACTAAGAGCTTCAAACCTCCCTTTGTGCAAGCCCTGCTCTTGCATTTGCTGCAGTTGACCCTGTCCCATCTGCCACTTGTTAGAGGTGATAACCTGAATATCCAGGGACTCTGATAACACTAGTTCAAGATACTATAAATATCTGTAAGAATAAGCAGTTGTAGCAACTTGGATCCCAGTGCAGATCAGGTCAGCAGATCTACTCTGCCCCTAGATGTATATAATGGACATTGCTTTAGAAAGATGTGCATTGCTTGATACAAACAGCAGCCACACCGTGTCCCTTCAGCTTTCCTGCTGGATTAGCTTTGCCATCATTTCAGAATTGTCTCTGTGTTTCAGTAAGTAACATCTTCAGTATACAACAAATCAAACCTACACTAGATGAATATATTTCATAGCTGCATTAATTAGAAGAGATCTCTGAAATTGTATAAGAATGCTCTAACAGAACTGTTTGCATGAGGTTATTGTTATCCCAGGGAATATTCCCCTGATGCTCAAGGATGCACTTAGGTATTTAGCTGCTTTTGGGTGGTGTTTATTTTGTGCAAGTCACAGCCTCAGTTCCAGACCATGAGCTGCACAATGATGTATTTAGATCTATCTCTAGCCACTGCATGAGACCTAAAATATTCTTTTTCTTCATTCCTAACTTCCCGGCTCTTTGCAACATCATCAACCACAAAACCCTCTTTTCCCATGCTTGCTCAGGGCTATGCAATTGGGGACTGGAGTCTCTCTCCACTGTTCAAAGCAAAAGAAGATTTTCTACAATTGTTGAGTTTTCACAGGAGGCAGTGGGAGTTAAACATCCAGCTTGAAAAATATATTTGCACTCAGGCAGGTCTGACAGGTCTTCAAGTGGATCCTGACCTACTCCCAGATATTTTTTCCTGCCTAGTCTCACATGCAACCATATTTTCCAGGTACAATTATCTACCTGTCACACACAGTAATGTATAACCCTGAAGATTACCTTTCCCCAGTCAAGTGTAGAAGAAAGGTCAGATTTAATATGAAGCTGAGGGGTGACAAGATGACACAGAAAATGTACAAAAATAGAGTGTAGCCATGCTGGGAGGGAAGCGGGTCTGGAGCAACCAGCAGCACAGACACACCATTCATCTCTGCACAGGCTCCTTATTTCTCCCTGGTCTTTGATTTGGAACTTGGCTCCACTATCATGGAAGATACATTTTTGGGAAAATGTGAATTAGGCAGGTGAATAATTACCTTCTGTATGGCCTTCAGCCTCCTGTGGTGGCTGTCCAGGCTCTGTCCAGAGCCTCTGACATTCAGCATCCACCAGCTTCTTGAGCCCTCCCAAAGGAATTGGATTGTTCCAGGCTTTTATGATGGAAAAGATATTTTTCCTCAATCCCACCCTTCCAATGGCTGGGGAGCTGCTAGGTGTTGTGTACACAGTCCTGCAGTTACTTATTTTAATCTTGGTAGTGTCTTTGAGCATTGCTGAATTCCTACAAAATCAGCACCTAAATGGAAATAAATGCACAATGCTGCAGCTGCCTGCATTCAGAGGAATTCAGTATAGCCCCATGTCCTAAATGCAATTGAATGTTTCACAACTTCTGCATCTTAATTAAGTTTTTCCATGCAGATCTTTTTCCTCTTAATCCTGCCTAAATTCAGAGCAAATTCCAAGGAGAAATTCTCCTTGGACCACTCGCTAGGGCTTGAACCCTACATCCAAAGCACTTAGACTGAAGATCAGCTGCAGAAAACAGAAGTTTCATACTTCCACAGTTGAAAACAAGCTCCTGCTTTTACTCTCCCATGTAATTTTGAGTTCAGGATTCCAAGTGTTTTTCAGCACTCAGGTCTGTGCAGACCCGTTTGGCTAGATGAATGCCTTGAAGGTTATGGGTAAGACCTCAAACCTGGAAGTGGTTATTCGCAAAGCTAAGAACGGAAAATTCCTGAATGTCTTCATGATAAGTTGATAAGAAATAATGTAGAATTTTTTAATTTAAACACAAAGAACAATTCATAGCATCACTTATTCATCCATAATCCAACAATTCATCCATTTTCACAACAATTCATCCATAGCATCACCTGTGATAGAGACATTGTGAAAGTTATCAGATGAAAGTCTGCGTGCTAAATCTTTTTAATATTGAAGAGAAATGTAACAATTTACTGTCCATTATGAAACCTGGGCTTCCTAGAAGGGTACCTTGCCTTGCTGCTTCTTCATGTTCCCCATGTCTGCCTCTGCCTTTCAAATGAGTGCCATGAATCACAGTCTAATAGCAATGTTTTAAAGAATTACTTCTTTCCTAGGAAGTCAGATGAGTCCCACTTATAAGTGAACTCTGTGAATGTGCTAAATATGTAGAGAATAAATCTCAAACCCAGGAGTGATCTGCTTCCTTTATTTGCAGACCCTGGGTGTAATGCAGATACCAGCACGCCCAGCATCTCTTGCAGGCCTGTGGTGTGAGTTCATGAGGGGAATTAAGAAAAAATTTATATAGAATCAAAAGTAGATTCAGAAAACCCCACCGACAGCTAATTCTGGCCAGCTAAAAAATCAGTATATCATCTAAATTAGTCACTTAGTCCTTTGCTATTGGAAGTTAGCTTTCCTTATAGGGTGCCTTTGAACCACGCCCTCCATCTGAAATGTAGCACCACCAACTGAAGAGCTGGTTTCAAACCTCTTTAAGACCTATATGAAAAGTCTATGCCCTGCAGCAAATTGGCAGTCAGCACTTACAAAATAAACTCAGCTCCAGTATGATTATTTGCATAGTGCATGGTGACTAAAATTAGCCTGCCTTGACTCCATTGCAGGAGGAAATCTGAGTTGCCATTGCAGTTTCAGGTTTATTTGCTTTCAGATAAATTTGTAGCATCCAAGGAACACAGATGTCTTCTGTTTTTTCTGTGCATTTCTGCTCCTCTTGGCTGCCACTGCTCTCCAAAGCTGCATCTCAAAGATGTCCTACAGCACCAGCAAAAGCTTTGTCCTTCCTCACATGAGAAACTAGAATGTGCTGAAATGTTTGAAAGCCTTTTTTTCAGTATGAAAATGTTTGGGAGATAAATTGGTAAGGAGAGAATGCACTGCAGTTCACAAATAGTCCGTCCTGGGTGTAGAAAGGGTAAAACCTCCTTGAGAGTTAATTACCACATGAGACAGAGGTTTCTTAAAGCAGAGGTGTGCTGGAAGGTGCTCTGCAGGAGGCATACACCATGTAAAGTTGGGTTAGGACTGGTAGTTTAACCTTCATTAGCTGCTGGATGAAGATGAGATCCTCAACTTGATTCTCAGCCACTGCCCCACAATATCATTGTGTATCAGAGCTTGTGTTCCTCTGTCATAATTTAATACTGTGATTTGGCCAGCCAGAGAGCTCACATGCTCCCTTGGTCTCATTTTATTCTGCAGATGAACTGATGTCCATAGGAGGTCATGCTAGTCTACCATGAATGTCCGTGTTAAACTTGAATTATTCAAAAAGTCAGTCATCAGCTAAGTGAAATGCTATTGTGGCTTCTTTGGGTTAGTTTTTTGTTTATTTTTCAGCTTGAGGTGTGGCTATAGCTTCTCTCCTCAGGATGCATAAATAATTCATGCAGTTATGAAGTTGGATCACTCAGGATCTCTGTGAAGAGTGCTGCTGGCTCAGATCCCCCTATCACCTACTGAACAAACCCAGGTCAGCTCCTTTCCTTCATCCACCCTCCACCCAGGGTCAGGCCATGGGCCCTCAGGCCACATTTCACAGAGTTTTGGTTCCTCTATCCCTGCAAGGTCCCAGATACCTTTGAATCCAAGATCACAGCTACCAGAGACTTATAGCTTAGTATTTGTAATAAATTCATACAAAAAAGATCTTGCTGTAGCAACAATCCAGTTAAGTACTTGTTTTTATATTTTATATGAATGCAAGCCAGTAAGTAATTTCATTTGCTGATGTGGTGTAGAATTGGAAGGTAATAATTCACCCTTTAAAAATACATTTAAAATTATTTAGTAACTACTCTGACTATAGTATATATCTTCTGGAGGGAGCCCAGAGTAAAAGTGTACAGCGATGTACAGAGTCCTGGTAGGATGCAATTAGGAAGAGAGCAGCCCCATGACGTGAAGTCCGATGATACGTTAAACTTCTGACCTATAGGAGAAATCTGATCGTAACCATCCACCTTCTTCATTTCAGCTCTATTCAGGAAAACAAAAGTCTTCATTCAGCATTCAATTTTCTCCACCCTTCACCACTGGAATTTTTATGAGCTGAATTGAGTATGCCAGACTTTGAGGTAAATGTCCTGAGTGGCTCAGTGATATCCATGGTGCCTTTCTGTTTCTTTAGCCATTGTCATGAAGCCTCATTCTGTTCTGATGAGGCTCTATAGGAAAGTGAGGTGCTCCTGTGTCCAGTTTCACTGTGCTTTAAGCAGAATAAAATACTTGCTATAGCACTACTGGATTACTTTATGTCTGAACTGGAGGCAATCACTGGGTTTTGCCTACTTTAGCCACATTCTCTGCTCTGAAGTTACTATGTATTAACCCTGAAGTCCTTATTCAGGATTCCCAACATCCAAGGCAAAGTTTGAGGCAGACACAAACTACACAGAGTTTAATGACCATGCAGAGGTGGTGAGTTGGGGTGGAAGCACTCAATAACCTGCGGTGTGTCACCACCACAGGGCTGACACATCTTCAGTGTGGTGTAGAGATAATTAGGCCTTAAAAGACCATGGCACCATGGCTGGATTGAGGGCAGCCATGTCCAGTCCTTAACTGAGCTCCTGCCCAACTTCAGGCACGTTGGTCTTTGCTCATCCACAGCTGAGCTCCCTGGGACCTGGGCATGCGTAAGAGAACAAGGGCTCTACCCACCCCTGCTCTGATAAGCTAAAAACAGAATGAAGGTCTAAGTCAACTACACTTGAGCATGCGATAAAATTCTTTGCTAAACTGGGGCCTAAGTCAGTGTGTTCTTAGGGTGGAACTCAAATAGCTGCTCTTGGAGGAGAAAGAACAGGCACACAAATGGAGCCAAAGGTTCTCCTGGGGTGATGGGCTGGGGTGAGCGGCAAGAGCCAGAGCAAATGGGGAAACAGCCTGATGCAAGAGGAGGAAGGATTGATGTGACTGGCTGTGTGGCTATGGCTTGGGAGGAGGAATTTCCTTGTGGGAATGTTGCCAGGAGAGTGAGGAAATTTCTTGCTTTTATAAGCTGAAGCAACTAATGAAGAAGGGATGAGAACAAAGGTTATGTGCTGTGGGCAGTGTCACTGAGACACAGCAGGAGTGGTGATTTGGGTTGTGGGGTCCAAAACAGCACACTGGCTTCAGTCCTTGAAAACTCTGAAAGAGTAAAGTTATAGAGAACTTCATCCCAGATAAGTATCTGTGGTTACCATTCAGGAGGTCTAGGACAATGGCTTGTGGAGTTGAGGATAAAAATAACCCAGATCTAAGATACCAGCCTCAGATTTCATGCAAATTTCTGGAGATCAAGTGTTAGCTGAGTCCCTTGGAGTGCCTCAATACGCCAAGCTGCTACTGCTGGACTGCCTGTTCTCTCTGTTTGTGCTTTCTTTGGGGCTTTTGGGGCACCTAACAATTCCTTGTTCTAAAATATACTGAAACTTCTTCATTGTGTAATAGGGGAGAGCTTCTGTCCTTCTGAAAGAATTTGTGCAAAAGGCATGGAAGGACTAGAAAGAAATGGTTCAGGTTTTTGTCTCTTTTGGAAAATAAATAAATTGCAATATGCGTGGAGGGGACCATAACTTCCCTGGAAAACACTTCAATACATCAGGAACTACACTCTGAAATTGTTAGAGCTATGTGTGCAAGAACACAGCTTCTCCACTCACAAAGACACTTCAGCTACAGCCAAAAAATCTGTGAAAGAACCAACCAACCTCCCAAAAATGCATTCCCCCTAAGGGGAGTTTTGGGCACTGTGCTGGCTGACAAGAGGCTTGGAGCTGTGCAGAAAAGCTGTTTCTGGAGATATTCTTACTACACAGAGGGAAAGAAGATTTCATGCCTGAAGGATCTCCTGGATTACATCTCCATTTCGTAGGCACCATCTACAACTGGTTAGAGCTTAAAAGCAGCAATTTCTTCTGCTCAGAAGAGACATCTACAACTGGTTAGAGCCTAAAGGCAGCAATTTCTTCTGCTCAGAAGAGACAGCAGCCTCTTTTCTCTTCCTATACCAGAAAAAAAAAATATTTTGAACTGACTCTTCTAGATAAATAGCACTTACAAGTGTAGTGCTCATGATGAATCTCATGTAGGGATTTGCAGTTGCTTTTCATGCCACAGATCATGAATTAATTAAGAAAATCTTGTCTCTTGGAAACTCTTCTATTCACAGTCACATCAAGTCACTGTAGCAGTAACTTGCATGGAAAAATAAATTAGGGGTATTTTTATATTTAGCTGTCTTAATGAAATATAGCAGATGGAAATGAAGAGGAGAGCCCATCCTATGTGACTAGCCATCTGTCTGGGGATCAGCAACAAGTGTTTCATGGATCACAGCTAGAAAATTAGTAAGTAATTAACATCAGTCTTCAAGCTACCCTACAATTCTTCACACTCATTATTCTACTCTATAGAGTGACTTTCAAATGCCACCCAGAGCTTACCCAGCTGTGAGAGATGTGCTCCTATCACCACCCCTGGCTTTACCTTGGGCTGAACACCAGCAGTTCCCTCCCATCCCACCTGCCCTCTCATACAAAGCTGACAGTGACCACATAAAATCCACGCTCCCAGCTCCCAAGATCCCAAGGACTATTTCAGTCATTTACCTTTTCCTAAATTTGCCTTTAAGATGTTCCTATCCCATCCTCAGTTCTCCAGCACATCAAGCACTGGGATTTGCACTGGGCATGCCATGGAAACCAGTTTACCAACATGAGCACAGGGTAAAGAGCTATTATACAAAACTAGGTTTTTGTGTTTGGTTTATTTCTGGCATGTGGCTTTTCCAAGTCCATTGAGTAGCTGGTCTGGAATCTCACTCTCCAAACCACTCCAATGACTTACACTGCTCTGCTGGAGGAAGCCTGCCTTGTTTAATGACATCCTAAACACACAATCCTGAGCACTGCTAAAGGTCAGGCAGCCTGAGCTTTTTGAGATGAGATACTTGCTCAGTGCTGTCATTATTATACCCTCTTGGCACCCACACATGCTGCAGTACATCTCTGGGTTGCTCTCCCCTTCCTTTCTTGGAAAATCAATGCCTTCTCACAAGAAAGGTTTTGTATTTCACCATTAGAGAGCAATGGATATTCTTCTTTGGTAACAGGATATTGTTATCAGGCTGATTTAACTTTGTTTATCACCTCCATTCCTCCAACTGCTGCAATTCACTTGATAAAGGTTTGGTTATTTTTATGCTTTGATTTAAGAACAGTGTGCTCCAAGGCTGCACTTAAAGAAAAGCCCAAGGAGTGGAGTCAAGGGAGTCATAAACTTATTTACTGGATGGACTGAGCTGAGGCCAACACAATGCCTTAGGAAATAACCTCTCTTCCTGGAAATCCATGGATAACTGTTAAACTCTACTGTATGGCATCAACATAATTGTTTTGCGAAAATTTGTTCAACAAATCTTCACAAAACCCTGGGCATGCAACATGTGAACATGACACAGCAGGGGGAAATTGTGTTATTCTTCATACAGGGAAAGTCACCCCACTGACAGAGCTTAAATCTAGGGAATCCTCTTTGTAGACCTACTTGAGTTTTGGCTGTGTCTATTACTTTTATGGCCCTTCCTCCCCCCCTCCTGAATGAGTAAGCAATCAGAGTTTGCTGTCAAATGCCAAATATTTGCAAACACGTTTCAGTCTGCCCTTTCCAAGCTTGAAGGTAGATTTATAAGTCATGGAAAGATTGGTTCCCTCCACTCTGCATCAATGCCTTCACC
>JAYDZK010000057.1:5736378-5779555 GCA_034509185.1 Euphonia xanthogaster | reverse complement strand
CTCCAAGGAGGTATTTTCTCCCGGACCAGTTGGGGGGGAGGGGCCGATTAAATCTGCTTTCCTAGAGAAGCCCTTTGGGGGGGGGTTCTCTCCCAAATTTGCCCTGAACCAGGACAAATACATCAATTGGCGCCCAACATGTGGCTCGAGAAAGTGGAAAAAAGCTTTATTGATTGTATGTTGGTTGTGCTTGCTCTGTATGTCCTGAACCAGGACATACCATTACTATCTTGGAGGCTTCTCTGAAGATTCAGCCCCGACACAGCCCTATGAAGGAGCAATGTAGCATCATGGAATATGCTGAGTTGGAAGGGACCCACAAGGATCATCAAAGACCAACTCCTGGTCCTGCACAGGACACCCAAATAATCCCACTATTGTGCCTGAAAGCATTGTCCAAATGCTGCTGGAGCTCTGGCAGCTTTGGGGCTGTGACCACTGCCGTGGAGTAACTTCGTACCCTTGAGAACATGTCTGGGTGATCCAACTCTGGAGGGGAAAGAAGGTTCTGCAGCATTAGTGATTTATTTAGTTTATTTAGAGAAGTGATGAGAGCCGCTCAAGCAGAGTGTGAGATTTACCTAAAAAATGGAATCTGTACAAACAAGAAAGGAAATTGCAGCAGCTGTGGAGCAAAGCTACTGTGTCTCTTGTCCAAACACCAAAGGTTCCCTGGATGAAGGTGTGCTGGACACTGTGCCCTGAGGCCAGTAAGACTGTGCCCTGAGGCCAAGCTAGACTGTGCTTCTTACTGCTCAGTAAGCAACACTGAGCAGTAAGAAGCACAGTCTAGCTTGGTATCATGCAATCCAGCTGCTCAAGGCACAGAGAGCCCAGCAGAGTCTGCTCGAACCATAAGAGGAACATGGAAACTGCCACTTCATCAGTAGATAAAGCCCTGCCAATGCTGCCTCCTTCTGAAAATTCTCCTTATGACCTATTCATACTTCCTTCACTTTCTTATTTCTGATTTCAGATCACACCTCACACAGCTTGCAAAGCCCAGCTCACAAAACAAGAACAGTTCAACACCCAAGTGCTGCTGCTGTCAGCCCAGAACACTGCTGGTGGATCAGCAGAGCTTTGTTAAAGTCTCTTCATCCCTCCAAAAATTCTCCTCCATGCTTCCTTTTGAAGGTTTCTGACCCATGTGTGTGATTTCCAGGCTGAGTGAAGGGATGAACCCCCTTTTTGCTTCCCCTTTATCTGCTGTCAGCCAAGAGGGACTCCTGTACCTCTAGCCCTTCTGATGGATCAGGCCATTTCGAGAATAGGACATTTCAGGCCATTTTGCAGGCATTTCAAAGAGATTCTGACTAGCAGAGCCCTGAGCTTCCTGCAAACCAGGATGGCGGCAGAGCCTGGGCTGGAAGGGTGTGAAGAGCTGCAACTTCCCAGGATGAGCAGCCCCACAGCGATCATGGTGTAAACTCCACCTCACCCTGTGCCCAGAGCAGCACACCCAGCTCTCTGCTCAGAGCTTGCTGCAGTTCAGCCACAGTTTTGGCCCAGAGGTGACATTTGGGGCTTTATTGCAGATGCAGGTTGCTATGGTGAAATGACTTTCTGAGCACCCTATAAAGTCCAGTGAAGGATTAAAAATGCTTGCAAAAGCCAGTCATTGATTTGCTGTGCCCGGCTGATGGCAGGTTGTCTCCCAAAAAGCAGCAAAGCATTTTCCTCACCCCCTTTGCATAAAACCTTTATTCTGTCCTGGTGTTCTCTAGTGCTGGTACTGCCAGTCAGATGGTGCTGGGATGTTCCTGGTGCTTTCTTTCCCTCTGGAAATGTCCTTCCTCATTTTCTCATCCCACATGTGGAAATCTGCACAGCCCTGAGCAAGACAAGGATGGGTACCTTGTGTCTGGTGCTGAGTTTGCAAGGCCGAGGTGGGGGGTCCTGCACCCCTTGAACCTCTGAGCTTGGGCCTGGCTGAGCTTCCATCCTTCCTCCCTCCTTCCTTCCTTCTCAGGAGGAATGAGACACGAGCACATCTGCACAGGGCAGAAGAGCATTTTTAGCTCCCGAGCACCCACACAGTGTTATTTGCAAGTGAGTCAACCGGACTCTAATGGGTTTGTGGATGCTGCACAATTCACTCTCTTTTATCTCAGGGATTTTCTTTAACTTTTGGGCAATTTTGACAAGGATTGAATTTTCCCCACCCACACACACATCCTGCTGTTCTCTCATTGAACACATCAATTAGCAGCCAAAAGAGTCCTCAACACCTTTTCTCCTCTGGATTCAGCCTTCCCCATCAGCTTTTAACATTTCCTTGTGCAGTTACCCACCCCAAACCAGGTCTGGCCTGAAAAGACTGAAACACTTCACATCTGATCCAGGTGCTGCTCATCCCACAGATATCTCTGTGCCATTCCAGGAGCAGAAACCAAATGCCCCAAGCAAGGACAGAACCATGTATGGCACCTGCAACCTTGCAACAGCATCTGCCAGGAGCACCCATGCAGTGGCAGAACAAGTATAAAATTTTCTATCATTCTCATTCAGAGTATCCAGAGTATTTCAGAGGTATTCCAGCTGCCTTTGCAAACCAGTGAGCTCTCTGATTTCCTGATTTTTAGTCCTGCTGGGATACAGACAGCTGCACCATTTTTCATCAGTCCAGTTGTTTCCACAAGGTAGAAGCTGATTCATCCAGCCTGGAGACACAGCAGGATCCAGGGTGACCTATGGGACACCTCCCCACACTCCCGCTCCCTCCTCCAAGTGTTGCTTTCAGCCACCATCAGCCAGGACAGCAGGATGTGTGCTCTGACCCAGGGCAGCACCATCAGCTCCCCTTTTTCCTTGAACTCAAAGCAAACATCAGCCAAATTTAATTTTAAAGGGAGACCCTGAGATCTGTGTCTGCAGACCAGGCTTTGGGAAAGTCTAAGGATCACACTGGGAGGAAGCTGCTATCGCTACCACAAAGGGCCTAGCTGGTGGCAGCTCCATCCCTGCCAGCCCTGAGCCAGGGCAGGGCCTCAGGGACACAGGATATTGATCCCATCTCAGCCCCATGTGCTGAAAGGGGGACATGAAAAGCAGATGTGATGTCTGGGAAAGTTTCCAACATGATTTTTTGTTTTTTTTTTTCTCTTTTCCTCTTCATTTAAGCTCCAAATCCGAGACAGCCTAAAAGGCACCTGGACACAGCAACATTCAGGCGCAGGAGATGGCAGCACCTCCAAAGATGCCCCAAATCCCTGGGCACTGAAGGTAGGCAGGGGAAGGTCTGGGGTAGATGCAAGGAGCATCAGCCCTCTCAGCCCTGCAGCCCCAGCTGCTGCTGGCTTATGAGTTTAGAACCGCTGTTCCCAGGAAGAGAATGAAGGGGGCCTTTAACATTGCACCTGCAAACTGGAACAGAACTTCCCTGAAGGCTGGAGAAGCAGCAGGAAGGGGAGTGCTGGGGAGCAGCTGCTCAGCCCTTGCAATGCCAAGAAACCTCATCTCCCCCACCCTGCCTGGCTCCATCTCAGTGCCCAGCAGGACTTTTGTCTAATAAAGGAAAAGCTTTCCCTTTCCCAGATGCTAAGTGAATTGGACTGGAGGCTCCAGCTCCAGAGCAGACAGAGGCAAATCCTACTGGAGCACTTACAGGGGTGAGGGCAGGGGAGCATCTCCTGAATTCTGAGTGGCTTGGGTTCTTCTGTCCTTCCTTAGACACAACAGCTTCACCTGGGAGAGCTGTTTTAGGGAACCTGAGGCCTGGCTGCTGTAGGAAGCCTAGCAGAAGGGAATGCTCAAGCAGAATAAGTTTTCTCTCGGGCTCCACATTTTGTCTGAATTGTAAGAGCACCATCTTGTGTCACAACTCAGACTGCTCCTGCTCCTGGCCAGAAGCTCAAGCAGAGTGTAATAAGCACCAATCCACATCTCTTCCCACCATCATCCTGAAGTGTTTTAAAAAGCAGGAAACTATTTGCACTCAAAATATTTTTTTTTTTAAAGAAGTGTAACCACACAGATTCACAGCAAGTCCTGCAGGCCCTGCCAGGAGCTAGTCCAGGTCCCTGGCCAGAGGTTCCTCACAGCTTGTTCTACAGTAGAATTGAGGGGCACTTGTGAATCGGAGATCACCACAATGGTCAGTACCAGCTCCAGACTGTATTGCTCAGCCAGGACACTGAAAATGGGAGGTGAAGGCAAAAAGAATCCCAAATTTTTGGTTTACTATTTATTCCATTGTAGAAAAAGGGAAACAGTCTTCTTCAGTAATTTTGAGGTTTAATTTCCAAGCAAAAAAAAGTGTTTTTCAATAAAAGCATTTGCAGGGAAAAAGTTTAATAGTGTGTGTATTCTGCCCTGAACACCTCTTGGTGTAGGAGACTGATACAACTGAGAGAGCTTTTTAGATATCTGCCTCAGAAACAGGGAATGCTTCTCCCATGACCCCATGCCCAGTGCAGACAGGTTTGTTATTTCCAATGGCTTCAAACTTCAGTCTCCAAACACCACTTGTTTGGAGACTGAAGTTTGAAGCCATTGGAAATAACAAACTGAGCCTTAGCTCAGTTCAAAACTCGATTCTCTTCTCTCTCTCAACACCAGATCTGAAAAATTCAATTGCTTATGCACAGACCAGAGGGGCTCCAGGGCTGCTGGAAGAGCTAAAACATTTCTGGAGTGAAGATTTATGATGTTTCTTCCCTTTTAATACAGACACACACTGCTTTAGCACAGTGCAGTGTGTGACCTGCCTGAGAATGGACATGGCCCCAGAACCATCACTGTAAGGAGAGGGAAATACATGAGGACATATGTTCTGGAGAGGAAAAAAATCTTCCAGGAAAACTCCACTAACCAAGCAAAAATTATGGTGGGTTTGTTAAGCACCAGGTTTATAAAGCTTCAAGGTGGTACAACAGTGGTAACAGGACATTTGGTGGTTCTCATTCCGGTGTTTGCACATGCATTTGTGCAAACAAATTGGAAGCAACTTTGTTCTGGAAGTTTTAAACAACTTCATGTGAGCCCTTCACCAGTCCCCAAGGGCAGCAGTAGCACCTGCAGTGACACGGGGAGGGCAGGGGGGTTTTGTGTCCCCAGCACAGCTTTCTGCACCCAGTGGGGCTCCCTCAGTCCCTGGGAATAGCCAGGGGTTCTTAGGAACACTCCTGACACACTGGTCAGGACACACAGCTGGGACAAATGTGCTTAAAAAGGGGCAGGTGAGCTGGGAAAACATGAAACCCTGGCTCTGGCCAAGTGTTCTGTTTCTGCAGTCACCATGTCCTCATTTTTCTGCCTTAAAAACACATCACTTCCTTTGCTGAGCAGGAAGTAACCAGCGAGCATTTGAGCTCTGATGAATCTCTGCTAAAACAATTTCAAAAATAAATCTCAGTGTCAGCATCTATTTCATCTAATTTAATCTGAGCTGCATTAAGCAGATCTCCTCCAGATCTGTATATTAAGAGAGGCACAGACATCATAGCTTTTCTTCACAGCTTTTGTCTGAGGCCACTACAAGAGAGCAGGATAACACTAGTCCTGGACTGACTCAAACACATAATCGATAATGACGATATTTGTCATTAGTGTAAAATCCTCAAAATTGTGTCTTCTGATAGCACCAAAACTTGGCAAAATTAACCTGAGATTACAAAGAACACACTGACCCAATGCATGTTTCATATACATATTTATATATATTTCATGTACAAAGTTACATTCTGAACCTCATGGATTCAATAATAGAAATAAATACTGAAATAACTACACTGCTATATGAGCTCTTCTGCTCACAGAAAAGAAGCCTCAAGTTTTAACAGACAGCAAGTTTAATGCTGTAGAATCCATCTCAGATTACAGAGGCAAGTAAAATTCAGCATAAAGTGTCCAACAGACAAAACTTTCAAAAATTACAGACCATAAAATGTTTAAAATATATGTTTAAAAGATTGAGGAAATGTGCATCAACAAAATTAATAAAGGAACCTTAATCTTGTTAGAGGGCAGGAGATACATTTAGTGTATAGAAAAATGCTTTGAGGTGCAATATAGGTTGTTACAATATGGCATAACCCTGTTAGCAAAGAACATTTAATTTCCCTAAAGAAGAACTGTATTTGAGTTTACCATGTCTTGTTTTATAGAGTGAGGCCTTCACAAGGCCCGCCTCAACAGGGCCATTTACAGAGTGCTAAGTCAGGTTTAATCCTTTGGTAACTTTTATAATACTCACATGGAAATAAATATTCAGTTACACAGCATTTTTTAAAGACATACGTTCTTTAGAACAGTTAGTATAATAAAACAGATTAAACATTTGTTTATTACTAAGGCAGCCTATGATAAAGTGTCTATGCCCTGTCAGCTTGATCCTATCCGGCACAGGAAGACCTTCCCAAGGAATGGACAATGCAGCCTCACCCTCACCATGCAAATGCTCCTACCCAGGCAAGTCATGTGCTGCACATTTTGTGCTCAAAATGTTTCCAAACTATTAACAAGCTGTAGATATCAAGAGATTAGCTCCTATTTATATGATGCTTTAATCACGAGTGTAATGCATAAACACATTCTTAAGACGGAGTTGAGGGTGTATTGTCATCACAGTGCCTGGGATTTGCGTGCTTTATTCACCTTTCAAAGTGACCTTAAGGGGAATTTATACAGCCCAGCACACTGTCATGGCAACAGGGACCCAGTTAATCTACTGTACCTTAGGACAGGGGATAAAGTTTTTAAATGAGAAATAGAGAGAAGTGCACATGCCTTTATCTACACCCATAGTGCTACACAGTTCAACTACTGTCTGCTTTAAAACCCTTCCACTTTTGGACAGAAGCAATCCATCACTCTGAAATATTTGCAAGGACTGGCCCTCTGAAGCGGCTAAAATGGCACGGGGGGACAGCTCCATTTGGCAAAAGACCAGGTACACACTTGCCAGGTTGTACTGCTTCAGCTGGAGCAGTAATGCCACACAGAGAAAACAGCTTATCTTTAATAACAAATTAAATCCTACAAAGAATCAAGGAACAGAATTGTGCGCTTTTCTTCTGAGAACATGAGAATGTGACAATCAACCAGTGACTAAAAAACTTTGGAGATTGTGTTTTTCAAAGAGAAAAATAAATTCAAGAAAATGGCAGGAAAAAATGAAACGGCACCACTCAGTGAAGATTCTACACAACAGTAAAAGTTTAGACAGCATTTTTCTTAAGACACCCCATCAGTTACTTCAGATGTGCTTCATGTTCAGCATACATGCCTGTAAGTTTAAAATTGGTTTAGGAGTGTTGACTCAGGTTACTTTTGTGTAATTGGTATTTGTGTATTTTTTAATAAGCTTCCAGACCTTTTATTTAAGTCAAAGTATTTTAAGAGTGACATTCAAGGAATTGCAAAGTATGAACAACATGCTCTCATTGCTTTTGGCATTCTGAAGAGAAAAATACTACCAAGATTTTAAACATCTTTAATAAGGATTTTTACTACATAGTTCATGTCCTAAATACATATTTACGAGAGGAACAGCTGTGTACAAAATATGTTGCTTAAAAAGTATTTATAGATATAAATCTAACCAATAGACCTGAATGGAGATTTTCTGGTTTATCAGCTATGATATGCATTTGAAAAAGCTGCCTAAATATATATTTACACAATAGACCTCAGCTAAATGTGTTCATTTTAAAAATTAAAAAAATATATAAACACATGTTTGCCTGATAGACCAGAACTGCTCCTATTGCATAAAAATGTTTAGGCAGTTTTAAAAAAGTGTTTCTATATTTACTCCTCTGAAACTGTTCAGTTCTCTCATATAATCAAGTTACTAAATTTCTCTGCTAATCTGAACAGTTCCAGCCTTTTGGGGGTAAATGCTGGATGTTTATTAAAAACCCTCAAAACTTACTTTCCAGAGACTAAATTAAAGAGCAAATCTGGGTTTTTAAATCTTCTGAAGTACAGAAATCATGAAGTATTTAACTTAGGTCTGATACTAATGCAGAAATTTCAATGTAAAAGGAAGACTGTCTTAAACTCACATTTAGGGTTAAAAAAAAGATGGTGAGTAGACAGCATGTCAGCCTAAGATTAGTCTCTTGACTTTCCGTAATTTTCTCTGTCATTGTGTTACCAGATAATATTGTTGCTGCATTATTTATTTTTTTTAACTAAACTGGGGTATGGAGCTACAAAAAAAAATACAATTTGTACCTAATTATCTGGAAGTACACTTCCTTTGATGCCTGAGGCATCACCTTTACAATCTCACTTGTGCAGAATGTGGTTTTTTTCCTGTACACTCTCAGTCTTTTCTCATGCTCTAATTGAGGTCTCCAACCTTCACACACATAGTGCCTTATGAGTTCGAACAGTTAGGCAGAGAAGATCATTCTAAGTGCTTAGAACATAAGGGGTCAAGAAAAGAACAAATCATATCACCTGTTTGAGAATTTTACAGTTATTTTCCAATTTATATCAACCTAAGAATACCCTTTAGAAACAGAGTTGTTCCATGTCAGGGAGATGGAAAAACATTATGCTCAAACTTGCTCATTACTGACGGCAGCAGTTGTCAAACTTTAGGGCTCAATAGTGAAAATACAATTTTATTTAAATATTTTCATTTTTATTCCTATACAGCCTCCTCTTTCCCCCCACAAATTCTGAAGTATGTAACAAATTAAACCATGTACATCAAGCAAGATTTTCCAGTTTTGAAAACAAAAGCTGAAATATACAGTTTGCTTTAGCCCTCACTGAGTATTTGGATGAGTCTTAATAATCCATCTTTTAATTTGTCCATTTTTTTCATACTCTGGGAATAACTTTGCTGTTTTACCCAATGCATTATACAGTGAAATGAAGCTCAGTTGGAACAAAGCTGAACTCAAGTGAGACTACCAAAGAAGTGAACACATGAGATTGCTGTGGTACAGTAAAACTGTATCAGCTGCTCACTGTGGTGTGCACACCAGCTGGAGAAACATCTGATTTCCTCACACTGTTCCATTTAACACAGGTGCAGTAAAACAGCACAAGCTAATTCCTGTATAGCTAAAGTATGACAGGTTTCAATATAAAGTTAAACAGTAAAGAAATGCTTCAACATCATGTAGTGAAACAGGTTCACAAAATAAAAAAAAAAACATGCAGAAGCTTTTTTTTTTTTTTTTTGCTTCCCCCCTCCCCCCCACCATTTTTAAGGTCTCCAACTGCATCCTACAGGCTCACTCACTGCCACACATGACTTGCCACACTATCAAGTGACTCCTCTCAGCTTTGGCTACAGAAGGTTCAAGTGGTAGAGCTTCTCCCAGGAGTTCAGATTCTCCTCCTTCATCACCTGGAACAAAACAGCTTTGGTTGAGGCAGTCAATACCCAGAACAGCATCAACAACACATGCAGCAAGACAAGAAAAAACACTAAAAAGAAAGTGTTGCCATATGCTGATACAAAAACAGATTAAAGTCTGTGAATGTAAACAGAGCGTGTTGCATAATTATCTCAGAGCCCAGCAATCTGCTGGCAACATTCTTTACTTCTAGCCCAAAAAATAATGGCAGTTTCATAAGTATCCATATTCTACATGTTTCATTACTTATAACTCTTTAATGTAGAGAAACCTAATCTGCAAACTACCAGGCAGACACAGAGATGGTTTTGCCATTACAAAGTGTTCTGGGACAAACCCAAACATATAAATGCTCCGGGACAAGAGCTGTAATTGAGCACATGTGAGACAACACAACATTCATGTCTATGGTCAACCTTTCCCACTCCTTCCTCCTGTTCCAATTATTCCAGCTTGTCACAACTCTGCCCACAGTGGCAAAGACAGCCTTGAGCATATTCTCCATTATTGCTCTTCAAAAAAGAAAAGCAGTTTTGTAGCTGCACCTGAACTCTGGGTGACAGCAGCTGACTGGGACCAAAGGTGACACTGAACTGCACATGGAGAGCCAGGACCATCAATCCAGAAGGTCACTTTAATCACCGGAAACGGGAACTAACCTACACCTCAGGAAGGTGACAAATAAAATTTTGGCTGGTATTCTGGTTAGACTCCTTTGAAAGGCTGAGGGAGCTAAACACAGAGTAGCCCCAAGCCCCCTAAGTTTGCTGGGCTCATGTGGCACTGGCTGGACTAAGGCAACAGTGGCACACAGCTCATGGCTTTGCCATCATGCCACAGCGACAGCAAAATGAGCATTTGGAATGTGGCTGTTCCAGCTGCCCTGAGTGACTGCAGCACTTCAGCCCTCACTGCACTGCGGCACAGAACTCTCTCCAGTCCTGCCTCCCACAGGAAATCCAACACGGTACCCCAGGAACCTGCTTGTCACTGGTTAGTGGGATGAGAGGATTTGGAATGGCCTTCCTGGGTTTTCCTTTGTAATGGTGGATTGTTTTGCTGTTTCGTTGGTTTTGAAAAATATAGACAGATTTAGGCAAAAGGTCAAAAGCAGGGCAAAGAGTTCTAACACCTTTTTATGCACTTTTTGTCAAGGTCTCTGGCTGCAGATTTATAGCACGCAAACACAACAGCTCTCACTTTATTTCCCCAAAGAGTTCGATTAAAAAGAAGATACGTGTTTACACAAGAAATCTTTTATGGGCTAGATCATACCAAACTGCCATCCAAGAAAAGCAGTGATCAAATACAATGGGCATGCAGAGATAAGTGATCTACTTTCCCACTCAAAAATGACTAAATTTTACACTTAGTATTCTTCACATTACTTGTTTTCAGTCAGTCTGCATATTTAAGTAAGGACATGTTTTCCAGCAGTTTGAGACAGAAGATTAAACTGCCAAAGACTGAAAGCATAAACAGGAAGGTGGTACATGACTCCAAAGCAGAGTTTCAAAAAAACCTTCTTACACAGTCATCCCTGTTATAGAGGAGTAATTAGATCGTTGGCTCTCACAATTAAGGAGTAAATGTTATGTGTATGTTAAGAGAAATTTTATAGATGTATAGTTATGTTACTGTAATATGTCCTCCCCCTTGCATTGGGATGGCCTTGGTAGTTGGGGCATTTGGGGAGGGTCGGCTCGTTACTACGGTAACACCTGATCTCCAATCAAGATGTAAGAAAGTGAACTCCACCACTAGACAGCAAAGAAGGAGTTGACTGATGAGACTTTGGGAGGGGCTAGAGGTATAAAAGGCAGAGCATCCATTTTGTAGGCAAGCACATGGTGGGTGAGTCCTTTACTCCCAGCACTGTATTTTTTTCCTTATTTAGTCCTTTTGTTGTATTTTTGCTAAGGTTTAATAAACCTTTGAAATTTTAAAAGTGAGCATCATTTCTCACATGCCAAAGGTCATGGTTTATTGGGAGGAGGAGGAGAAGCTGAAGGTGTGTGTCAGAATAAAAATACTTCTACCCCTGCGGTTTATGGTAAAGACTGTATATACTGACCACACAAATGCACTCACTGCAATTACAGAAGCAGTTATTATGTGGTTAATACCCTTTCAGTATGCAGGACGACTCATTTAAAGCTCAGATTTCTTACCCATTCTGAAGTCAATGTATCCTTCTCCACCGCTTATAACCAACATTGATTTTAAGGGACTCTGGTTCAAGGACTCCTGGGCTTGTTTATCAGCTGCTAGATCTGTTCCACCACTACCCTGAGGGCAAACAACCTGACCTGGGTGAAAAACAGAACACTTTTTTATGCCTTATCTCAGAGTAAAAACTTCTGTGCTTGGTCATTAGATGACAATGCCTAAAGCAGTTGAATGTCTTCTTAACAGGCAAGTGCTCACATAGCACAGCACCTTTTTCACAGAAGGAAGCAAAGTCCTTGCTTGTGATCAAGCCCTTTTCCTTTCATTAAAAAGGGCTGTACTGAGCAATCAGACAAGCCTTGTAATTAAAATACAATACATTGTTTCTGAGAGTACTCTTGCTATCTTTGACTAAACACTGCGTTTAACTTAAGTGAATGAAGGAAAAAACAACAAACAAACAAAAAATCCAAACAAAAAAAACCCACCTCTTTTGAAGGTGGTAACAGAACCTCACCTGGTACTGCAACAAAGAATTTCACAGCATCCCGGTGGCCGTGGAAGCAGAGCTGTGCGTGCGCCATGGAACAGTAGGGGATGAATGTCCCTGGAGTCACTTTGTCACTGTGCTCATCTCCATACACACGGATCACACTCCCCGGACGGTTTCCAGAGCCTGCTGCTGATTTATTGGCTGTAAAAGAAGACGTTGTTTTCTACCTCAAAACACAAATTGCTGAAGTGGTTATTTGTTAAGAAACCTTATGGTACCATCTAAAAGCTAAAGCCAACTTAGATAAAAATGAAACAGGAGGGCAGCAATGCCAATTCAAGACAGAGCTGGAAAGAAAAAGATTGCATGCTTCGTTATTTTAAGTACATCAGAAAATGGAGCAGGATTCTTATTAGTCTAGCATAAACACCAGATTTCAATATCCTACTTTTGGGAAAAAATAATTTGTGACAGGACTGTATCTTTCATAGAAAATAAGTACCTCTAATGTGTTTCAGTATGAGCAAATTCCATGTACTTAAACATGTAATTAAAGACAGTTTAATTCCAACTAATGTATGCCCTTGCCAGCAAAAATTCTCTAGAAACAGCCACCTGTGGGCATGAAAGAGCTACCCTATTATCATTCTACATCTACATTTTACTATGAAGTTTTAAAATACATTAAACCAGAGAAGTACTCATGCTAGACATAAAAGCCATCTCCATTCCAAAGACTATCAAAGTAGTGAAAGAAACAGTGATTTGTAACAAGACAGCAAATGATGTGGATTAATGACAAAGTTATAAGATGTGATATCACACTGGCTGGAAGAGAAAGTCTATATGAGAGTTCAGCTGCAACACAGGATGATATGCTAAACTGCTGAGCAGATTGGTGGCCATTTAGCAAACATAAAACTGCTGCAATGCAGTAACTGCAAGTGGAAAAACATTTAGGAACATACAAAGGGCAAATCTATACAGAGTGGGAAACAGCCTCAAAGTGGCTATTATAAGCCTGAAAGTAGGTTTTGGTTCAGGATCTGCACTTACCCCGCAGCCCCAGTAAACGTCCCTGGTGGAGGATTACAGCTAGTGAGAAAGGAGGAAAGGGGAAATGGATAGGTATGACAGTAGAGGAGAAGGATTAATGAGAACCCACCACTCATATTTTGGTATTTGATAAGGTAGAGCTTAAAATCTTAGCTCCTAAAAAAACCAATAGATATTTAATTACAGAAGATTTGATCAAAAGTCACAAAGAACAGCATCTTACTATAGAAGTTTCAGTAAAAAATAGACCACAAAAGCACTGTCACATATTTTAAGTTTATTATTGATTAGCAATGTTTCCCCTTTCTCTCTTTCCTTGGCAGGAGGCCCCAGAATAATATAGAATGACTCATGTTTTCAAGTACCCTTTTGGAACATCATCTGCTGCCCTGCTACTAAGACCCAGGGGACTGAAAGATGCCACTACTTATGCAAGGATGTGGCTGCTTTATTACGATTTCTCACCAGGGTTCTCAGCCCCACTATCAGGCTACCCCCAAAAGGCTGTTCTGGCCCACAGCCAACCAACAGAAATTAAATGCAACTGAACAGCTTTAATAGGGATTTCTTCATATTCACTCCTGGTTTAAAACAAACTCCTCTGGAAACATTAAATTAAGCTTGATGCAAATGAAGAGCTATAATTTTTGAAAGCATGATTTAAAGTGTCTCAAAATCCATGACAGGACGTCTGTCCTTCCTTAGTACATTCATGCAAAAAAAAGACAGTTACTGAATGGATGGACAATGCAATGGAACAACATGAGAAACAATGCATGTGTTTGCTGTTCAACAAAGCAGATACAACATGAAGAGTTTTCACTATTAAATCACCCTAAAACTCCACCTGTCAGACCGCACTATTTTCTAAGTAACAACAGTACAATTAAGACTATCATAGGTGTGCATTTTATTTTCTGAAACTTCTGTCCACTTGTAATAACATTAGTCTCAGGTACAAGTATTGAGGCTTTTTTTGTTGTTGTTGTTTAAATGAAATCAATTTACACAGAGATTCTTCCCAAGCTTTACCTATTTAAGATTTGGTTTGCCCTCGAGCTGTTATTTTCTCCTGAGATTCAACTGCCCTCAATTAATTTCAGCCTATGACAAGAGTCTGGGGTCTGTTATGAAGGAAAAACCAAGATTTACATGATTGGAATTTGACCTGGATGTTAGTGCCCTGTTTGAATGTATTTACAGCTCCTATAACTCTGAATGTGTCCTTTAAAGCAGTCTGTGCTACTTCTGTTCCAGTCCTTTATACCCACTTTGTGATGAATTCTCAAAAATTAAAGCCAATCAAATTGTATTAGCAACAACAACATGCTCAAATCAAAGAAAAATGTATTTTGTGATCATATGGCAATCAACAATAACATTAATAAGAAAACTAATGATGTCCCGTATAAGCAATAAACATCTATCAATGCTCTTAATGCTCAGAACACCTCTAAGGCTTCGAAGTGTCCCTTTGATTCAAGCCAACTCTGCTCAAACGGCAGTACAGGAGATTCTGGAGATGTGTTATTTTTTAAGGGTAATTGTAACCACATACACAGATACAGGTGCTAAACATCACACAGGCCAGATCTGTTACAAACCTGAAAGGGTCAGACCTGGCAGTGAAGCTTTCTGTCCATTAGCAAGCATCTGAATGGTATTTAATACTCTTTTTTTTTATGCCTACAGCATATTGCACAGTGCTATTCATTAATATTTTACTTACTTTCTGTTAATGGAATGGAGATGATGACACCATTTCCTGTTCCTACCCATAAACGATTACAAGACACCATAAGTGCTGTGATTCTCACAAATGAGAATCCCAGTTTACCAGTACCTAAAAACAAAAGACGCTTTTCATCAAAATTATGAGCAAGAATAATTTTAGTTCTACAACAGAGAATCTAAAATCCAACTCCCAAATCACACAGACAAGTAATTCCCTCCCACTTTTGACAGAAACAAAGCAGAGGAGCACATTTAAGTTGTAAAGATAACCTAGAAGGCTACAACACTGTAATTAAATTGAGAACCTATGTTTCAAGAGTCTAACATTAGCTATGAGAAAGCAAAAAAAGTCCTTAATGCTGCACAGTAAAAT
Organism: Euphonia xanthogaster; assembly: GCA_034509185.1. Lineage (NCBI taxonomy): Eukaryota > Metazoa > Chordata > Aves > Passeriformes > Fringillidae > Euphonia > Euphonia xanthogaster. The sequence goes on along the minus strand of JAYDZK010000057.1, from coordinate 5,764,407 downwards.
CTTTTGGGTTTTACCAGCTTTTAAAACAAACAAAAAAGTGTGTTTACAGATATAAGACAGTATTTGTAATCCATTAAAATTAATTTCTCATTTATTAGCAGGATGAGGGGAGCACAAGGCTGACACCAGCCATGTGCAATGCACAGCAGTAACTTGTGAAGGATTTCCCAGAGCCTAATTACCTGTATTTGTTGTGTAATGTATGTAGTCAAACTGCTGTTATACAGATATTAATGAAAATAATCAGAAAGCTTACTATGTTCAACAGCAATAAAAATTTCCTATCTTGAGAGTTTTTTTAAAAAAATTGGGCAATTTTTCCAGGCAGGTAATGGATTCTTCCCATTTTTAGCTATAAAATGTTGTATCAATATAGAAAAAGAGAAAGATTGTACTGTCTCTATTGGTGCCTGCCCAACTCAACCACTACTTTCCTCATTAGTTATGAGTTTTTAAGGACACTTTACACACCAGGTAAGGTCAACAGACTGTAACAGATGACCCATCATCCCCATCATGCTTCACAGACTGGCTTAGGCTTCTACTTCCAGATTCAAGTTTGCACAAACTGATTTTAACTGGCCTTTCCACCCACCTTTGCCCCAAATCTGCAGTAAGAACTGCCTGATCTCTAGCAGGAAAAGGAAGCTGCAGACAGCAGGAACACACCAGTTTTTCCTGGGAACTTACCAAGCATTTTGCTTACATAGGGCTCAATGTCCACGTCCTGCAGGTGCTGGTAGGTGTGGGCGTGGTAGAGGCGCAGGGTGGAGTCCAGGCGGATGGACACCCACACCCCGTCCCCCACCCATGCCAGCTGCCTCACTTGGCTCTCCCTCCGTGGGTGGGCATCAAAGGACTTCTATGAAACATTGGGGTTCAAATCAGAAGGTAAAACAAAGGGAAGAGTAAGAAAGGTTTCTAGTCTGAACTGGCAATTTTCAGTCAAGCACAACCCTCTGATTTGCAAAATCTTAAACAGTGTTTAGCTCAGTTACAAATAGCATGTGGTACTCTAAAATTGCTGATTCCCTTCCCTGAATGTGATCTCAAAGCTGTAATTTCCTACTTGGTCTTCATTTACACATCTCATCCCAGCCTGCTCCAGCTTCTGTCTCCCTTGAACCTGAAGCCTTTTTGGTCTGAGATCCTGCTGCCACAGCACAAGGTACATACGCCCAAAAAATGTCTTTCTTCCTTGTTCAATTATGACTGACTCATAAGCAACCCCACCTTGTGCAAAATACACACTATCCACCAGCAAAATAATCAATTTCACTTTTATATGAACTTCATTTCAGTTTTCCCATATATATTTATAGTCTTCTTCACAAAAACAAGTTATTGAGTGATTGATAATTCCGGAAGAGCTGAGCAGTCACCCTCAAAGGCCTGGCCCGTATCTCAGGCCAATTAGCAGGAGCTGAAGCACTTCTATTGCTCAAGGCTTGCAGAAACCTCAGCCACTTTCTGCTCCTGAGATGACAGACTAAACACTGCAGATAACACACCACCTCACACACCTTGCATAAACTATTCTCTAACTGGAAGGAAAGTACATTCCAAATTAACACTTACAACCTCTGCACATGGGTGAACAAAATGAGGCACAGAATAAGCTGGGAGTTGGCCTGACAAGCTCTTCACAAGCACAGTTTCCAGTTTCTGGCCAGCCAGAAGTAGAGAACTAAATCTCCTAAAAACTGGTTTCGATAAGTGAGAACTGTCTCATCATAGCTTTAAGTCTTCCAAAACTACTATTTAGTAAAACAAATTTGCTAGGTAGCCTGTTTCCATACTGATGAAAACAGATGTTTCTGGAGTTACTCTGGAGTCTGAGCTGCAGCATTAAAACACAACATTTAATTATTTTAATCACCATTGGAACTTACCTCTATTTTCATGGCCTTTGGTTGAACAACATAGATTTTGTTCCTGTAGCCACACCAGACCTTGTCATGTACCACTGTCATGCACCGGATGGAGTGGTGCGGCCGGCCCAGGTCCAAGAGGTGATAGTTTGACAAATCCCACTGACCATCTGCAAAAAGAGGAAGAAAAAAAAGTAAAACTCACAGGAACCTGAGGTTTAGTTTAAGGAAAATTTAGAAGTACAAGCAACTATCTTAAAAGTCTAATTTTTTAAAGGATTGTAATAATCTGGGTAAATCTGTACAAGTTTATGGCTAGGCTCCTCATTAAAAAAACAGCAACTAACATCCCAAATGTAACCTTTTTTAAAAAATAAAGCTGCACAATGATTCAGGTTAAAAATCCAGCAAAACGTTTTTAAATCAGCAGGTTACCCTGTGCAAAAGGCTCGGCTTGACTAGGACCAGTACCTCTGAAAACAAACAACTTCCCACACAGCACCAGGCACCTGCTGCTTGGCTGAACTTAGAAGTGTTGGCCAGTGCAGATTTTTTTAAAATATGCTGCAAGATCTTAAAAAAGGCACCTGAAATCTACTAAAAACATACTAAATTTCATCATTCAACACCAATTAAAATTCTTCTGTAGACTGAACTAAGGCCACAGATCATCAATGACATTCACTAGAGAAGCTTAGGTAAACCTCTGCAGTGGGTTTTAAAAAAATAAACCACTGCAGTGAGTTTTAAAAAAATAAACAAAACCACTAAAAACAACTTCATCCCAGCTGTGTCTTTTCCAGTATTTGCATTAGTGCTGTGAAACCTTTTTAATTCTTTTAAATGCTGAGCACAAGGATTTAAGCATCACAAGGGAAAGATGAAATGAATAGGGTGGAAAAAACAAGCTAATAGATTAAGTTTCAGTTACTCATAGTAAGACCTTCCCCTCCAGGTCCTATTTCTGGAGGCTGAAGAATGAAGCTGGTTCAGGAGCAGTTTGGGCAGAAATTCTGAAGGGATGCTTACAAAATTCTCATTGAAGGACTTGCCCAGACACAATTTTTATCACTAATAAAACAGAAGACATGACTGTTGAGCATAATGAAAATGCAAGAGAGATGATAATCAAAGCACTTTCAGATGGCTTTTCCCTATTTAGCAGATCTATCCCATTCTCCATTTCAGAGTAAGAAAATACTCCATGAATGCACCACAACATTGAATCTGCAACTGAAATAACAAGAAATATTTCTCATGACAACCCAGAAAAAGGTCAATGGGGAATACATTATCAAAACATTACTTGTAGATGGCACATTTATTTCTTTCCTAACAACTGTTGAAAATTCCCTGGTTTCCAGATGCAACAGAATCCTTACCAACTCCCCGGTGAAAGATCGCAAGCGTCCCATCTGCCAATGCAACCAAGACTATTCCTTTGACATGTCTGAGGAAAAAGGAGGCACAACAACACACTCTGTTAGACTGCTCTGCTCAGAACAAGTTTAAAACTAGGTATAAACATTTCATATTTCAGCATATTTTTTACAGTAATTTTTTATTAGCCCCAGTGTTTTGATTTCTACAATATAGCTCAAGAGAAGGGATGTAACAAGGGATCAAAATCCAGTTCAGAGAGATTGAAATATATCTGGTTACAATGCCTGAAAAAAACAGCAAAAATAGCAACCTATAACTGTTTTGCACAGCTACAGCTCATCCTTTGGGCCATGTATTTCCAACAGGTACAAGATTCCTTTTATTTTCCTTACTCCCTTCCACTGTCCCTCAAAGAGCATGCAGACAGTTATGGCAACTGACATTCCCAATATCTGAGGAGGAAATATAAAACTACTTTGGAATGTATTTTAAGAGAAATTCATTATGACATTCTTTCAGGACTTACACAATACTGAGAATAGAATCTTTAAGTTTAATGGCATGAACACATTTCCTCCACTGGGCCACTGACGAATGAACATACAGGCTGCAAAGACAAATCAGGAGGGATTAAAAGCACTACCAGAGAAAAACAAACACAAGCAAAACCCTTATAAACTAAAATCCACAATCAAAGGGAAAGCAAGTTTTCATCTTCCACTGGAAATTATGTGTACACTGAAAGGAAGAACTAAATGGGCAGCAAAATGGCTTTTTCAGAGGCCTAAAGCATTACAAACTCCCTTGCAGATCCATCTGCAGTAAAAGTTACAATACATTTTTCTAGCATACTAAAATATTGAAAGTTATGTAATTAACAGACCATAACAATTTCTTTGAATACAAAAAAACCCCAGAACCTCTCTTCAGATGAAGCGTTATCCAACAAAACAGGACTTGCTAATCACCTACAATACTTTCTTTGAATTCTGTAATGCCTAAAAACTGCAGCAAAGCATTCAAGGTTTTGGCTCTCTTGATACCATCCTGTGCTTAATCTTGACTTGAGACGGTTTCAGGCCTGTAGGCATAAGAAGCAAGTTTAAAGTAATGATTAGAAATAAATATAACAAGATTAGCACTTCCTTACCATCCATTCTGTGCTCCAAGCCACATGGTCGGTAAAAGGCTACTCATTTTCTGTGCTTCTTCTCTCACTAGATCTTGCTCACTTGGCAGAACTGCAACATCCTTATATAACTCTGACTCAGTACTAGAAAAAAACACCAGTTAAAATACATTTAATGAAGTGTACAGATTACTCAGGCTATAAGCCAGGTGTTTACTTCACAATTGAGAGTTCCTACACTGGCTTTTGAAGTACATGAAATGTTTAAAAACACAGTAACCACACATGAAAGTACAATACAGATGAAAGCCTCAATAACCATGAATTTCTTCAAGTGGACATTTACTTTTACAGGGAAAACTAGGTTCCATTCAAACCTGTCAGTATTATTACCTCTGGGGAATGGCAGAAGAGAGTCACAAAGCACAGTCTTGTACCAAGACTACTTATATGAACTTCAATACACTTAAAAAGGAAAAAAAGTAATCATTTTGTCTCCATGCTATGTGCCTACAAACGTTATACTTTTTAAAAATACATTTTAAGAGGTATGAGGCCTGAGACTAGGTACTTAGGCTGATACACTGGAGATGCCTCTGTTGTATGCTGCACTCCCAAGGGATCTGTAAAGACATGCTCTGTGTAGACTCCAGTTTGTGCAATATCAGCTGTGTCTTCTCCTGTCCCTGCATTGACTTCTGTTGCTTCTGTTGCCTCCTCTGCCGTTGGAATGTTCTCATCTACTGAATTATTTTCAGCTGCAATATCTATGAAACAAATTTGAAAAACTTTTAACAACTGTGATAGAATTTGCTATTATTTAAAACAGCCAGAACTTGATACTTAAAACTGAAGTGAATAGCTGTTATAGCCAGACAGCTGCAATTTCCACATCAGAATCAAAAAAATCACATCAGAAATGCCCAAATTTTAACAGGTGGCACTGTATAAACAAACGTCAAATGCACTTTAAAGCATTAGTCTGATGGCTCAGACTGGCCATTAAATTATTAACTAGGACAGCAGTAAACAAGGTCAACCACCACATATCCATTGACAATCATATCACCATACAGCTCCGCAGGCCATATGACAAAAAAAAGTATGAATGTCTACAAAATAATCAGTTTCACTTAAATCTCTATTAAGACTTGACAAAATCCAAGGCATTTATTTTAGTCACAGTCTGGCAAGATCTGCATTTCAAACAGTACATAAAAATCTCTCTCTAGAACAGGCTCAAGAATTCTATCAAAAGTACCTACAAGAAGCAGCTGCCAATTCCCATTCCATGTCACCTCCACCACTTTTTCAGCTACAATTTACAGATTTACAGAGAGTTTATGTTATCACAGCTTACACACTGCTAACCTCAATAGTTGCACCACATATTTCCAGCTGCATCTCGAGGTGTTTGGCCAGCCCTGACACACCTGTAGTGTTTACCACATACCTGACTGTTTCTCTGCCACAGGTGAGGCCCCGTTGGTGTCATGGGCACCAGGAACCCCCGTAAGACCCTCAGCAGTGCAGCCCACCACAGTGATTCCCCCCAGCAGGCTGTCAGTCTCAGCAGAGCTGTTGCTGGTCATACTGCCACACAGGGAGGATTTGTCCACTTGGCTGGAATCTGCTTCCTGGGACCCTTCTTCTCCTGCAGGGTAGTCTGTTTCTCTTGCCCCTGAAAGATATTAAACTCAGAATAACATATTATCCTGAGCTGGAAGGGACCCACAAATATCCAGTCCAACTCTTGGCCCTGCACAGACACCCAGCAATCCCACCCTTTGTCTCAGAGCATTATCCAAGTGCACCTGGAGCTCTGGCAGCCTTGGTACCATGACCACTGGGGAGCCCTTTCAGTGCCCGACCACCCCCTGGGGAAGAATATTTTCCTGATATCCAGCCTAAACCTCCCCTGACACAACTCCAGGCCATTCCCTTGGACCCTGTCACTGAGTGTTTTTCATAGGGATAAAGCCAAATCACTTCTCTATCTAATAACTAAGCTTCAAACTCAATGAGGTCTCCAGAGATTGAACATGCAGACAGATCCTATCTACAAGGTTAGTTTCACATAATCAGCAAATGTGGAAGATGCTGTCACAAAGCTCACAAAACAAAAGCAAGATTGACATATGCTGCACTACAGTGTCATTCACTCTATTTCAATCTGCAGCTTTCCAAATAGTTTATTTCAGTTTTAATTATTTCTTCCTCTAAAATCAGATTTCATAACAGTGTGGGTACACAAGGGCACCTATCTATATCTTTATGAAGAATTTAGGTACAATAGAGCCCTGGTTCTGGAAGGAAAACTTTTCCTCACGTTCAATCCTCTTACACTTTCAAGACTTAAAATACACTCAAATGCAAAAAGGATTCCCTCTGCAGGGAGCTTGCTTATCTTCAAGAGGCTGAAGAAGTCAAAAAAGCAACAAACATATTATTCTTTTTGTGATGTTCACAATTCCATGAAATATCGACACTGTTGCAGAGTTTATAGTACATCAAACAAAACAGTTCCCCTTGGCTGCTGACATCTCTCTGATTTTCCGTTCACGTAAGTCAACAGCAAACTAAAGAGTGAAAGAATAGGTAAAAATGCAGTAGTTTAATGTACAACTAACCACTTTCTTATTGCTCTGTTACAGTAACTTTTCACCATACTAAGTAACAAACCTGTGGCTTTTCACTGCATACGAAAAACTGAATAAGAATCAGTTAGAAAAAGCAGGAGCTGAACCAGCCCAAGCGTTTACCTGGCACACTGGCAATACAAAGCACATGAGAATTGCAAACAATGAAACTGTCCAGAATATTCCCTGGTTGGTTTGCATCAATAATGATAACTTTTGTAGCAGAATGTGTGCTAGTACAGATCCAAACTAGACTGGATAATTCTTCCTGGTGTTTCAGTTCCTTCTGCTGATCCTGAAGGAGAACAAAGGCAGAAATGAACAACAGAAAGGGGGACAAGAATAGAGTTACTGCAGTTGATCTTTTATGGTCTTACATTTTCGCCTACAGAAATATACATAAATATGTGGAAAGTTAAATATCTTCAATGCCATTGTAAAACTACATGTAGTTACTTGTTCTTTATGTATCTGAAGTATCAAGCTCCCTCATATTTCATACTTCTATTAAAAAAACATAAAATAGTATAATTACACTGCATAATTATACAGTTAGACCAGTATAAAATAAAAACATTATTGACATGCCAACTGCCATACTCAGTATCACCACAGGTTAATGTGATATCCCAAAGCACTTGAAAATTTAGACTGTTTTTATGCCCTTAATATGAATTCCATTCATGGCAGTTAGAACATAAACAGGTCTGTCACAAATGGTTTTTAAAGGAGGCAGCACTGGTATAAGCAGTACATCATTTTGACGTAAAATTTATTTGTTCCTGAGATTTGCCACCAAGGGAAGATTCGAAAGTATTTAATAGTTGGATTCAATAACCCAAACATCCAGGGCTAATGACTAACCAAGAAAACTCTATTACCAATGGACCTGATTAGAAAATACTTTAGTACTCTACAGTTACACAGTCAAGGTGTATAACCATATAATTTATTAAATGCGCCTTGCAGTGACCTTACCTTGAGCTCTTGATCTAGTTTATCTAAACTACTCTGGGATCCTGTTTGCTGCTTGTGGCCATCTGCATCCACACCAGTCACATCATTGTAGAACACACTGGCACCAACCACAGATCCTCCATCTCGTGTCTTCCCTCCTGACAGGTTCACCCCTACAGCACACCACAGCTTGGGAGAAAAAGAAATGTTTGAATCTCAAACAAAAAAAAGAGTGAAAGAGACAAGCATTGTTAAATATGCTAAGTGATATCAATATTATTATATATCCAGAGTCCATTTTAAGTTATTAATTACAATTAAAGTCATATACATTTTATTGAGACAAATACTTCTTCACTATGTGTTAAAAAAAAAAAAAACCAACTCATTGAAAAAGAATGTAATTGAGTCCAAAACAAAAATATTCAAGCTACAGTTTGCCCAAGTCTCTTATCATCACTGGAAACATCCTACCTTCATAGAGGTATCCTTCTCATCCAAAGGTCTCAGGTAAACAGGTACAGGCAAGTTCTTCATCTTATTTTCACCCTGTCCACCATTTGCCACCTAGGTAAAAAACCAAACAAACAAACAGAAAAAATTTTACCTTTAAAAGAGGTTTACAATCTTTGGAATCAGTTGCTCAGCATTTATTTAACAAAATTAGGAGTTTTGTGTTGTTGTCTCCTTTAGAAAGATTCTTTACTTCCAAGTTCAACAAAAAAAAAAGCTGGAATCAAACACAAGCTGTGAAATCACACCCTCTTCAAATGTGACAAAACATGAAGCTTTTACCATTACACTTGAAAGCACCATACCTGTTTGTACTTCTGAGGTAGACTCCAGCCAAAAGCCTGCACTCTGCCATCCTCCTTCTGGACATGAGCTTTCACCTGGCGGTACTGCTCCCTCTTCTGCTCCCGGCGTGAGGCTAAACTGGCTTCAGTTCTGGGCAAGAATCAGGATTGAGGAACTTCTTACTTATGCTCTTTAGAATCTCTTGTGCAATAGGAATTGCTGTTAAACTCAATAACCAAGATCACTGTGGAAGCACTGCGTTACCAAGGATATCCCTAGGGTTTTTTTCACCTATCAAGACACCAGGTTTCCTGTAGGCTATTTTTAAGGGACTGGGGAAAAACAGGCAAAAACAAAAAGCCTATTGTCAGCATCCTTAAAAAAAATTAACTTGGGTTGTGTAGCTCTACTAAGAGCTTTAAAAGTTGTAACTCACAAGGACATATTGCCAAAACAAAGCACAGGAGAAAAAAATAATTACAGATTCCTGTTAGCCTGACTCTTAAGTGAACCTTAAGTACATGTACAGTTATTGCCCAGCTACAACATTTTCATATAAAAGTGTACCAAGCCTCCTGTGCCTAAATGCACTGTCTTGAAAAACAGTGGTATTTACCAAGCAGAATGTTTCAGTCAGGTGCTCAAAGTATTCACCCACTGGTGCACATTTTACTCTGCACTCTCTCGATGCCTTATGAATCAACACTCACATCAGGAGATTATACTTCACTTAGCAGCATGCTAGTAAATCTCAGAGGACTAAAAGAGTAAACACTTGATAGAGCATATCTACTATAAAACCAAAATACTTACTCTTCACTGAGGAATTCAAAGGCTTTAGATTTGTCACTGGGTAATTGAGATAAAGTGCTGCTTCTTTTCTTGACTGATGGAGTAATGTGCGAAGTTGGAGCATTATATTTAACATTGACAGGAGGTTCTGGTTTCTTTGCCGTATTGCTGGATGAACTGAAGAGCCTGCTAAAACTACAAGAAGAGAAAAAGACGAGTCAAGATTTGTCAGATACATCCAAATTTGACTATGCAGGCAAAATACAGCATATGCCAGCCTGTTCAAGACAGTTAAAGTAAGAAACTGGAGCCCAACACACTCAGCAACACTCTAAAAGCAAAAAACTCATGTCCATAAGAAAAATTCTTAAAGGATTATTATCCCATTTATCAAATTCAATGGGAAATTCACCTTGAATTTACATGTACAGGGAACCAACAAAATTAGGATGTGAACATCACACCTGGAAGACAGCTCTATGAAGGACAATAGTTCATGCAGAGCGCATTTTAAAAAACCCACTATATTCTATGCAACAAGATAAAACAGTTAGCAGCAAATCACAACATCAAAAGGATTATTTGACAAACATCTTGTTGAGAAAAATACTGGTTTAGATTTAAAGAGCTTGAAGATAGAAAGGAGAATGTAACAATTGGTAAGCTGTACTTCACAGAGGGAAAAGAAGCTGAAATAAATTCAACCCACACATGCTATACAGGTTTCTACTTTTCATCATAAAAATGAATCTGGAAAAAATGTTCAGAACAGGAATCCTGGTGCATATTCAGCTAGGAAAAAAATTTCAGCACTGTGGCATTTAACTTCACAAAGTGCACAGCCACTCACTACATGCTGCGGCTTACAATACATCTTGTCTTCCAGAACAGTCTTACCGAGTTGGTATGCTGGGCAGCAAAAGGAGAAGTGTTAAGATATCTTCATCAGCCAAAAAATAATTAGCTAACATACACAAATGTGCCAGCTAATTGGTTAGGGTCTTTATTTATTTCTGCCAATAAGTTGTGTTTCTATACTTACAATTGCCAAATGCTTGATCTTTTCTTCTCTTGCATGGCTGGATTTTCTCTGGATGCTCTACAAGAAATTAATTCCAAGTTTACTAAGTAAGCAACAACTAAAAAAGGAATGGAACAGTGTGTAACTCTTATTTTTTAAAAAAGGAAAAAGGATAACATCTTGAAAATACTAAAGTGTGTTTTTCACACTACTACTTCTTTACTGATCAGAGCATAATACTGAAATTCGCACTACAGGAAATAAAGTTACATAATAAACTTCATCCACATTTCTTTGGATCCCAAACAAACTGGCAGCTTTTCAGACAGAAGAGACAAGTCTGCATAACACTTTGTAATGAAAAAAGCTTGAAGAAAGCAGCAAACCATTTTAAATTATTCTGCCCCCTATTTAATATTTTAACCATTATTTTTTGTTTTAAAGTCTATTAATCTTCAATACATCAGTAAATAATTGATAAAATGTTCCCATAGCCATAGATTAGACATAGAAGAGGATTTCTACAGCAGATAATAGCTACAGAAGAACAAGCCATGGCTGTTGGGAATGTACATTTTTCCTCCTAAAGGGTCACAGGCATGAGCACAATGGGAACAATTACAGGTCACTGCTGTCCATGGCCAGCAGGCAGCACCACAGCCTCTGGGACCTGTGGTCAGGGACAAGGATGAGTTGGTCTGAGGCAGAAAACTTAACGTTTTTCAAACCATACCTTCCAAACAACTGAATATTCAGGATGCAAATGAGACCAAATCACCACCTTTATTGCTTATATTTAACACACCTTGCACAACTTAAAACTGTTTTATCCTGAACAACTCAAGTCTTTCCAAAGGAATTATGCTCAGTCTGAAGACAACATTATTCCTATTTTGACAGCACAAGGCATGTGTATGCACAGAGTAATTTTTAATGCCCACCAGATTAATGTTATTTACAATTACCAACTTTTGTAACTGCTCCAGAATAAGCATCCCCAAAAAATGTGTGTATTTCATATCATATGAAGTAACACATCTTCACTGAGGTCTCACCAAGAACCATTCTGACAAATTATATCCCCTTAACTTAAAAACAATGATCCTCATGGGCAGGAGGAAAACAAGCAGAAGGCAGTGAACCTGCTGACCAGATCACCCAGTATCTAAAAATCACAAGGAGCTCTGTCAAAGATTCTCTAAGAGCCTTTTCACCTTATCATCTCAGTCCATCGGACAGCCTCCTGCAGCTCCATCAGCCTCTCCTTGTACTGGTTCCTCTCCATCAGCACTCGGGCCATTTCCACACGTGTGAAGCGTTTCCGCTGCGCCGTGGGGACATCGCTCTGGGCACACAAGTTAACAAACATGGCAGGGACAAAGGTGCACCACAGGGCCCTGCAGAGCCACCCTCTGCCTCCTGATAACAGCCAGGCTAGGGCACAATTCCAGATTTCAAATAGTTTAGGGCTTTGAAAATCTGGGTTTTACCTTCCTCTCCTCCCATCCTTTGTCTGCAATATAATGTGAATGAAAACAGCTCTTCAAAAAAAAAGAGTGTGATAACAGTAGACAGAGAGCAAGCAAACTAGTCACTGTCAATTTAAGTTTACTTGTGCTCTTCTGTCATTTCTATACAGGGAGGAACTTTACCACTACTTATTAAGCAGTAAGTTTTAGTAGCACTCACTAAACACACAGACTTCTAATGTCCCATTGAATTACGCACACAAAACCAGACATATACACCTACATCATCATCTTCTTTAGCCTTCTGTCTTGCTTCTTCTGCTTCTGCACGAGCTCTAAATAGAAAATAAAAAACAGCTGCAATAAATACCACAGTAGGGTTTTCCTTTTCTTTTTTACAACCATGGAATTAAACTTACTTTCTCAGCTCCTCTTCCAGTTCTTTATTCTTCTCTTCAAGCTTTTGCTTTGCTTGTTTTATAGCTTCTAATTCACCTTGTAGCACATCCTTTTCACAGGTCAATTCATCCACCTTTGCTATTAAATCATTCTTCACCACATTCAGTGCATTTCTACACAAACATTGAAAATATATGGTTATAAGGATGGCCATGGTCTCACAGTTCAGCTTCAGCCTGGCTTTTTTTTTAAGACCTACACATTTCTTACACAGAGCTGCTGTAAAAAGATACAGCTTTCTTAGAAGTCAAATCATCTCCTCCCAAATCTCCAACATTCAGACATATTCACATTCTCTCTATTAGAAAAAAGTACTGATAAATAGTTTGCTGATTTTCCCTCAACAGTGCTCCAGTGGATTTGCCTCTGTACTTAAAGCTGTGTTTCTGACAGGGAGTTGGTCTCATCAGGAGATGAGACAAGCAGGACACAGCACTGCATTTCTTGGACTCTTACAAGGATAAAAGCTGATTTTTCTTATTAGGTCCTTAATATCTAGAAGAAGATCAACTCAGACAAATACACCTATAAATTCAAAATACTCACACCCCCATTATTCTGAGAATTGAGAGCACGTTTGTATAGTTTCAATTCTGTATCAGGATATTGAAGATGTAATGAAGTAACAGAAATAAAGTCAGTATTTTTTACATAAACATTCTCACTTACTTTGTCTCCAGAAGCTGAGTGTTTTCCAAAATAAGGTTTTCGACCTCACGCCCCATTCCTTTTCAAAGGAAACAAACAGATTAGATTAGCAAATAAAATGGATGTTTTTACAAAACTTATGTTTTGCCATTGTCTAAAGTAAAATGAATTTTACGTATGACAAAGTTTTCAGAAGAACTGTGAGCTATCTGAAGTTTCAGGTCCAACCTACCTTCTACAATTAGCCTTCCCTCCCACTTTGTCCCAGCCTGACTTCAATTAAAAAAGCCCAAAGACATCCCTACCTAAGCATAGGCCAGTGCTGCTACTCTGTATATTTAGAAGATCTTACAGTACTAAGTCAAAAAGCAAACACAGCATATGTTGCAGAAATATTAGACCACAAAATGTTCAGTTTAAAATGTTTAACTGTCTTTTACACCATTATCATTATCGCTTTTTGATGCTTTTTATAAACAGATTGTTATATACCAAAGTGTATCAGTTATAGACACGAGACATGCTGAATAAAGTTCAGATTGTGAAAGCCCTGCAGATTTCCCCAGAGCAAATGATACCTTACCAAAGAAATTATGGTCTTTAAAGCCCATGCATTCCATGTAGAGCAAAAACAAGAACAAGAAACATTTCATGTGAGGTGCAGTATGATCGAAGCGAAATAAAAGATTGACTTAGGAAGTAAGAGCGAATTAAAACAAAGCCACCACCAAAAATCTGAAGTGGGATGGGATGTGATTAGAAGTAGGATTTATACAGAAGACTGAGGTGGAAGAATTCAAATTTGTCACAACCATTTCCATTGATTAAACCTCTTATAAGAATCAGTAACTTAATGAAAGTCTCTCATTTTCTGTGAAATGATTTAGAAGCACAGTCCTTGGAAGAAATTCTAAGCCATTCAGAAGTTTCCAATTAATATGCTCTTATGGAGAAAAGTGAATATAACTTTTCAAGTAACTACTTCAGTGTTACTTAAATTTCTGAAAATTAATTTCTTACCCTATTTTTTGCATACCTAATATAATTTTCAGAATTTTAAAAAAGGTAATTTCAGGAGAGAATAATTATTTTGCATCTTTCACAGCAAAATAATTATGACACAGATAACAGCAGAAATTATGTTAATTCAAGATTAACATAATGAATTAAAAAGGTATATTAATGGTGGAGGCTTTTAAAAATACTTTAGGAACAAAATCTTCTAAGCAACTTTGGCGGCAGAAGACTTTAAAGATATTTGAATAAAGAAGAAAAGGTATCTATAAATAGACATGCAAGTCAAAGTTCCCTCTTTTGACATTTCCCTCTCTGGGTTTTGGATTAAAAGTCAATGATATTTACTGAAGTAACTTAGATCAACCATGGTTAATTTATCAATATCTGGAGAAATCCCCTATACTACAGCCACCAAGAGATTTTATTCAAGTTTTTTTGCTTTTTAAACCCTTTCAATATTCACAGATAAAAGTATGTAGGATCATGTCCAACGGGTTTCAGGATCTTTTATAATGCAAGAACAAAAACCAGAAAGCCAGAGTGCAATGGCAAAAAAAAGTTACCAAGCAGGGAAAAAAATGCAGAGAACGTATTGTATGAGAGCAGCAGCCAAGAATGCCTAACTGAGGAAGCAACAGATTTCAAAGATTTTTTGAAAAAAGAAGCATACACACCAGAATATTCCCCTGGGTATGCAGCCCAAGAGAAAACAGATTAGAGAATCCAAATTAACTATTTTTAAGTAACTCTATCCTGAAGTTTAATGCTCACTTAGAACAGGTCCAAATGCTTCAAATACACATATTATCCTGGATGCAGGTGTGGCTTTTCAGATTTTTAACTATGGTTGTTCTCAAAGCGAAATTACGATTCTAAAATAAAATTTTCAGATCAACACATTCTGCATAACAAATGCAGGTATAATTCTAGGCTTAGTGTGCACACACTGGTGTTTCCAGCAATAGATTCACAAAAAATGGTAATAAACTCACTGACAAACCTTAAGTTATACTAAAAAGTATACTATTTTTTGCCCATGAAAAACAAAGCATTAGATCAGGACATCCTGACAATAGTTTGATTTCTTTAATCAATTTACCACAGCTAAGGGATGGATGTTGCTCCATGTTAATACTTCTCCAGTATCTGTATTTTTGCATGCAAAATGTGTGATTAGTTGTCCCTGTGAGAATGGAATGACATCCAAGAGTTTTAGATGGAGTATGTTGCAGTAACGATGTGGAGAGCTGCACTGCTCAGAGTGACAACAAAGAAAAACCATCTCAGACTGGAGACAAGCTCATTACTCCTAGTGAGTAATACCTGCAGAAATGTCACCTGTTTGAAATAAAATAAGTTTCCGGAGGAAATACAGACTGCACACAGGAGTTTTAACAGTCCTAATTATCTGTATTTTTGCAGGGTCAGAGGACAGAATCAAACAAGCTGCTAATTTTCTGCACACAACTCATTCTGAAAGCACCTGAGAGTAGCATCTGCATTTTATACATTCCATAGTACCAGCTTTCATTATTTCAAAATGAGGCCTGAAGAATTACATAGTAGAAATATCTTGCTATATTTTTATCGAAAGATGACCTTCTGATGACCTTTTTGATCTTGGTCAACTCAAAAGTCAAATTTATTTCAGTCAGCATAGAAGTAACAGCAAGCTGCTTAGGGGAAGGAGAAATGTGGGTTTTCCCTCCCCGATCAATTAACAGTTTGATTCTCAAATTACCACCATTTCATTTGCTGCAATTCTCTTTCAAGTTAAAATCTCTAAGGAGGTGATAAAGCCAGGCCACTACAGATCAGGCATGACCTGAATAAAAGTATCTAAAACTAGTTCAAGACAAAAATTCTTCCTTGAGAAAAAATCCTTATGTAAGAGAACATACAGGAAGAAATGGAGAATAGTGCAGGAAGTGCCCCAAAAGATTAAGATCGTTATACAGAGAGAAACAAAAAACACTCGCTTCTGGTTTTACATTCCAATGATTACCTTAGAATGCTACTCAAACAATTTTAAGGCAAATGAAGCATAACAATAAATCCAGCAAGACTAATTAAGCACTTCCTAAAAAGGAAAATTTCTCTATACAGCATCTTTCTTACCCAGTAAATCTGCACCTTCATCCACATCTCCAATTAGGCCAGAACCAGCAGATGACAGCTCTTCAAAGAGTGACTCTGTGTTACGGTCAAATGCTTTGTTCTTGATGCCTTTGGTGGGAGTGCTGGGCAGAGAATTAAACAAGACATGAAAAAGCAGGGAGAACACTCCTACAATGAAGAAAAGCTTTCTCTGTATTTTTCACCAGTAGTTCATTTGTTTCCTCAAGCAAACCCCACAAGGTTTCAGTTGGCTTACAAGTTCTAGATTTTTTTTTCAAATACTGCTTCACCATCAAGATCCCAAACTTAAAGCAGTTGCTGATACTGAGCTGGACAGGATTGTAATAAATTAAAGAATATCAAGTTTTGGCCTATAGAAATTCAGTTGTGCTAGGACTTAGCCCAAATGCCTGAAGAACAGACAGCTCAGCTAAACTGGAAGACATTTAATACAACAAGAATGCAAGAAAACTGAATAGTAGGAGGTCAAAATATTCCTCTGGTCAGAGAAGGGGCACCTTTCACACAAAGCTCTTCTTACATCCTTAAGATTCACCATACAGGGTAATTCTATCCTTCTCATCACAAAAATTAAACAAAGACAAGAAAAGGAAAATTCCCATACACGGCATCTTTAAATAACCTTCTAAAATTTGTCTACCTCAAATCACAACACACAACTTACCTGGAACCCTTATATCCACTGAGATCTTTATCCATATCCAACTCTGGAGTTGACTCAATAATTGCCTGAACTTCAGATTTTTCTTCATTTTCATTTCCCCCTGGAGCAAAGCAAGTGGTACATGCCCATAAACAAAATCATCATGACATATTAACTACATGTAGTAGTTCTTAATCAATCACTAACTTCGGATACTTCTGTACAGACTTATCGAAATAATTAATTTAAAGACGAACAGATTTTGATAGTCTAGTGCAGACACTGGAATTTCTAGGTCTCTCCCAAATTTAACGCAAGCCATCCAACAGCACTTATTTCCTACTACTTCTGTAACTGAAACCAAGATGTCCAACACTTCACAACTCTTTGTGCCTTTTCTACTGCCAAAGAAATGTCTTAAATAATTCTGATTCTGAAGCAAAAAGGACTAAAGTCACCAATAAACAACAGACTTATCTCTGACCAATATTCAGGACTCCTTAAAATATTGAGTAAAAAGCCCATTCTCATTTGTGGCTCAACAAAAGATAATTAATAAGTGATCAAATATGAGGTCCATAGTAACCCTACATTAAGAAGTTAAAGCAGCTCACCAGTGCACACATTTCTTGTCTCTTGAGCTACCTGTACTTCAATATTCTTGCTTACATCCAGCTTCTCATTTGACATCTCTGTGTCCTTTGCAAGCCCTTCAACATTTTCCTTTTGAGGGGTTTCAGCAGGCAGCACAGAAACATCTGAAGCAGCTGTGGATGCTGGCGTAGTACACTTGGAGCCTGCTTGGCTAACATCAGAGAGCTCATCCTAGAATTGCACCATTACCAGTAAAAAATGAACATAAAGTGTTATTAGAAGAGTTGGGCATATAAACTAAGGAACAGACAACAAAATCACTGTATTTTACTGAAAATTATGCAAATGCAAAGACAAATGAATAAAAATTATATTTTAAGCCAGTACAGTCACCTTTAGCCTACGACTGTTTCATTCTTGTTAAGGCAATTATAGCCATATAAAAATGCCTTTATTTTTAATAGTAATGTTTGATCTCAGCTGATAATTTCAGTCACTACTTTTCTGTGAAGGCTTCCAGAAAACAAGCAGAATTCTCATTCTAAGAGTCCTTCTAGCTGCACAATGAACTCCCTAATCTTCCCAAAGCTGTTATAAAATTAATGGTTCTGAATACATGTGGTACCTTAAATAGCAGCCACTGAAGAACTGATGCAAATATGGACTTCACTAATATAAAACTGTAGTAATTCATAGAATCATAATCACAAAATGGTTTGGGTTGGGAGGGACTTTAAAGATAATTTTGTTCCAGCACCCTGCTGTGGGCAGGGACACTTTCTATTAGACCAGGTTGCTCCCAGCCCTGACCAACCTGGCCTTGAACATTTCCATATCTGCAAGCATTTCACTCAAGTTTTATGTGCTTTCCAGTCTGAACTGTGAGCGCTGGCTGAGACTGGGAATGGAACATGGAATTGTAGTAACTACTTGTTCCAGTTAGATTTTAGATCAACCAAGGAACATCAGTAAACAGTTCCTCCTCAGAAACTGATTCCTGGCAACAATTCACAGTGACACAGTATCAATACCCGTAAGTATGACCGTAAGTATGACAATAATTACAGACTTAATCCAGCTGCTGGACTCCAGATTGGGACCATCACTCAGAGCTGCATCAAGCACTGTGTGGGAGGGCAGAGTGGATTGTGTGTGACACAACCAGAGGCCACTACCTGAATATACCAACAGCCCTTTTTCAGCTCTTCTCTCATCTCCTTCATTCACATTTTACTGCCCATTCATGCCCAGACCCACATCAGATGTCTGATCTATGACTTAAGCACCACATGACAGTGAACAACAGCCCACTGCAGAGAGGAAAATAAATTTGCCTGTTTAGGCCATTAGTTTCTAGGACACACCATTAAAGGAATCTAGCTGGGGAAAATAAAGATGAAACTTGAGGGTGCTGTGTTCGAAATGAGGCCAGATGGTAACATTTTATCAAAAGTTCTTGTAAAGTTTGTTTGGGAATCACAGGTGAAAGCAAGGCTCCTGGACAAGTCTGTGACTTTTTTTAAAGAGAACGTGACTGAACTTGTCAAGAACAAAACAGGTTTAGATTTTGCAAAGCACAAATCAGTGCAGGCCTTTTTGAGGAAGAAATGAAACTGAATTTTAAGGTTTTTAAAAAAAAACACAGAAGAGACCTGCATGTAGATGTACACTGTCTCACTTGTACTTAGCATAAGATTACTATGAATTGTAACTTACAAATTTCTCCCTTTGGAACTTACTAAGGCAAAATTTTTATTTGTGTGGGGACAGGGAGGAAAGCACACAGTTATGTATATCACCATAAATAAATAAAGGTTGCATCCTATAGCAACATCTCCACATTGAATTTGCAAGCCCTAGAAACAAAAATACAGCACTCATTGCCTATCGATTACTGACAGTTCTCATTATTTTATAGTACATTGCAGAATAATCAATTATTAATATTTGGTTTTCTGTCAAAAGTATTCAGAAATACAGACACCTCTAAAGGAATGAAAGAAAAGAAAAGAAAAAACACTCTACAATTTACCCAATTGCCTTCTGAATGGGTGAAGTTGAGGCATTGGCTAATGGTTCATACTCGAGTGAGCAGATACAGAAGGGAGGAAGTGGTGCCCCTTACCAAGGGCAACCAGAGCTCACACAAACGAGAAATAAAACCTCAGCAGAGTTGCTGGCTCTGTTTAAACATTTCTACATCTTTGTATTCCAAGAGCATCCACTAACTGATGCAGCACAAACCGATCACTGACTTTCACACACAAAGCTCAAGGAAAATAGCTTGATAGCACAAGAAAAAACAGGGAGTAGAATGGTCCTTTCCCTAAGGGACTTTCAAATCACCCCATATATTTTATATTTCTGACTTTATTACCTATGGTATTTTTTTAGCTTACTCTTGGAAACCACACAGATTAAACTATTACAAATGTTTGTTCTAGAACTAAAGAAAAGCAAAAGTAATTTAATTAAATGACACTGAATTAATTGGAATATCTAAAAGACTAAACATTTGAAATTCAGTGCTGTGCTGACTTAGCAAAATTGACTTTTTTCATCATGTTACCAAAAGACACCTCCTGGAAAAAAAATAGTTTAAAAATTCAATAATTAAATCTGAACTCATCTGCAGTGCTGTGCAGGAATGAGTAGAAAAGAATGACTGGTACATAACTGTGTGTCATCTTACAATGATATCCAGCAATCTCACTATTGCACAAGCTACAGAATAACAGATTTTTTCATCTCTGCCTATCTGCTCCCTATTTGTGATAGTTTTGGAGGAAACACTGGCCATTAAGGAAAGGTTCAGGCATGAATGGAAAATAGATGCTAGAAAGCAGCAGAATCTTGTTTGTGCCTTGTACTGGATGTTAAAAATATTCAGAAGAAAAATATTGGAGAAAAAAAATTCAAATGCTGGTTTTGCCTTCAATATATCAGGTTATTCAACAGGTTCAGTTCAGAAGTACTTTACATTCATAGCTACAAAGTAAAGATGCTGCTTTGGACTCAAGGCACTTATTCTGAATAAATAGATTTGAACAACTACAGTGTGTGCTATTTTGTGAATTCTCATTTTAGCTGTGCATTATTTTTAGAAGAATTATACCAAGAAGCCTATTTTGACAATATGGATTAGCCAATTTTCTGAGGTAAAAAATGGAATCAGAAGCTTTCCTTTCTACCTCATCTCCACCTACTCTTAGTCATAACTTGTCTTTATTGTACGTAAGTTATATTTCAGTCAGCTTTCCTAAAATCTGCCAATTCACTAATGTTAACAGCATAAGACAAAGGGAATTGGACATATTCAAGATCCAACCTCCTGATTAGCACTCTTTTTAAGTGAAAAATTTTTAGAAGCAAATTCACACTGTCACTTTGATACCCCTATAACTAACCACTACTTACTCTTCCCATTATCTCCTTATGACCTCCATGATAAATAAATGAGTTCCTATTACCTCCAAATAATTTTTGTAGTTCTGATCAGTTAATATTCCTGTGCTAGGCAAGTATTAAGTTCATTTAAGAGGAAACTCCTTTCAGCTATATGCCTTTCCAAAAATAACAGTACATTTCAAAAAACTTCTTGTGAAATATATATTGGGAGGATTTACACATTCTGGAGTTCTTCACCCTGCAGATCTTCCTCCCACTGTGCTGTGAGTGCACCCTAGACTGCCAGGCTCATCACACACCAACACCACTCCCCCATTCCTCTACTCCTGCTGATTGTTTTATTCTACCCTCTCACCATTGGAACATAAAACAATTGCAGGAATTATAGCCAGGCTACAAGGGAAACCATGCTCACAGACTAATTTAGGTCATTCTCAACTCTGTGGTCTACCTGCACCATAGAGCTGGTAGTAGGCAGAGCCTGCATGAAGAGCACTGCCCAGGTAGCAACCAAAGCTTTCCTTCTAAAGCAGCATTAATAAAGATAATTAGACTGCTCCTACTACCTAGTAACATATATAGTGTGGAAAAACAAGTTGGAACCTTTGGAAAGGGTCCTTAGTCAGAAAGAAAAGACCCACTACTAAGAATAAGAGGAGAACTAACCTATATTATCACTCATGTGGAAAATGCCCCCAACACTTTGTTTCTTGTACTAAGAAAAGTTCCCTCCAAGTTCACTGGCGTAAGCAAGGCATTTGGCTTATACAGAGATTTTTTTAGGGGTCTACCTCCCCTCTTTCAATTTAGTAGCTTTTTGGCTTTTTCCATCCTCACAAGGATGGAAAAAAACAAAAAAAAAAACTCCAAAACCTCCCTACCATCTGTTAGGGGAGTTTTTCCTGCCACACAAGGCAGTCAGGCTGCACTCACCTTGAGGCTGGTGTGGGACCGTGGCTGGCTCAGCTCATGGAATTTCCAGTGCTCTGCTGCAGGTGTTTCTGCCACGTCCCTCTGAGCCTCGGGCGTGAGGAGAGCATCTCCTGCAGGTAATGGGAAGATGCCCAGGGATATTGGCCGCTCTTTCCTGTTGGAAAGACATGCAGGATTCATCAGCCATCTCAGATGTCCCACAGCTTACTTTCCTGCGGCCTCTGAAATCAGCAGGGAAGTGGTGAAATTCCAGGTTGAAACATCCAGACACTGCTCCATTAAATGCGCAGTGCAGCACACCCAGACTATGCCACAGCACCCAATAATTCCTCATTTCACAACTGCCAAGTCAATTCCATGGCTTTAAATAGCAGTTATTGATTTACACTACAGCTAAAGTTTTATGGAAATGAAACACCTGGTCAATAGAAGTATAAGACAAAAGTATTTCCTTACTTCAGATTGAAAATAGTTTTCAGCGGCCACTATTAAAAATACCATTTTGCATCTTTTTTTCCAAGATATAACCACATAATTTCTACAACAGCAAACAGCTAAATCATCAACTGAAACATTTGCAAAATTGTAAACAATAAGGCTCAAGCAACTCTTCTCAAATCATTGGGTATTTTATTCCTAAAGATCACAGAAAATGGATTTGTGTAAGAGAAAAGAACTGGGTCAGGGGATTACCAGTGTTACAACTGATTCAGCTAAAAATTGTGTAATTTTACCCAAGATCAGTTCCAACATTCTACTTCACCCGAAAGCTGCACAAAAGCTTGTGCCAGCAAAGCAAATTATTTCATCCTAAATTTTCACTTCTTCACCCTTTCTACTCCCCTATGGCAAATACCATTTGGAAATTCCAAAGGTTTACATAGTAACCCTCAAAAGAAACAAAAAATCCCCAGTCAGTAGTGTGCTCAGTGAACAAAAGGATTCATTCTTCCTGTTAGCAAGAGACAAAACCATTGTGTGCAATGCCATTCATAGGATACTGTGGACAGCCCTGAAAAGGAAAAATATCAGCCAGGCCTAGAACTGAGATAAACAAAGTGTTCAGGCAGAACAATATAATGCAGAAAAAAATGACTGTAATCAACTAGCACAGCTTTAAGTATAGTAGACTGAGAAGATAAAAGTGTGCACACGTGATGGCATAGTTTTCACGTTTTAGCATTATAAAAAGCCAAGACACAACCACATGTGCTTTCTTTCACAAGGCCCTTCACAGATTAAAACATAACCTAGGCAGAATTAGTATCTTCATACAAAATACATGCAAATATATGGCAAGGTGTGCTGAAGAGCAAAAGCTAAGCATTTTCGGACATATTTTTCATTTTGTTTATATACTTTGAAGAAAAGTTAGTGAAGAAGGGATTTTATTTACCAATTAATCAGTAAGCTCCCTCTGGTAAATTTTACATTGTCAAAATCACAATGTTCAAACAGCAAACAATTTGAATTGGCATGAACCTTTCCAGTCCAGGTGTACAAAGATGCTCCTTGTCACAAAAACCTTTGCACCTAATTCTCACATTGGAGCTATCTTGGTCTTCCAGAAATATTAGTCCAAATTAAGTCATTAATTGTGAAATAGTTTAGCAGCAGGCAACAAGGTAAGTAAAGCAAAATCAGTCTGGATTACAAAATTCAAAACATCAGATAATGTTCCAGCATCTACAACTGCTGGAATGAGAAACCCCACAGTGGATTCCAGGATTTCCCACTATTGTAACATGTCCTGCTTTGCTTTCGATTTCCCACAAGTCTCGGGCATGTGAGGAACAAAAGACAGGCCACAGAAGCTGAGATTATGTCAAAAGAGGGGCTGAGACCCTGTCAGTGGATAAGAAGTGCAGGAACAAAAAGGAGGAAGAAAAGCTGCCCTTCAGTAGTTGATAGAGCTGCATTGTGAGAGGCCTGGCCTAACGCAGAGGGTCCAGCACATTTCCATATTGTAGGACATGCCACAAAGCTGATCTGCTTTGCAATCCTCAAAAGAAAGAATATTAAATGGATACAGTTTAAACAGTTCACACCTGGCATCCCTTTTTTTTTTCCAGATTAGTTTGAAAAAACCTTTATAATAAACATATTTTGATGTGTTAGAACAGAGGTCAGGTGCATTGCAAGGCTGTACAGTAAATGAAGTTTGCAAAAGAGGCTATTTTGGAAATGAAGCTTATTATGCGAGTGTCTGCATTAAAAGAAATTATCCAATTAGACTGAAGCAATTTCAATTTATTTCACTGCTTATTAAGCAGAAAGCAAAGAACCTCTTCTGCCTCCCCAATGCACAAAAAAAAAAAAAATCTGAACATGCCACAGTGAGCAGAATGGAAACATATATTTTAAAAGCCTAAACTAATAAGGGATGCACTGAAGCATTTGCAGGAGCCTTTAGGAACTTTTAGATGCTCAGTTCTAAAATCTGACTAGTGTTTAAAAGTAGAAAAAATTCTTCTACAATTACTTTCCTTCATCCTGTATTTTTATCTCTTTTTTTAAATTAATAAAGACTAAGAAAGTGAATTCTAATTCATGTAATTCCTAAAGCAAATTAGAAGGGTGGGAAAAAACATAGCTTCCCCAAACCCATCAAATCCATTAAATACTCCAGGGGAGCACAAGCACATTAGAAAAAAAAATCTATTTCTCAAACCATCTGACTTATTTAAAACTTAAAAGTAACTTGTAAGTTACTGAATATAAAGTTCTGTTTTAGTTTTGTTTGGTTTTAGAGTGGGGAAATATTTATTCTGGATTTGGGTTTCTTCCTCTTTTAAACAAACACAGCCTTACTAACTAGGTCAATCTATAGAATTTCACTTGAAATTTCTTTTATTTCTTCATATTTAAATATTCATTCAAGTTTTTTATTGGCTATTGGTATAAACTGGTATTTTTTTCCAGCTATTGATTGCTTTTAATCTTTGGAACAACACTTCTGTGCTCACGGACCCAAGTTAAAACCATACGACCATACGAAATATATATGGACCAAGTGTTAAGGAGGAAAAAGTCACATTAGTGACTTCACAACATTACTGTTCAGAGAACACTAATTTCCAGCATTTTTCCCATTTAAAATAAAATTTACCATTACATTTATAACCACAGGTAAAACATGTCAAGTTTTCAGGCCAGAAAGCTGCATTTTAAAACTTTTCCATCTGCAATTATAGTACTAAAAGATGCCAAAGACTATTGGCCACAATATTCTAAAGCATTTCTGTCTGCTACTGCTCCAGGCACATAGGACAAACAGAACCTAACCTGAGCCGGGGGGACAGACAGCTGGCAACTTGCCATACAAGTACTGAAACAGCGGAGAGGGCAACATTTGGCTGAACAATAGTGAATACACTTTAAAAGCACTAATGCTTAAAAAATTAAAGACTTTTTTTTCCCCCCACCAATCAATAATCAGATTTCTTGAAAATAACAGATGATCAATCAATTACTGTGGTTTTAACATCAATTAACTGATCTTACATAAGCCTTTTTCTTAAAACAGGTGCAGTTTAATAGTAGAAAGCTTTGGACTGCATACCTTTATGCTATACAAGATCCTGACAATACTGAATGCGAGCTTTATCCCTGACACTAACACTGCAGCTTTTGCAGCAGGTTATAACTGATTCTAAAGCTTTGCACAGAAAAGAGATACATAAACTGACCTTAAATAAAAGGCAATGATAAAAAATAGATTGTATCTCCATACATACACATTTACAACAAAACTTGACATTAATACATAATTTACTTCCCTAATTTGTCCCTGTTTGAAAAAGCAGGAGAACAGAAAGCAGGGGAGCAGTGAGAGCACACAAAGACGGGGTTCAGTGGGTTGGAGTACCTGAGGATCCTCGGGAGGTTCTGCGTCAGAGCTGGCACCCCAGTGGAAATGGAAAAGTGCACAAGCAGCAGAACAGAGAGCGACACCAGGATGGCTGAGTTAATGACCACCGCCCCGCCAACGAAGCCAAACACAAACAGCAGCATGCAGCCCGGATTCATGGCGCTGCGCTGGCATGGTGGAATGCCGGCTCCAAGAAGGCTACGCAGAGGCCAAGGGGGGATCTTTGTAGGCAAAGTCTGTCATTCAGCCGCCACCACAAAAACAATGCCATCAGCAGCAGCAGCATTCCACTCTTCTGCAGTAGCTCCAAAGCAATGACATCACCACCCTCCTCCCCCTTGCCGCTCCTCGCAGCATCAATGCAGTAGCGCAGAAGCACAGCCAGCCTGAGAGTGCTTCTCCCTCCTTCCACGAAGGGTTCATAGATCCAAAGCTCCCAAATCTGCATAATCTATTCCCAGCAAGCCCTGAGGACAAGCAGGTACCATGCATGCACACAAAGACACAGCTAGACTGCAGCCATGCTGGGACAGTCACTGACATTTTCCCTGCCTGCCCCAACACAAACACCCCAAAATGCTCAAATTGTTTAAGGCTAATTAATCTATGAAGTATATCTCGACGCTTAGCCACACAACAGCAAAAGCCACTTTCTACGGATTTCTATGCTGTTCTCTTACTATATTCTAATCATACAACAAATCTTTCTGATTCAGCCGAACTGTTGTTGTAGGATTAAAGAACAAAGTCTTGCAAACAACAAATGAACTGAATTTTTTTCTCATTTCAGGGTGAGAGCAATAAATAGCTTACCTAATTCTACTGTGTGTTGTGGATTCTAGCTGATCACCCCCTGTTAGCTGATGAAGTTTGGTTCTTTCCAAGTGCTCCATATAATTGTGTATCATCTGTTTAAAAGGACAGAAATAGTAAGAAATATTTAGTAACATTTACTTGTACTACAACTGCATAGTTCTTGACCAATATATTCTCCCCTGTAATGCTAAATAGTACAAGCATTTAGAGATATTAAAGAAATAAAGAAAGAAGAAAAATTAGACAGTGTAAAACCACAAACCAGAAGAGAAATCCATAATAAATTAAAAATATTGGAGAGCTTCCTTGTACATTCATGCACAGGAAACATCCTAAGGCTAAACAAAGTGCATGCAATATTTCAAACACAAGTTTGGAAAAGCAGTACCATGTTCAAATCCATTCTGGAGTCTGAGACCTCTATGTCCAGCAGATATTAGCATTTTTTTACATTATACATAATAGGCACTATAGGCCTAATTGCAAAGTACTGTGAAGGTCAGACAATATGCTCCTCAAATATTAAAGACTCTGAATCTACAGGCTAAATATCAGATTATTTCTGCAGGCAGAAATATGAAGTCCCCACTTCTTTTTTCTTCTAAAACACAAATTAAGCTTTCTGTATTTTCTACAAGGGAAGTTTGGTTTTAAATTATCTAGGCTGACGTCTCATTAAAAGGACAGAGTGGCTGTGGATTTTTAGCACTCAAGATGAGTTCTGCTTGCTCTTTCTTCCTCACAAGTGACAAGCACAGGCCAACATGGTATTCCTACAGTCATGACTTGTTTAATGAGCCCCAACTCCCACGGCCAAAGGATGCTGCTCTCAGCATGTAACTGATCTAGGACATGCATCGGGAGAAGGACGAGGTATCACTGCATCATTCCAAGGGCTTCATTTGGACAGACATCTCTGAACTTAAAACTGGGAAAGCCTGATAAGCCTATGTACTATTTGGTATTTTTAGCACTTCCAACATTCACGTTCACAGATGAATAGGGCTCTAAGAACAATAAAGGAAGAAAAATCACAGGTGTACTGCAGAGGAATTTAATGTACTTTTCTTTCCTGAGACATATGCAGGTCACATCTTAACAGCTTCCTCTAGGAAAACAAATAAACAAACAAACTATTCTTTAAAACTGTAGTTTCTTCTGCTATTCTACAGAGGGTACACAAACACGTCAGAATAGTGACATTCCAGGCATTTGTACAATCAGTTTATATAATCTTCTTTTTGGGGCAGCTGCACATATGAGCTGCACACATGAGTACGGAACTCAGCGGGACCTGGAAACCTACATTTATGAGTTACTCTCAAGACAGGTTTGATGTATCCAAGTTTAACCTTCAGATGCCACCAACTTCTGCTAGTTTCAGCTTCTCCTCAAATGCCATTCGCCAGCATTAGCTACATAGGAATAAATATTCTTAGTTT
>JAYDZK010000057.1:5709065-5736278 GCA_034509185.1 Euphonia xanthogaster | reverse complement strand
CTTAGTTTCAGATTTTTCTGATCAAACAAACTGGCTGAAGACATCCTGACTCATGGATATTCTACAAATCAGTAACTTATGTTAAGTGCTGGTTACATACAGATGTTGGTTTTCCCAGCACTCACCTGAACTAATAAATCTAATTCAGACCAGAACAAAATATCATGCTATTTTCAGAGAAACATTATATAATATACTTGGACTGCTGTCAAAAGCTTAAACATTTATCCTCCGACAAAAAGCAGTGTTTCACCAGACCATCCCATTTGTTTTCTGGTTTTTAATGCTTGCTCACACACAGAGACAAACAAAAGGCACAAAAGGACTGAAAGCTCCACCTTCAACCATGCACATTTGTTTTTTTCCATTTTAACCAAGCAGCCAGAACCAGGTATTCCACTTGTTCGTTTGCATAGTTTAACACAAATTTATTATAATGCAGATGGTTTAGGAATTCGGGAGGGGGAGAACGACCCCCAAGAGTGTATAACTTTGAAATGAACATTAGACCATTCCATATTCTGTTCATGTATTCCCTCATCACAGGAGGAAGATGTTACTGACCTGCCTACAAAAACTCCCATTTTCAGCACACCAATTGGTTTCTCAAAGTTAAATTTTAAATAGAACAACTGTTGTGTTTTCAGACAGTGAACAGAAGATGAGTGTCTAGTACCTCTCCAGG
This sequence comes from Euphonia xanthogaster, assembly GCA_034509185.1. NCBI lineage: Eukaryota > Metazoa > Chordata > Aves > Passeriformes > Fringillidae > Euphonia > Euphonia xanthogaster. The sequence continues at coordinate 5,735,593 of JAYDZK010000057.1, read as the reverse complement.
GAACTGCTAACCCATAGGAAAAAATAATAGGGTCGGTAAAACCCACACAACTTTCATGTTTTGCAAAGGACATGGTTTTAACCTACTCTCTCCTCTCAGTCTGTTCTTTTGTTTACCGAAACATCTCATCACATTTATTACCCACAGAGGCTGGAGGGCAAGTCAATTTCAAGCTGTTCTGCAGCTGAAAATGAAGCTGATAATAAAATACGCAAATCTGTGGATCACATACTTGAGCACAATGCATATAAGCTATAGGAACCAAAAAATAAAATTAAAACCAGAATGTGCAGTGATGCATGGCAACTGAAGATTCACAGAATCATAAGGTTCTATTTGCATGTGCTACATAGCAATTTCTCCACAGATACACGCTATATGTGCCTGTGGTGTCCAAAAAATCAGAACAGTGGTACCACCAGAGGCCCACTCTGTCTCAACTCAGGTGCCAAGGATAAAAGTTCACACTACTGAAATAGTGTCCACAAGGAAAAGAGTTCCTTACCCTCCCTTCCCATGGGATGGGAGAGCTCCACAGCTGGTGCTGTAGAGTCATAAGAAATGGTGTGTGAATTCCCAACTTCCACAAACTTAATCTGAAGGTTAATGTAATAAATACTGCAGCTTCTTTGCAGCTTCTTGAGAAGTAAGCCCACTCTAACTGCTCATCTGCAATAAAACTTTGAAGACTCACTCCAAAACCACTAGGATTTGAACCAGACGACATTCAAAAATCTTTTCAATCTAAATGACCCTCAAGCCTTGGCATATCCATGAAGTGCCATTCTGATCCAAAAACCTGTAATGAATTAATGCACTAGAATTCTGAGGCCTCAAAACATGATTAGAAGTTCTGCTGTTCTGAGATTATTCCACTGTTGAAATAAAAAGGTTTTAATATTACTGACAATTTTAAAATAAAGTTAAATGGATTGAATTGCTCTCCACTCAGCACAATTTTTACTGAAGTTATGCTGGATGACTGATGATAAATAATTGACTGTGTCTACCCATCTTCAATACAAGCTGCAGTGAATATTTAGTCATCCATAACCTTTCACTATGGACAATTTGCTCTGCTGCCCATGAAGTCCACAAGTATTTTGAATACAACCAGTTGTTCCTAGGAATACACATCACAAATACAGAGCACTTCAGCATTGTTGCAATTGAACACATTGCTCAATTATGATTAGCTTAGGGGATTAAAGATAAACTCAGAACTTGGAAAAATTACCTTAGTTAACAGCAATTCACAGTTCAGGTGTTAATAATTTTAAGGCACATACACAAACCAACTACAGCATGCCTTTGAACAAATTACAGAGTGAACATGAAATCAATTCCTTTTGAATGCAATGTCTTTCCACCTCATAAAAGTACTCAGATTTGTTTCCTTATAGGGCACATGACAAGTCTTAAAACTGCAGAAGTGTTACAAAGTTTTTCTACATCTTAAACTTCAGCAATCAGTAAAAGACAATGAACATCCTGGCACTCATTTCAATTACTACCCTTACAAATACAACCACTCCCAGTGTACACAAGCCTGGCACTTGTCACAAACGTGGATATGCCATCCTGGGGATGTTGTTACCTGCACCTTTGCCTTAATCACGCTGAGAGCATCTCCTTTATACCTTCCTTGCTCTTTCACTCCTCCTTCCTTTTTGTGTCACTGCTTAAGCTCCCCCAGACAGGTTTTAGTAATTCTTTGGCTGTCAGACCAGTCTCACTGCTATAGACCCCACTGCTTATCCTGCAGATCCAATCAGGCTGGGCACAAGCAGCTCCTCCCTTTGGGAACGTGCACCCAACTGTGTGCATATAGATCTTTCTCTGTACTAAATAATCTAGATTTATTGAGGTAACAGATATTTATAGATCTCCTTGATTCAGTATCAAAGTTCTAAACATACTTCCATGTAAGTACCTTTTTCCTTTCAGGGTTTGTGGTGAGTTTCTCACCTAAGTAAAAGCACCATTCCCACTGGAGAGCTTGATGCATCTTTATCCACTCACAAGATGGTGTTGCTGGCAGATACATTAGTATGTAAAGATGTTACATCCAGGTTTTATAGATCAAGCTGTTAATGCTCAGCATAAGGCTTTAGAAAAACTATTTGCTTGAATTGATATCCAAAGTCTAATCTCACAGGCAATGTGACAGCTGCCCATATTTAGCTATAATTGTAAATAGACAACTCAACTAGCCTTCTCTTCCTGTCCGCTGCCCAAGGACTTGCTGGGGATATGTTTATCCTACTGAACCTGACGAAGTCCCTTCCCAATGATAGAGCCAGGCTCACTGTTCTGTCACATTGTATCAGTGCAGAACACTGAGAAACTTCCATGGCCCAATTATGCTTCATTAAACTAAGTCCATATTCTATGTGTCAGGGAAAGATATTGAACCACCTCAGCCTAGTGTTTCCTAAAGGAGAAAAAGAATAACTTCCTTAAATAGAGAAAAAAGAGGTTTATTTTGGAAACATGTGCAGAGAGAGGCCACAGGTATTAGTCAATTCTCCAGGAGATCTAAAGTATTGCTTTGCCTCAGTTTCCCAAATGAGTAATAAACATAAAAGCCTTAGCCAAGCCTTTAAAAAGCCAGTGTCATAACGTTATGTCCTTTAGCTCTGCAGAAAAAAGAAAGTAAGATCCTTTATCTCCTATTCACCAGGCAAAACCATCCTGAATGGCTTGCTCTGAAAGAGGCAGCAGCAGCAGTGCATCATCTCAGCAGCAAAGGCAAAAAAGTCCTCGCAGATACAAAGAGCAGACAGGCCTGCTTTTATGCAGGAATGAAAACAAGCCAGATTCTATTAAACAGAACAGATACAAGAGGCAACTGACAGAATTCCTTCCTAATTCAAAGAGCAAAGACTTGAAGACTTTAATGTTAGACCACCGTAAACCATTCTGCTTTCCAGCACACTGCCCTTGGCTGTATAATTGCTTCCTTCATCTAGTCCTTTGCAGTCAGAGAAATTTGAAACAAGATTTTGCATAGTTAGGTTCCAGAAGTTCCACCTCAGGAACTCCAGCACACTGTTTTGTCACTCATCTCATCTGAGTGTTAGAGCAGAGTATGATCAGCACAAGATCAAAACCCACTGCGAGCTCAGGAAAGACAACCAGAGCACAGAAGATAGAACATGTTCAGGCTCTTCCAGCCATTCTGTTCTGACCAAACATTTTATCCTCTTCACTACCCACTATACCCCACCTTCCAATCTGACATCTCAACTGCTCAGGTTCTTATACCCTAATCCATTTAAAATCAAGCCAGTTAGCCCAAGTACAGTCTTAGCGGGAAGGAGGCTTAATGGGATATCCTGCACTCACACCAGCCAGCCCACCACCCTCTCCAGAGAGCAGCAAGACAGACACTGATTTAACAAGAAGGGTGATGGAGAGTAAAGCCTGTCCCCAGAGCTCTCCCCATCCAGGGCAGCCCTGCTATCTCTGCAGCTGCAGACACTTCCTTGCTGGGCAGGCTGGTGCTGGAACTGCAATGCAGACCCTGTCTCTGGCAGGTTAAGGTCCAAGGAGAACTCCCAGCTCTCACCACAACACACACACTGTGGAGAGAAATTGATTCAGCTCTCTGCTTCACATCTCTGGTAGAACTCACCAAGGTGTCTAGCTTCAGTAGATCTTGGTCCATTAGGATTGAAAAAGGGTGACATTCCCTGGGGTGCTGAGCCAACACCTTTGCTAGGCAGTGAACTCCAGCAAAGGCAGCCACAGACAGGGTAGGCTGAAAGGTGGGTATTGTGAAGGACATGGATAGAGTACCTCAGGTCAGTAGTTGGAAGAGAAAGACATCCAACTTTGACATATTCATCAGTGAAGTAAAGAATAAGGTGGGGGTGGGAGGTAGAAGGAAACAAATAATGAAGACAGAAGAGAGAAAAATTGGTAGAAATTAAGATTGCAGAAAATGCAGTTACACTGCATCTTTAACATGACATCTGTCAAATAAGCATCTTAGAGCTAAATTAAAAAAAAAAATCTTTCTAAATGCTCTGTCCATTATTTAGTCAACTGAAAGAAAAACAATTGCCAACAATTACCAAAGATGGATCACTTGTAAAGAACACAGTGAAGTGGACTCAGAAGGAAAGAAGTATCCCTTCCTAGTAAAACATGGAAGAATAAAGTTTAAGAACCAAGTATTTGATAGAAATATTTGATCCAATAAAACTGATAAACCTAAATGCTGAAAGGAGGTTTGCATTAAAAGAAGAAAGTTACTACACAGATATAAAGTTTTAGAATTTGTTGGGAGAAAGCAAAGCAGGAAATCACAAAGGGAATGGGGAGTTGGGCATTATTATCAGCCAGTCCTTTTCAGTTCCCAGGGATTTCTGTCCCTGAGTCCCAGACATGCACCAGGATACAACATTAAGATATTGACATGCTCCATCCTTTAATGAGGCGCATCTTTGCAAGATTCACTCTGGTCTGGAAAACAAAGAATCAAGGAAGCAATCATATTGAAAGTGAGGAGTACAGAAAACAGGAGATCTGATTTTAGGAGAACAGAGGTATCGATACACCAAGGTGCACCACAAATTATTTCTTTATGAAGAAAGGATAGCTACTCCAGTAATAGTAAAGCCCAAGGAAACATCTCTTCCTACACCAAAGAAAGTGAATTTAAGATGTAAAAGCATTTAATAAATTGGAATCAAACAAGCAGAGGCTGTTGTCCATTTTGGAGCAAAACTTATGCAGAACATGACATTCAGACATATCATGACATGATATTAAGAACATGACATCAGCATTTAATTTAATTAATGGTGCCCAATACATTTAACATTGAATTCTGTAAAACAGGATTCAATAAAAACCTGCCAGTTCTATTGTGACAGAACCCACAGGTTCAAATTACAATAACTGGAACTCTGCAAGCACCCAATACTCTGAAGTACTTCCAGATCAAAAGGAGGCCAAACCTCAGGGGTAGCATTAAGATTTGTCACTTCTCATTTTATTTAGATTTCCAGTTTTCAACAGATGTGACATTCTAAAGCAACTACCTAGTAACAAATGTGATTTTTAAAATGCTATAATTTCAGTAAACATATTATTTTTAAGAGCTTCAGAAGTCTTGTCACACAAGCACTACAGACTAGTCGTGGTTCCAAGTCACTTTTCAGCTGCTGTCAGTATAAAACACTTAAGGTTTCTGAAAGCATTCAAGATAACCAAATCTAACATCTGTATTTGCTTCCCCTTTCCCCACATGGGTCTTTTGGACTGGGAGCAGTAAGTATGGCATTGATCTCTTTGATAGCAATGATCTAAAACCAGCTCTCTGACCTTCCAAAGGCAAAGTAAGGAAAGTAAGGAGAACTGTGCTCAAGTGGGACTCTAGATTAATCAGAATAATTCAAAGGACCTAGTGACTTCCTCACTAAAATATGTATATGACTTAGGCAGTAAAACATCCTTGCATGGGAAAGAAAACCTGCTAATGAAAACTGAAGCACTGCAAGTCCTAGTTTTGTGCTTTGCATCCAACTTAAACCATGTGGCTCTTATTTATTTAAACTAACAAATTCAAACTTTTTCCATCTTCATCAGCAAATCCCATTTTCAATAGCTATAAATAAAGTATGGCAGGGAGTTTTTTTAATCACAAATCCCAGCAGGCCAGGTTTTGAAAGGATTTTTCCTTCAATGGTACAAATAAAGCCAACACAGAAAACTGACAGAAAGAGTACAAAAATGTAATTTCATTTCTATTTCTTTGAAGCCTATTAGTGTGTTTTGAAAAATTGCCTCTGAAATATGGAAGAACAAATTCCTTTTTAAAACTTCTCCATATCTGACAAAGCTATAAAAATGACACATGTGTAATCAAGCATTGAGAAATAGTCACTCAGATGTGAATGAGAAAAACTACATCACCAAATGAAGCCTGGTTACAACTCAGTGTACAAACAAAAATATTCAATAACTTTTCCAATTGCTCACAACACAAGGTTTTCCACAGATATACATTTTTACAGATACCCCAAAATCATCTTGATGTAACAACCTACCTCTGTATGTCTTGAATGAAGTGCATTGTATTCCTTCTTGAGTTCTGCCTCCCGCTCCTCAAGTCTGCTAACTGGAAGAAAAAATAAAATAATTTAAATTAAATTCAGAGTTCTAGTAAGTGCGACTGACTTGCCTGGACTAAGCAAACAGATCAGAGTATTCCTAGAAGTGAATAGCACAAAGCAGGATAAAAAGTATGTCAGTGTTTATGTTTTTAAGCTCTTATCACTGAGCTTAAAACATCAACAGCACCACAATATTGCAATTTGCATTTCCCTAAAGAGCCCAAGTCCTATTTTCCCCTGCTGATTGCTAGGTCAGTGAGAGGGGATTTTTCTGTTCAAGGCCAGCTTACTGCTCACCCCAATCCAGATTGTTTCACATGGAAACTGCGGAAGAGGAAGAAGCCATGTCACTCAATCACAGTTGAAGCCGTGTGCTCCATCTAAGGTCCTACATACGTTCCCTAAAAAACATCCACACAACTTCCAGAGGTGTTTAACCAGGACAAACATAGGCAAGGTATCTGTTAAAACAGGTTCAAGCCCTATGTGGTACAGAAATTAAGGTTTCTGCTGGCATTCACTCACACTTCACTGAACATTATGGCAATAAATTTAAAGAGAGAAAACACTTGAATACTTCTGTAGGTATTCAAAGAAATTAAAAATACATCTAGCAGATCTAGGAGAACTTTAAACAGTAAGTTCTTATTAGAGGGAGATGAAACCAACTGAGCAGCCCAGTTCATCTGTGCTGTGCTTCAGCTCAGATGAAACTGAGCGGAAACAAACTGTGATATCCCAATGCAATTAATTTGCAGAAAAAGTAACAGAATTCAGAGTCTTCTACACACAACTTATTGTGTCATTCAAACACAAAACATTTTTGCTGCTTAGATGCAAATTCTGTATTTTTATTCAGGTATTTTTAAACACAATATTCATGTGACATAAGCACATGTATCAAATTGTGTAACTGAGCTTATTCTACTTGCTATGTTTAAATATCCCTGGGAAAGTTCAAATTTACAGTTCCATGTTTCCAGACAGTCACAGCCAGACACACATTATCTGAAGACAAATGCCAAGACCTTCTCTGCTCTTTGCATACTTTCGTGTTGCCAGCTAGGTATCCTGAAAATTAATTCTCCATATATCATTTCTTTTTGATCTATATATCTGTATTTTGGCACAGTATTTTATCATAAGTATATTTCAATGAAAAAAACTCTTTGCCCAAGTCAAATGCTGGAACCAAAATATCTGTCTACTCACTCATAAACATTCTGCACTACTAATCTAATCTTGCTCTTATAAGAACATTACACTCCTTGATACAACCTTTCGCAGTCCACCTACAAACATCTGGCCAAAATATTACATCAAATATTATTTATACCATTGCCATATCTAATGCCTCCATTTCTGCCCTGTTATCGAACGGAACAAAAGCTCTTTGGATCAAATAGCAGCAGGGGATGCATAAGTATCTGTAACACAACATAGAGAAAAATGTATTTTACAGCACAATGCATGCATCAAAAAAATACACATTTATGTAATGCAGAACACTACTAAATAGAAGAGTTCTGTTTATTGTTTTGAGGCACAGTGTTTTAAGTCTCCTTGAACATTTGAAGTGCAGTTTTATGGAAGCCTTTGGTAAGACATTGCAGAGGCAAGAGTCAAAACTTATAATTAACAAAGCTATGATGTGACAGACCATATTTTATGCACTATCTTTGCCTGATTATCATCCTAGTCATGAGTTATTAGATGTTAAACAGCTGCCCATCAGAAATACTCAGCAGCTTTCATGTGAGCACACTGTGCCCAGGCCGTGTATCACAGATCCCAGAGGATCTCCCTAGTAACCTTTCCACTGTGCTAAACCTTCTTTGGGAAAACAGGAGATCAGAAAGTGCAAACTGTATGACTGATGGACCTTGCATTTGCTGAAACCAGCTTCCTCTCCAACAGTGTCCAAAGAGCCACCCCTGCTGCTGGGTGGTGAAGTCACGGTTCAATTCAGCCTCGCCTGGAGCTCCCACAAAAACCAGGGCGATGCACCCAACATTGTTCAGTGAGTTCATGTCTAGACAGTGTAGCCAACTCCAGGGATGAATTCTGCAAGTGGATGCTGGGAAAGTTTTCAACAGTACATTTAATGAAGATTAACACTGCATCAGGTGTTACCAACACCCTTCTTTGCAGCTGCCCAAAACCAGCCTTCAGGAAAGCATTTCCCACTGTTACAGATACAACACACACTTGCACAGAGGTTGAGGTTCCATGAAGAAGCACACCACTTTTTCCATCTGTGAAGAAAGAAAAGCTTTAAAATGTTTCTAAACTTTAATGGCCCAGTTATAATAAATAGTTCCTTGAATCAAGTCATTGAAGACAAATGTACATGGCTAGTGATGCTGCACAGTCAATGGGGATATCTCCATGCGATCTGACCACTGTTTTCATTAAGAACAAAAGTTAAAACTATTAAGGGCCCAGAAGATGATATAACTGATATTAATCACTTTCTTCTGGAAGTCATTTCCAGCTCTGCAATATATTACACTGTTAGAGGTAGAAGTTTCAGCCAGAAGAGGATGTACACTAAGTTACAAACCCTCAACAGACACCACATCAATAGTCCTCAGAACTGGTTTTTCCAATACCAGCAGGATGAGATATAGCACCAGAAATCTATTCTACCCAAAATATGGCTCCCATCAAGATAAGATCTTGCCAAAAAAACCCAACAGAATACACTTTATTTTTCCAATTAAACATTGTGCAAGAGATCAGATATTCCCCAACGATCAGAATCACCACTAACTTGATCACAGAGTCAGAAGAATTTTGAGGAAGACCACCAGATTCTCACCCCAAAAACTCTGAGAAACTTAAGTCACTATTAAAGGAACATTCCCATCAGCAGTAAACTAAAAAGGAGGGCAAAAGGCCTTTCACTGGCATCCAGAAACACATTTTAAACTGAATTGTTGCCAGTTCCATTTTAATATACCAACATACAAAAGAGTCGAAGTCTGGCCCTGATAACACCCCAAGAGGAATGGAGTTGTGTGCTGGCACTGCCTGCCACATGCTGAGCCTGCCAAGTGCCAACCAGACATATTTCCTATCAGACTTAAGTAACAATACAAAAAGTTCCTCTGATATTTCAGTCTCAGACTTTTTACCACTAAGATGTCAAATTCTTATGGGTGGATGATAAAATTAGTTTGATTATATATATGCTAAAAGCAAAAGTACCCATTGTCTCTGTTGCAATGTGTCTTTACAAAGCCATTACAAAGCCTTGTCACATCAAGGAAGATCTTACATTGCAAGATTACATTGTTTAAGATAATACACGTGCAAAATATGACATGCAACAAAAAAGTTGCACTACTCACTCTTAGAAGCTTATGTGGAAAAAATACAAAGGTATTCAAGCATCATAAGTATGAGCATAAAATGCAAATATTCTAGTGCTTTTAGGCTGATGAGAAGGCATGCCCTTGGAACATCTCCACAAACTCCATCTCCAAGGCCTAGTGCCAACTTCTCCAGCACTGCCAATGTTCTAAGACCTTTAATAACCCGAGATACTAATCTCGATCAAATTTCTCTCACAGAAAACCAATTAAGCCTAAAAATGGGACATTAAATGTAATAGTAAACTAGAGAAACTAGAGTTTCTGTCTCCTGACAGCACTGTGAGGAACTAGGCAGCCAAGCTGCCCACCCTGCCTGTTCAAAAGTCAGAGCTTACCTCCCAAGTCTGATGCCTTTTACCAAGTTTGGAACACCCTTCATCTGTATGTTGTCCTCTGCCTCAAACTCCTGATAAGCCTGAGGGGGAGAAAGAGAAACAGACCTGCTAGAATGGCAAATCCAACCAGTGTGATGCCTTCAAGAGGAATTACAAGTTCTTCCTACACAAGCCAGGACAGAGATCCAGCTCATTAACAAGCCCTTCCCGGCACCAGGATTGTCTGAAGACTCCTTGGACAGCTTTCATCTGGCTCTATTCTTTAATGCAGGTCCCACATCAAAGTTAAGATATGGATCCAGAAGGACCTTATGACCTCCTAAGTAGCTGCCAAAGAGCACACACATCACTCGTGGACTGCAAAGGGGACTAAGCTATAAAACAAGTGTTTAAGCTGGAAGTGGTAAAGCCTGCAAATCAAACCAGCACAGAAAACTAATTTGTAAGACAAGTGAAAAATTCAACCTCTTGACAAGACCAACATGTTCAAGTAGCTCTTACACTGTGAACTACAGTTCTAGATCTCAGTTTAATAAGTAGGGCACTTGAAATTCTGAAGATAATTTAGCTGTCAAGAATGCTCTGTTGATAGCAAGTAGCAACACATGCAGCCGCAATGTTCTTATCCCTGACACTTCTGGACTGTTCAAGTTTGCAGTATGTCTCAGGGGTTTTGTTACCAAAAACCCCAAACAAAACTTAAAAAAACCAAAACTCTTTAAACATTCTGCTACAACACTTAATATAAAGACAACCACATGCCAGGACATTCCTCACACAGGCTGAAACTCAAACAATCAAGAATATATACCAGAAACTTCTACACAAAATCAAGCCCAAAATCGAACTTCTTGCCCAGTTACTGCAAAAGAGGTGTTTTACTGAGAAAACTTTTGATTGACTGCTTTGCAAACAGTGCAATGCTCCATTTATACACTTGGCTATTGAAGCAACTGCCTGTCCGTTAAAATCCACATCAGTGTGGACACAGAAGCTTTAGCAGACTGGATTTGTTTTAAAAGCTAGTGAAAACTCAGGAATGTAAGATTCTAAAAGACATTAAAAGTAATTTTCTTAAATGTTACTGCAGTATTTTGAGCAACAGAATCACTATAACAACCAAACTCCAGCATATAAACTACAATACTCCCTTAACCTAAAAACACACATGAGCAGTTAATTATACACCAATGAATTTCAAGCTCTTCTCACCATTTTTGCTCAGGTATATTAACAGCTAAGCTTACAGCAGACCAATCACTCTTCTAATTTACTACTCCATTTTATTTTAGCTTGAGTCCTGTAGCTTGGGTTGGTGCCTGCTCTGAAGCCAGCTGTACCCCCTGCTCCATCTACTGGGCTGCTGGCTTCCAAAACCACACAGACAGCAGGTCTTTGGGAACAGAATCGGGAAGCCAGGGAAGGCACTGTGAAATGCACAGTCAGGAGGAAAGCCTCCCTTTCCAGCACACCCTGGTACTCACACTTCTTACAGAAGGATTTTTCAGGTGTAGTGACTGATATCTGAGGCACAGTGCAGCAAAGGGCAGGGGGAATCTGCCTGGTAAACAAACCTGAGATAACGATTGACATCATCAGAGATGAGGAACAATCGCACTGAGAACACACTAGCAAAGAGTTCAGTTCCACACCTGCTAATCAAGAAATACAAGAACCCAAGCCATTCTGTTCCTTCTTTGCTGGAAATCAGATTAGTTCTACTGTTGTCAGCCTGTGAAAATGAAGCAGGAACAATCCAGACCCCCACTGAACAAACCTGAACTTTTCAACTTCTTTCCAGGACCTATTGAAAAGCTTTCTTGTATTCCTTGAGATAAACACCAGTTAAGCCATCCCTAGAGGCAGCATTTACTGACAGAGCTGTTTCACATCAGTTTAGTTATCCACATCACCCTCTGTGCAGATACACAAATCAAATCTCAAAACAACTTTCTGGGAAGTTTCTGTTTCTATTAAACTTCACAGCTGAAAGTTCACATCAGAGTCTCCCTGTTAATTACCGAGCCACATGAGCTGCATGATATCCCATGTGCAGAGATATCTCAGATATTGGATGCCTTCAGATTATCTAAGAGTGGCAGTCTGCCTGGGTGTACATTACAGCAATGCTGGTGTCCTGAGAGCTCAGAGGAAAATCAGATATCAAATACCATCTGCAGAACATTCTCAACAAAACCTGGTCTTGCATCTTCACTTGAAGCCAATGAAAGCAATAGTTCTGTTTAGCTTCTGTGAAAAACAAACGTTTTTAGGTCAGCTTCCAAAGCATTTGTCTCATATACTAAATAAAACCTTCAGCAAGCAATATCTGCACAGTATCACCTGACATGGAAAATACCATCATCGCAAGAGTTGTGTCACAACATTCACATCTCCAAAACCCAAGAGCTGTTTCTTGGGGTTATGCTTATTTGGGTTTGTTTGTTTGATTAGGGTTCTTTCACAAATGCAGTTTTCCCGAAATGTAATCTATCTTGCACACAAAGCTCAGGTTTGATATAGTCAGGTATGCAGATATATCTATTTTCTTGTCAAATGCAGTTTGCTATCTTGGTTGTACTTTAGCACTAGGCAGAGTCAGAAAAGGAGCCAAATCTTTCAAGTCCCACAGCCTAACACCTCCATCAGAAAGCACTTCAGTCATGCAGATGTGTTTTTCAGATTCTCTAATAAATAAGTTACTCCAAGAATGATTCCTCCAGAACACTTATGCCAAAGCTGTTCCATTCCTGTAGTAAGTCAAAATATACTAGTCATTTTTTACTCCCAAAAATTTAATTAACTTATAGCCTGTCATACATAAAGAAAACTGACATTCCCAGAAAGAGGCAAGGAAGTAAACTAAAATAAACCTCTGTAGCCTGCCCCCTCCTCCCCCCACCCCCCAGAACTCAGTGGAACATCCCATGAGCCCTGAGAAGATCTTATCCTTTCCTGTAACTGGAGACTGAGCACTATCCCAGCAGTATCATATGCCTCCACAGAGCACTGCTGGACAAATGAGCTGTGTATTGCTATTACAAGTTTTTAACAGTCCTCTGTTTTCCAAGTCCAAGGTTGACATTTCAAATATTTTAATGCTGCAAGCAAATTACAAGTAGAACAAAGGGGTCTCACAACAGCAAAGACTTGAAGTAATGTGGAAATCAGGTATTTTCAAATTCTTGTAAGAAATACTTAAAATTATATCAAAGACTGGCATTGGCCTCAGATACACCACTGCAAAACAGAAGAATGTTATTTACTAAACATGTGGCATTATCATGTTCACAGGTGCCCTCTGCTGCTGAGAAGGAAAAAATTACATGAATTCTAGGTAAGTGATAAACCCAAAAATAGACATTTGCCAACACTCAGTAAAAGTTTACTATAAACCCACAGCAAGAACTTCTAAAATCTCTGCCTGTACCAACATCATTCCTAAACAATCCCCAGAGTCTTTGTACCGTTTAACTTGCTTGAGCTTCCCCATGGCAGACTCCAAGAGCACAGGCATTGCCTTTCCCCCCTCTCTGTCCAGGTACTGCTGAGCACCACACAAGGGACAGGAGCAACCCAGGGAAAGTTAGAGCCAAGAGCAGCAGTGCAAAATGAGATGAAAAGCTGGATCACAAGCCAAGGAGCTTCATCAGTGCTCTTGATTTGAGCCCATTCCTGCGCTCAAATAGAAGCCGCAAATCCTTACGCCCCTGCTCTCCTTTAAGCGGGTCTAAAGTTTAATGAACTTATCCCAGAGTGCCACATATTGCACCATTTTTTTGCAGCAAACTTGACTTAGGCAACAACCACAGCCCATCAAGTATCAGGACTGAGTGCTACCCATTATGCAGCAGATCGAGTGCATCTGCTCCCACTGTTCTGGATTTCATCATCTGTTAGGCTCACAGTCCTTCCAGCAGTGTTTTGCTGTCATCTACCCCTCTTTCCACCTCCTCCTAAAAAAGAACAGAGCACTTCAAGGTAGTTCACTCTTGTGGCAGCAACTGTTTTAATTTCTGATGAGGGGAAAAGAAGTCAGTGAACCACAGGAAGGGAGCAACTGGTTGACACAAAATAAGCTCCTGATTTCACTTCAGGAATTTCAAACGGCAGCTTTATTTCAACCTAACTGATTGAACACACGGCTAAGGATGCAATCCCACAGGGTAAATTTAAGTGCAAAGAAATACTTCTTTTTTTTTCTTTTCGTTTAGTATGACAATCACTTAGACTGCATAAGCAAGTACTTAAAATTCAGGACATAACAACCATAACTTCTTGACTGGCACACAGATTTAAGCACATAAAATCAAGCAGAACTCAACCATGTAACTTAAGAGCTGCTCCAGCTGACAAGTCTTCACTAAATGCTCAGCACTGCCAGTGTTAAAGAGAATGAGTCAAAACTTTTTAATGGACAAAACTTGTTCTCATGGGCTTTGCTTATTTGAGGAAAACACAGAGCACAGGCAGCCTACATGAAGCAAAAAGTCTTGTAGGTAAAGTATGACATAGAACCATGTATTACCTGTTTTCCATTCTAATCTATTACTTATATCACCAACTGATGTTGTGATCTCACTCTGCACTCCAGACCCAGGTTTTATTTGGTTACTTGCTCTGTGCCAGACATTTGCAACTCCCATTACCAGTGACAACACTGCCACCCTTTTGAATGTCAACATGGTAACACAGTTAGCAATACCAGAGCCTTAGATGCACAGGCAGTACTACAGGAAGTAGAAGAGAAAAAGAAATACAGCTAAAAGACTTGGAGCTGAATCAAAGTGACACATCGGTGATTGGGATTGTACAACATGCCAGTTGCCTGGTCTATAAAACAAAACAAGGTAATGCAGTAAGGTTAAGCTGCTTCACAAATATGTACTTGTACAGTTTTCATACCTTAGAAATTTAGATCACTAAAAAAAAAATTAACTTGCATAACATTCACTAGGTGTTCAACAAATGTGCTTATGTCCCCTTTGATCTCGCTCTGCATCAGGAGCATGCCAAATCTTCCCAGCAGCCTTTCATGCTGTCCCAGACAGCTTATCAAGGCCAAGCATAAGCAAACTCAGTGTTTAACGCAGCCCTATTGTTTCTCCAAATATACAGTTTCACCATGACAAAGTTTTTCTCCAATACAAAGATTTTTTTTTCTCCAATACAAAGATTTTGAAACTGTCTAAAATCATTATTTTATCACTACAGCTTTATGTAGTTATGGTAACTGTTTTTAGTAACATTACTTCTTACAAAAAAAGTAGTTCTAGCAACCCTCAGTGGTTCTACTGGAACAACTGAGTTTCTTGAGCAAATACTTTCATTATTATTATATATATGCACACGCATATACACATACTATATAAATAAAACGTTAAAATCATACATATACTTGAAGGCTTCAAAGCAAAAAGAGAATTTCACACCAACAGACTCACAGAGCAACATAAAATGTTGTTATCAATACATGGTAAATGTAATTTCTATTAGAGAAACTCCAGGTATGCTGCCACATACATTGCCAGAAATCCAACTGATTTTTCTTTTTCGTGTAACCACTTTGTCCTTTGGATTGTATTAACAGAATAAAGCCATGGCCTACAGGACAGGATGCAATCTTGATCCATAATCTTGTCAGAGCGGGGTCTCCCACAAACAAGCTGTTTGGGCTGTGTGTTTAGAGCACAGGTGTTCTAGAAACAGTGTCTTTGTCATCAAAACATACCACTTAACTCCTGCCACAACGTTTTCTTTTCCTCTCCTGTGAGGCCCTTAAATACATACACAACACTGTTCCACAAGAATCGCAGGGTTTCTGGTACAAGTCTCTAAAATTATCCATTTTAGCCTGACTTCATCTACAAAGAGACAATCCTAGGAAATAATCACCCTGGTCTTTGCTAGGAAAGATTGCTTGAAGTGCTCCTTCATCCCTGCCTGTACAGAATCTGGGAATATTTGAACAGTGGATAATGAAGCAGGTGATGCCTCTAAGATTTGCCAACAATATTGTGAACTGTCCAAATTTCAGTAAAATTCTGCCCTAGGTGCCACCTACATTCATCTTAGCACTCTCAGACTAGTACTCCTGCCCTGCTATAGACTCAATCATGCCACTGAAAATTAAACTTTACAGGAAAAGTTTTAGCGCTTCAGCTGGAAAAGAGCTATAACTTACTGTATTAGAGGCAGGAAATGCAGCTGAGCAGAAATAAAGGAAGAAAGAGTAGTGAAAAGGGGCTACTTTGATGACTGACACTGCTTTTAGAAACTGGTCATCTCTCAGCCTCGTCACAGTCTCACTTTACATTGCTGCAGGGTCCAGCAATAAAAGCTAGATATTAACTGATGAACACACCAGTCTCACATCAACAGAAGATGGCTTAGAAGCTTGAAGTATAAAAGTAGAAAAACTCATGATGAAGTTTCATTCCATGACTGTGTGGCTGGATAAGAACAAGCCCAGCAGAATGTCTAAACTACAATATATGCAACTTCAAGCATTTAAAGACAACTGATCACTATCATCTTTTTCCAAAGTTTCCAGAAGTTTGGTTTTTTTTCAATTACACAGAACATCTCTAAAAGGGAAGTGTTCTCCCTAAACTTTTTTCTATAAAAATTAAATGTCTCCTAGAAATAATTTAGCAAAAATTATATAAAAGTTTAAGAGCATCACCATCAATGCTCTTCTCCTCCCAGCTGTGCTTCTAAACCTGAAGATTACCTTTATTTTAGCACAGACAACTGTTTAACAGGAAGAAAATCTTATTTAGTTATCACTAACAAGGAAGTAATCAAAGCACCTCCTGAAAAAGTTGCTAAATGTGAAGAAAGCACTGTCTAAAAGGTAAGCAATACAAGCAGGATACCAGAAGAATACATTACAAGTCACAAGCTCGTATCTGACTTGTTTGCCTTAATTCTAAAGAAAACAGACTGGCACAAGAGTTAAATCCAATTACCTAAGTACAGGAATCAGAGGGCATAGATACTTAGCATATGCATTATCACTTCACAGAACAAGAAAATTAAAATGCACTAATACCGCTTAAAAGGAGAGCACCATGTTTTACTTACTTTGATCAGCATAGTTTTTTGCTTTTAGTTCAAGTTGTCGAGTTTGTGACTCTAATGCTTCCACTCTGGTCTGTAAGTCCTTTTTCTCTTGTTCTTGAGAATCTTCAAACTCAATGAATTTCTAAACAACAACAAAATAGTTAAGTTAGACCAAACAACTAATTACAGGTTTTGCAGCAGGCAGGAAGAACGCAGCAGCCCTTCACAGCCAGGAAGGTGCAAGGTGGTTTCCAAAACAACTGAATAGATCCACAGGCCACATTTTAACACAAAGAAGTATTTCAGTCCAGGTCCATCATCAGTCAAGCACCCAGTCTAGGTTATACTGTGTAATAACTTGCAACTAGATGCCAGCTACTCCAGAGAAGCTGCTTGGGATTAACATAAACATGAATTATTTCACTATTGTCTAACAATGTACAACAACTGCCAACAGTGCACGTGAACACAGGGAGTCTTGGTATCCTTAGTCTGACTGATCATCAGTGAAGTTATTTTCACCCATAAGCCACAAAGGTACAGACACTGCAACAGGGACACACTAGCAGTAGTGCCAACCAAAACGATTTTATATCTTTTCTATTCCCACCCAATTCTGCTATAAATTCTCATAATCTTCATCAAATCCTTAATAACCATCTACAGTCTGTCAACTGCACAGAAAACTCTGTGCTGATAACCATCACCTTCTGTTTCCTTGGTTTACCACACTTGTGACTCTCCATATTCTGGAATTCACTGATGAATGCACCAGTGTTTACATTCCCTAACATAAAAATTGCCAGCACACCATTCTAGTAGCTTTGAAAGCACTTTTTTTGCTATTCATCTTACCCAAAACGTCAAGAAATTCAGCGTGTATTTCTGGCACAAAGAATACTTCTAAAAGCCAAGGATGTTTTAGGTCATGCAGTACTCTATGCTCTGCATTGCAAGGAGAAGACAAGGCCACCAACACAAGTTATGCAGAAGGCTCATAGAACAGGGAGGAGAAGAAGACCAGAAATCTCTGCAGGAAAATCCTAAACATCCATGACAGTTACAGGGGCAAAGGCAGCTGAGGACCACATGGAAGAAAAGGGACAGTGAAGGCAGCAACTTGAAAACAGTAATCTGATTTGAGTATTTTTTCCTATGTATTGTTTGGAAAATTTAGTGGGAAAAATATTTCTAATGGTCATACATCAACTGTTAATGAACTATTACTACTCTGTAGCAATTGTACACACATTTTTTTATAAAAGCCGAAATTCATAACCTTATGAAAAGGGCTTCAGTTGAACAGCATCATCAGAAGAAGTTCTGACTAAAAAGTACTTCAGATGTAAAAATGCATCAAAACCAATGAAGTAAAACAAGAGTTCCTTTCAGACAAGCTCTGCACAGCTATCACAGGACTGGGCATGGTGTTCATATGACTGTGCTTGAAACTAAACCACAACAATTGAGGAATAGATGACATAGCCCAGGTAGTTCCGCTTTGGGTGCTGCCATCGAAAAATCCCTCTTCAAACAGAGGTGTGCAGGAATCTTTCTACCCCCTCCACACGAAGTTTGGGAACATTAATTAGTCAATGTAATTTGAAAACCTCAATGTTTAAGTTTGTTTCATTTCTTCTTTGTAGTAACTGATTCAAGACTTTTGCCCCTTTAATATTCAAGTCATGTCTGGCCTATTCTTGGCAGACTCCCTTTTCAAAAAGGGCTTCAAAGTTTGACACAAATTTGGCATGAGCTAAAGTTACACTAAGTACGGGAAGATTGTTACACTAAACATGAGAAAACATGAAATAAGAATTATAAAACTGTAACATCTTCGCTTAGTCATTTCTCTGATGATTTCCCAAAAGCATGTCATAGCTTGCTAAAGGCCAGGGACAATTTATACTCATGAATAACAAACAGCCATTCAGAGCCATTAATGTCATCGTTACTCATGAAACTACAGATAGATATAATTTTGTATATCCTCTCAAGTTCATCAACTGCAATTGGTAAAACTGGTTTTTCCTAGAACGGTTTTGTTACCTTCCACTAGTTTACCCCCATTTTGTTAAAGTTCAAATCTACAATACTATACTCTAAAGCATTTTGTAATTACAGCTGAATATTTTTCCTTCCCCTGCTGTAAACTATATCTGATCAGATCTCAGAATTGAGAACTTTGGACTTTGAATACTTTTATTTAGTTTTATTTCTCCTTCTGGTGATAGTATAATCACTGAGACAGCTCCAGCAGATTGATCATCACACCCTGACTAAGCCTACACAAGTATGACAGAAGAACTAGTGAGATAAACCAACACAGCAGTCAAGGACAGGCTGAGTACCCGTATTAAAATACTTTTTTTTTTTTTTAATTTACATTGACAATACACTCAAGTACTACTTTTCTCCTGCACTGTTTAATGTAAATCCAGCAGCGTATGTAGGAACACGTTAGGCACTCAATAGTCATCCTCTCATTTCAACCCCAGCTACTGGTTATTCAAAACACTGAGGCAGACAAGAATCTAGTTTTCCCCATTTTAAGTGACATCCTGTTTGGGTCACAAAGATGTATCTTACAACTCTAATGAGAAATGTGAGAAGTGATTTTTGATACTTTTTTTTTTAAGAGCAAGCTGAAGGAAGGACACCAACCTGTCTTTAAAACAATCAAATTATATAAGACTACAAAAAATACAGTTGGAATGATCCTTAAAAGGGCATGTTGCTTCCAGGTTGTGATGCTCAGCATTGGATGTCTGGATCCTAATTTTGATTAGGCTATGATGAGGTGTAACACAGGATGCGATGCAGAGCTCCTCCTGCATGTGCCTGCTACTGAAACCCAACCTGTGATACCTTCATCAGCCATGTTTGGCAATTCCCATTTAACCCCATCCCATTTTCTCTAGGCAGGATCACATGCGTCATTTCAGACCTTTGTCCAACATGTTCTTACAGACCTCATATAAAAAGTGTAGAAAGTCCCACACAACTAAACTCGAAAGTATTGATGTAATCAATTTTAAACCTACTTGAAAGCTTGCAGAGGTCTTTGGAATAAATAAGAACTCAAGACTGCATAACAGCCCAGCACATTTGGAACCCTCTGTCCTACACACAGCTGAAGCACTCAGTAACACATTATTAGCCAAATGAAATATCTCTTCCTATATTTCTGTAATCTTCTGTCTCTTTACATCTTGACTGGTTTTCCTGTCACAGGACCTAGGTACAATGCTGAGCATATCTGATGTCAGGGTCCCACCCACTTGGCAATCTTTATTACTCTATGACACGTCCTTCAGCAATGTGTATTGCAACAATGACAGATTCCCAGCCAATGGCAAGTTCTTGGAGCAGCGAGAAAAAAAAACACGTAAAAAGCCAGTTCAGATGGACTTGGGGGACAGAAAAACATGTAAAAATGAAAACAACCTGATAGCCATAAAATAGAGTGAAAGTTTTCTGTAAAATGCATCTCGGTTTTGTTCCCTCAAATTAAAAATACTCAAACTCTTACTGCACAGTGTTTACTCAACATACAATCCTAAGGAAGAAAGTTACCTCTGGCAACAGTAAGAAAAAGCAGACATTAAGTTCATACTATGACTTAAACCAATTTTAGTAGTGGTAAATCCTTTTTCACATTTGCCAAAGATTTCAAAACCAGTTTAATCTCACCAACAGCAGAAAAGCTAAAAGATATCCTAATTTGGCATAGCTAATGGAGTAGATTTTATCCTCTTCCCAAGTGCACACAAAAGACACGCCAGCTACAAGTGCAGGTCTGAAACAACACATTGCTGCAGAAGTAACTCTTATCAGGGTATAAAGTAGCAGAAGCACAAATGCTGGTTCCTCTCCCACTTCTTTGGGGCAGGAATTGCTACCTCACAGTCACCAAGTGGAAAGGTAAGAACTGGAAGCAGAACACCAGAGCACCTGGTTCCTTCATTCCTTCAGCAATATCAAAAAACCTACCATGTTAAAAGTCAGACATGTGATTTCACAGCAACTACAAAGATCAAAACTGTACCCAGCGGGTTAAGAAGTAGGCCCAGAACTTCAGTCAGGATGACTTTAAAAAAAATATTCCAGAAATCCACAGGCAACAACTTTTAAGATATTTCTTTAGTAACACTTTTTAAGCACAGGAAATAAAGAAGGGAAATTACAAAAATGGGGTAAGGAGACCCCTACCCAAATAGTAAACTATTTAATGTTCGTAAAAATACTGCTGCAAACAAATTTCCTACAACGGCAAGCAGAACGTAAAAGAAGGTGTGTTAATTGCCCAGAGAAGCTGTGGCTGCCTCATCCCTAGATGTGCTCAAGGGTAGGCTGGACAGGGCTTGGAGCAACCTGGTGTTGCAACAATGTCCCTGCCCATGGCAGGGGTTGGAGTAACATGAACTTTAAGGTCCCTTCCAACCCAAACCATTGTGCAAATCTATGAACAAATGACAATAAATATGGAACTCAGCAGCTCAAAATTCTCCATTTTGACACCACATGACACAGGCAAACTCCAAACAAAAGAAATGTGCTAAGCCAGCAACTTTTTGTCCAAGGAAAATAGTGCTAAATTTCTGTCCCCTTCTTTTATTTCAACCATACTGCACCCATCAGGTTATCTCAGCATCAAAAAAATAATTCAACAACCATGCCTGACTAGCACATGTGCCTCTCCTGAATACACCAGGCTGTACCTAACACTTTCACACCTGTACAGTGCAATTATCTCAGCACATGACAAAAATTACCTTTGTGCTTACCATGAAAACACAGTCTTAGGTCTAAATGCACTTTGGAAAGCATCAGCCAGGTGTCCCGAAGCATAAGCATTGCTTCTTCAACTGCATAAAGCCTGTCCTCTCCAGTTAATTTATCATGACACAGAGAAATGGAGATGGCAGTGAAGCACACTACCAATACAGACACATACAGTTCCTGAAAAGCTACAACAAAATTAACCCCATGTTCTGTTTCATCACATTGGTACGGTTTCTGTCCTGCTGCCCAAGGCCTGTTTTCTGATCTGGCAAATGCTGCCTGTGCTTCAAGCCTGATGGATTTTCTCATTAATTAGTTCAGAAAGTATTTATCAATCCCTTCCTATTACTCTCAATATAAACACATTTTCTAAAAGACCCTTTTACATCACTTTGTGTCAGAAATAGTGTGGCAACTCCAGACCCCTATGGGGATGCCATAAGGCATCACAAAACCACTATGTGTTTGACAAGGAGGATGAATGATCTATCAGTCCAAGAGCTTGGGGGACACCGTTCATACCACAGTCCTTCATAACAAAATGAGTCCTGGAATAACCTGCAGACAATATTTTGCACTCACTTATAACAGAAACAAACAACTATTTGTACAGGGCTAATGTTTTTTAAATTAAGCTTTTATTGTTAATATTGTGTTCACCCTCAGTGCAGCTGTTCTTCTGATTTTTGGAAAATTTAGAAGGCAAGCAGAACCAGAGAGAATAGCACAGGACAAGGGGTCTGGAAACACACTTGTAAGATGGCTTGTTCCATTACAGATAATGTTGCCAATCCAATTTCCTTCAGGACTTTGGCAAGACAATGAGCTGGAGGAAGTTATCCTGCACAGCTGCTTCCTATTGTATTGCTTTATAATATCACATTAGATAATGTCTCGTAAGCTTGCTTATGCTGAAGTGATTCTTGGTACAAACACTAAAACAAAAACATCTAACATCCCAAATCAGAGTTGATGTCACTGGAGAGTCCACACCACCTGTTGCTGCCTGCAGCTTTATGTACCAACTCTGAAGGGCTTCAGCCCACACACCGTGTATTTCCATGATTTTTGGAATGCGTTGTCACTATTTTTGCAAAAATGGACAACCCGCCTCCCTCCGCGGGGAGCATCCCGTGTGGCCGTGACAGCACAACCAGCGCACGGTTCCATGTTTGCGCCGCTCCCCTCGCGCGGCCCCACCGGCAGCGCAGCGCTCCGCAGGGGTTACCGGGGATCCCTCCGGGACGAGCGGCTCAGGGGACCGCAGGCACACGGACCCGCAGGGACGGGGTCCCGCTGCGGCTTAGCTGCACGGAGCGGGAGGTACTCCGCGGCCTCCTCATCCTTCTGCCAAGCTGCATCGCGACCCCAACTCCGGCCCCGCGCCCGGACGGGGCAGCCCCGGTACTCGCTCCCGGCGCCGCCCGCTCTGCCCCGGGCAGGCCCAGCGCGGGAGATGCGGCCGCCCCCACGGAGCCGCCCCAGCCCAGCTCACCTCCTCGGCCTGTTTGCGCAGCGCCTTCTCCCGCTCGTACTGCGTGAGCAGCTGCTCGTTATCGTCCCGCAGCAGCTCCAGCTCCACGCTGGTCTCCTGGCTGTGAGCGCACACCGAGTCCAGGTTCTCCAACACGGCCACCACCAGCGGCATCAGCTCGGCCACCACCTCCTCGTCGTAGCGCCCGATGAGCCGCTCGAACTCGCGGTAAATGGAGCCCGCCAGCCCCGACACCCGCTCCGACATCATGGCGGGGCCAGGCCCGCCGGGATCCTCCTGGTACACCACGCCGTCCGCCAGCTCCATGGCGGCGGGGGGGTTGTGCGGGGCCTGGCGAGGCCCGGCAGGTCCTGCTCAGAGCGGCTTCCGACAGCGGCGGCGGCAAAGCCTCAGCAGGGGCGGGCAGGGAGCGGCGCGCTTCTATGACCTCATCCGCCGCGTCGGGCGGGATCTGCTAGGACGGCAGCGTGGGGCGGAGCTACGGACTAGAAGTCAGTGCGGGGGGTGTAGTCTGCTGGTGATGTCACCGAGAGGCAGGGCCCGTGTGAGGTTATGGCGGCGGCTGCTCGCGAAGCTGGTGTTGCGTTTCGGGAAGATGCCTTCGGCGGAAGCAGGAGGGCAGCCGGAAGGGCTGGGCTGTCGGAGATACGTCAGGGATCACCGAATCTTGACAAATCACCGAATCGTCAAGATTGGAAGAGACCTATTAAAGGGCAATAAGGCTGGAGAAGGGTCTGGAGCACGCTTCCTGTGAGGAGCGGCTGAGGCAGCTCAGCCTGGAGAAAAGGAGACTCAGGGGACATCTTATACCTCTCTACAACTCCTCCTGCCGGTGAGGGTCGGGCTCTGCTCTGCTGTGTCCCAGGGAACAAGGAACAGGACAGGAGGACACAACCCTAAGCTGTGCCAGGGGAGGTTCAGCTTGGATATTAGGAAGAAATTCTTCACAGCATGAGTGATTGTGCATTGAAGTGGGCTATCCGGGGAGGTGTCACCGTCCCTGGAGGTGTTGAAGAAAAGACTGGATGTGGTATGCATGGTCACAGTCTGGTTGACAGGGTGATGTTGGGTCAGGTTGGACTGGATGATCTCAAAGGTCTTCTCCAACCTAGTTGATTCTGTGGTTCTGTCACCAGTCTGACCATGTACCTGGCATGCCACTGTACTTCTAAACCAGTAAACCACATTATGCAGTGCTGGGTACAGATGCCTCTTAAACAGCTCCAGTGTGATGATTCCACCACCCATGGGCAACCCCTTTTAACCCCTGACCAGACAAACAGTAAAAAAAATAATTTCAAATATTTAATCTGAATCTCCCCTATCTCAGCTTAAGACCATTTTCTTTGGTCTTGTCTCTGCAGGCACAGCAGAAGAGCCCCATCCCCACCTCACTACATGTTCCTGTCAGTAGTTCTAGAGAGCTGTGAGGTCACCTCTGAGCCTCCTCTTCTTGAGACTAAACAAACCCAGCCTCATAAGACACGTTTTCTAGTCCCTTTACAAGCCTTGTTCCTCTTCTCTGGACACACTCCAGCCCCTCAATATCCTTTTTAAAGTGAGTGGCCCAAAACTGAACACAGCAGTGCTAAGAACAGTGGGACAATCACTTCTCTGGTGCTGCTGGCCACGCTATTCCTGATACAGGCCGAGATACCCCAGGTCACCAGAGTGAATATCAAAGCCCTGGTGCCATTGGTGGAGGCTCTGAGGGCCCCTGACAGCAAGAGGGTTTGATCCCTTTAGTCCCTTACTGTGGGACCAGGATGGGGAGCTCCGATTGAATTGTGGGGTTAGGGTGTCCCATAGGCAGCTCCCTCTGTGAATGGCAGATGTGAGGCAATGCAGTCTGACAGCTCCCAGGATATTTGTTTATCACACCCATGGAGGCATAAATAGACCCAGTGATACACTGAGGGGTGACTGAAGGAGTTAGAATCTTAGGTCCTGGATTTTGGGACTCTGCAGCTCTATGTTTGCTGGTGTCTGGCAGCAAAAAGGCCTTTCTTTTCTAATAAGGTCTCCACGTAATATCAGAAATCCTGTTTTCTTAACAATAATACAGCTTAGAAGGCATCTTGTACTTGCTGAGAGAGATTGATTTTCCTAGGATTTGGAACAGGGAGTTCCCTTCTAGATCATGTGTTCTGTCATGGGAACAATGGGAGCTGTTACAGACATTTACTGTAAACTTGAAAATACCTATTGAGATTGAAAATTTTCCAAGTTGTTTCACATCCTTCATTTTATCGTGGGGTTATTTAAGTTGGGAAAACCCTTTAAGACCATCAAGTCCATCCATTAACCCAGCACTGCCAAGGACACCACTAAACCATGTCCCCAAGTGCCACATCTGCAGTTTTTTCAGATGCCTTGAGAGATGGTAACTTCATCATTCTCCTGGGCAGCCTCTGCCAGGGCTTGACAGTGCTTTCAGTGAAGAAATTTTTCCCAGTATCCACTCTAAACCTCCTCTGGTGCAATTTCTATCATACAACTTGAACTTGGGGAAATCAGTATTCTTCATTAGGTAGTATCACGTGTACAGCTGAGGCACCGGGTGGCCCAGCAGCAGTCCAGGAGCAAAGAAGTGAAAATATGCTTTAAAAAAGGCAGAAAGCTTGAGAAGGGATGGAATTTTAACTGTGGTGATTGCATTCAGCTCCACTGGAGTGCAGCAGAGCCTTACACTTAATTTTTCCTCACTTGGACTGGTTCTAAGGCTGGAACTGTGCTTTAAATGCATGTGCTCTCTTGTCTCTTCATTTACTGAGCCAGTGAGTCTGTGCAGGAATGACAAAGAAGAAAAGACTCCAGCCCTGTATATCGGATTTATTGTGAGTCCTGTTTAGACATCGTCATCCTCCCAAGCTAATATTTAAAGTGGTACAGTCAGGGCACAGGCAGCTGAAATACAATTTATAAACATGGCAAAAGGAAAGAAAAGCTGTTTGACTTTTAATTATTACCAAAAAATCACATCATTCCAGCTAAAAAATATTTTTTAAAAGACATGATGTGTACTCTCATACATATTCTCAAAAGAAATTTTCATTTAAATTATTGGAAATTATCTCTGTGAAGGATTTTTTTTTCCTGTTTCTCTTTAGCAGTTATACACTGCCCTAGTTTGAAAGACAGGTGTCCACAAAGGAAGGCGGGAACCTCCCTTGGAATGGAAAATGTGATCCTCTTCTCTCTGAATTATTATAACTTTGAAATTAAGGGGCTTTCAGGTAAAGATATGGGAAAAGGAATAACAGTTCTTTACATGTATATGTATATGTATATGTATATGTATATGTATATGTATATGTATATGTATATGTATATGTATATGTATATG
>JAYDZK010000057.1:5696713-5708965 GCA_034509185.1 Euphonia xanthogaster | reverse complement strand
GCTTGGCCTGCTTGATGGCAGCACACGTCTCACAGTCATGGATAACCTGAGAAATACTGTCCATGGTTAGATCCACCTCTCGGTCTCGTGCCCACTGATAGGTGGCATCTCTACCCTGATGACCTGAGGCATCATGGGCCCATCGAGCTAGGAATAAGTCTCCCTTGTGTTCCCAATCTAGGTTTATCTTTGACACCCCTATCTTTGCAGCTCAGTCTACCTGCTCATTGTTTCGGTGTTCCTCATTAGCTCAACTCTTGGGAACATGGGCATCTATATGACAGACTTTCACAAGTAGCTTCTCCACCCGAGTGGCAATGTCTTTCCATTCATCAGCAGCACAGATTGGTTTTCCTTTGCACTGCCAGCTGGCCTTTTTCCACCTTTCCAGCCAGCCCCACAGAGCATTGGCTACCATCCATGAATCAGTATAAAGGTAGAGCTTTGGCCATTTCTCTCTCTCAGCAATGTCCGGGGCCAGCTGAACAGCTTTGAGTTCAGCGAGTTGGCTCGATCCACCTTCTCCTTCGGAAGCTTGTGCAACCTGTCATGTGGGGCTCCATACAGCTTGTTTCCCCTTCTGGTTCATCTCTATGATGCGACAGGAACCGTCAGTGAGAAGAGCGTAGCGTTTCCTCTGCTGGGAGTTGGTTGTATGGTGGAGCTTCTTCAGCACGTGTCACTTGCTCTTGCTCCTCTTCATCACTGAGACCAAAGTTTTCACCTTCCGGCCAGTTTGTAATTATCTCCAAAATCCCAGGGCAATTCAGGTTTCCAATATGGGCGCGCTGTGTGATCAGAGCAATCCATTTGCTCCATGTAGCATTGGTGGCATGGTGGGTAGAGGGAACCTTTCCTTTAAACATCCACCCCAGCACCGGTAGTCGGGGTGCCAGGAGGAGTTGTGCTTCTGTGCCAATCACCTCTGACGCAGCCTGCACTCCTTCATAGGCAGCCAAGATTTCCTTCTCTGTGGGAGTGTAGTTGGCTTTGGACCCTCTGTAACTTCGACTCCAGAATCCCAGTGCCTGGCCTCGAATCTCCCCAGGCACCTTCTGCCAAAGGCTCCAGGACAAACCATTGTTCCCAGCTGCAGAGTAGAGCATGATCTTCACCTCTGGTCCTGTCCTGACTGGGCCAAGGGCAGCTGCATGAGCGATCTCCTGCTTGATCTGGGTGAAGGCTTGCTGCTGCTCAGGGCCCCAGTGGAACTCGTTCTTCTTGTGGGTGACCAGGTAGAGAGGGCTCACGCTCTGACTGTACTCGGCAATGTGCATTCTCCAAAATCCTATGGCACCCAGGAAAGTTTGTGTTTCCTTCTTGTTAGTAGGTGGAGACATCACTGTGATCTTATTGATGACCTCAGTAAGAATCTGATGCCCTCTGTCTTGCCACTTTACTCCCAGGGACTGGATCTCTCGGGCAGGTTCCTTGACTTTGTCTCTTCTTGACGGTGCAGCTGGCCTCTAGCAGAATCTGGATGATCCTCTCTCTTTTCTCAAATACTTCCATTGCTGTGTTCCCACACACAATGATGTCACTGATGTACTGCAGGTGTTCTGGAGCCTCACCCTTTCCCAGTGCAGCCTGGATCAGTCCATGGCAGATGGTGGGGCTGTGCTTCCACCCCTGGGGCAGTCGGTTCCAGGTGTACTGCATGCCCCTCCAGGTAAAAGCAAACTGAGGCCTGCATTCTGTTGCCACAGGAATGGAGAAAAATGCGTTAGCAATGTCAACAGTGGCGTACCATTTTGCTGCCTTGGACTCCAGCTCATACTGGAGTTCCAGCATGTCCGGCACAGCAGCACTCAGCAGTAGAGTAACTTCATTCAAGGCATGAAAGTCCACAGTCCATCTCCATTCTCTGTTAGACTTGTGCACAGGCCAAGTGGGACTGTTGAAGGATGAGTGGGGCTTACTGACCATCCCTTGGCTCTCCAGCTCATGGATTATCTTGTGGGATGGTGTCTCAATTCATCCAAAACTGTCAGCGGTGCACTGTTGAGGTTGCAACTGGGACACGTTGTTCCTTCACCTTCAGGAGTCCAAGTGCAGAAGGACTCACACAGTCCAGGCAAGGTGTTCAATTGCTTAATGTCCTCTCCCTCCACCACAGCTATTCCAAAAGCCCACCTGAATCCTTTGGGTCTTTGTAATAGCCACTCCAGAGGAAATCTATGCCCAGAATACAAGGGACCTCTGGACCAGTCACAATAGGATGTTTCTGCCACTACTTCCCAGTCAAGCTCAATTCAACTTCCAACAGGGGCAACTGCTGCAATCCCCCTGTCACCCCAGCACTAGAAACAGCTTCTGCCCCCACATGTCCCAATGGGATTAATGTGCACTGTGCACCAGTATCAACCAAAGCTTCATATTGCTGTTGTTCTGATATGCCAGGCAATTGGATCCACACAGTCCAAAAGACACAATTCTCCCATGCCTCTACCTCTGGCTAGAAGCAGGACCCCCCCACCAAGTAAACTGATTTGCAGTTTACCAGGGAAGAAAATCAGCCCTCGGATCACTCTGGGTTTAGAAAAATTTAACTGGCACTTTACCTAGAGGAAGAAATTTTATGTAAAAGCTTAATTCTATTGTGGTTTATACCTTAAAGCACAACAGAAATCAAGATAAAGACTGATGAATGATAGCAGCACTCAGCTAAATGAAGAGTAGGATATCCTGGAGCGACAAAGCATGTCAGAGTGAGGACTCTGGTTACAAGGAGCAAGAGAGACCCAGCACAAATTATGAGTTTTGATGAGAACCCCAAATATTCCAAGTGGTACAGACAGAGGCTGTGAGCTGAGACCAGTGTAAAACTGGGGCCAAACCAGCAAAGCTAGAGCTGTGTTAAATTCTCCTGAAGTCTGGAGACATTCACAGTCAGTCCTTTGTCTCAGGCCTGTTTTAAAAATCTCTGCTGGTTTTAAGTAATGTGGAAATGGTTTGAGATCAACAGTTACACTTAGTTCACTCACTGAGAACTTTGAAGGTGTTTACTTCTCTCACATGATCAGTCCATTTTTTGGAAATTATTTGTCTAGACTCTCATCTTCTTCACATTTTAGATAAACATGTAATTTCCAATGTAGTTAAGTGATCTCGGTAAAATTTGCAACCAGCAAAAGCTCATTTATCCAGTAACAACTTGCTCTGCTAATCATGGATTAATCTCAAAAGTGGCAGAGTTGACCCTTATTTAATGAGGTTAAAAGACTTGGCACAGATCACAGAACAGACCTATGGTAAAGCTGGAAGTCATGCTTGCCCACCTTAGGGCAAGTCCTAAGCTTTAATCATTAAATGACATAGATTTAAGAAGACTGTAAATAGATGTCCTTTTGCTGCTTTAAACTTGATATTTTTATAAACATCCTGTTTCTAGAGATCTTTCTTCTATTTTTATGTATTATTATGCCATAGTGGGGATTACAGCATTAAAGTTTGTTTAAATAGTATGAAACATCTTAAATAAATGTGTATCAAAGCAAGAGAATAAATTGGATTGGCATTGTCAGGAGACTGCTCAGAAACTCTAATTTCAAAATAACCTCAAGGAGGACTTGCTAGAATGTATGACACTGATTTTTTAAATATCATCTGTTAAATCAGAGCTCTTGGAAAGTGTGATGGACAAAGACCCTGAATACAAGAAAGCAGATTGGTTGAATAGATGTTTCAGTCAGATCTGGAGTCTCCCACCAGAACTAAAAGTACCTCATGGATGCGTGATGGACTGTAGTGAAGAGAAGGGATCCCAAGTAAGGAAATCCATGTTATCAAAAAGCTGAACTTTTCCCTGTTAAGCAGTGAAGTCCTGCTCAGAGAGAAGCAAAATCTTCATTGTTTTGCTTTCAAGAACAGCCAAGAAGTGGAGCCCAAGAAGTTCATCTCAGTTTGGAAGCAAAAACAGGACAAGCATGGATTTCCATGCAGATGCTTTATCCTCAATTCTCTTAAAGGCAAGAAAATGCTCAAGGCAAAGCAGCTCAGTGGTAAATGGTTGTAGGGTCTTTTGACTCAGAGAGCCAAATATAGTATAACCAGGAAAAAACCCAAACAAATTTAATTACCTTCTTTAAAGAGGAAATACAAGCAGAACAGTACTATAACGAGATTTTTATTAAAATAACGTTATGTGCCTTTTGTTAAATAAAAACCGGGATCCAGCAGGCAAGAGAAATGCTGGAAGGGCTGAGCCCGGCACCCCCGCTCTAAGGGAAGAGGCATTGGGTGGTTACCAGGGCGGGGGATAGGGGACAGGATCGATCCCGAATCCCCCCTCGGGACGGGGCTGGGGGCGGTAACGGCGCTCCGTACGAGCGGGAGGCCGCGCTGTCGCCACGGCAACCGCTGTGCGGGGGCGGGGGGGT
The DNA here is from genome assembly GCA_034509185.1 of Euphonia xanthogaster. NCBI lineage: Eukaryota > Metazoa > Chordata > Aves > Passeriformes > Fringillidae > Euphonia > Euphonia xanthogaster. The sequence continues at coordinate 5,704,586 of JAYDZK010000057.1, read as the reverse complement.
GGGGCACGGCTAAACCGGGTGGGAACCCGCGGTGACACGTCTTAACAGAGCCACCGGCGCGGGACACGGGCTGCCAGAGCTACCGGAGAAACAGCGGGGGACACGGGCTGTGAGAGACACCCAGGGAACAGCGGAGTATTCGGGCTCCGACACTCACCGAGGCCACCAGCGGGGGACACCGTTTGCCACAGCCACCGGGTCACCAGCGGGGGACAAGGCTTCAAGGTTTTCCAGAGCCACAGGGCCACCAGCGGGTAAGCCGGGTTGCGGGTCAGCGGGAAGGGTCCCTCTGCCCCCGGGTAGTGTCACCGCACCCTCCCGCGGAGCCTCCCTGCAGCTCCTGCATCCCTCACCTGCCCACTCAGGTGTGCTCCAGCGCGGGGCTCAGAGTCCCTCTGGTGCTGCTGGTTTCCAGGTGAAAACTCTGTGTGTATACTAATTTATTAATTTATTGCACGGCACTGGAAGATGGATCTGTGGTGATAATTACCTTCCTTTCCGTTCAGAGTTTTTCTGATTTCAGTATTTGCACTTGGCACCCTTCTACTGCTTCAAACTCACTCCTGCAGCACTTGGGAAAACCTGTGTGCTGTCACACAGGTTTTGTCCAAAAACTGGAGAACATGGATTACTGACCCTCAGATGCAGCAAATCTACACTTAGAGCAGACAGGGATGGGCTGGGATCGCGCAGTCCTGGAATAACAAATTTTATTCCCTCCCTCCTCAGGATCATGGCTGCCATCGAGGAGCGCACCTTCATTGCCATCAAGCCTGACGGTGTCCAGAGGGGGCTGGTGGGGGAGATCATCAAACGCTTTGAGAAGAAAGGATTCAAACTGGTAGCCATGAAATTAATACATGTAAGCTCTCCTCAATTGCTGTGTCTACTTTTTTATATCAGTTGTAGCCTTCAAGTACAGCAGCATGCTATAACACCAAATGTGGCCTCTGTAACATTTAAAAATGAAATTTTGAGAAGTCGTACTTAGGATGTTTTTGGAAAAGTTCCAATTCCCAGCTCTGGCTAAATGCTTTAGACGTGCTAAGCACACTAATTTTAGTAACCTGATGCCCTTAGTCTGAAGGTGCATCCTATGCCAAATAAATATCTTTGAGTATCTTTTACAAATCCCAGGTCACATAAACTGCCTGTATGGGCAACAAAAACTTTTCTAAGTTTAGTGGTGGTTAAAGCAAACAGTTCAAATTCATATCTACCAAAAGTACTCCTAAGAAGGTGCTAGAAATACTGAATTTTAAAGTGTGTGCAAGTTTCAGGATTACCAATGCTCCATGGTTTATCTCTTTGATTTCACTATGCTCTTAAGCTCTAACTGTAAGCTTTTTTCTCTGTCTGTCTGGTTTTTAACCCAGGCCTCTGAGGACCTTCTGAGGGAACACTACATTGACCTCAAGGACCGGCCATTCTACGATGGCCTGGTGCAGTACATGCACTCGGGACCTGTTGTAGCCATGGTGAGTTCCTGGCAAGGGAAACCACACTGCTTGATTGTCTTTCCTGCAATGAGACTGTGTCACCTGTTGAATTCCAGTTTATTTTTAAAAGGATTTTAAAATCTGGATTCAAATACTGAGTAGGAAGATATGCTGTTAACTATTTTTCTTTAATCTTTTCTCATGGTCTTTCTCTCCTTTGAGTCAGTTTTTTGAGGAAGAGGGCAGGGGCAAAAAAGGAATCACAACCAGGACCTTGAGAAACAGTAAACCTGCACAAAAGCCCCACTCTGAAATGCCATGTAGTAAGCAAGCTGAAAAAGGATGGTGGAACATTTTAGCTTTAGTTCTCTTTTTCTCCTTGATAATATATTTGTAAAATAGTTGAGGCCTAGCTCTCCCATGAGCAAACAGATCTGTGAGACTGTTTGACATACTGAGATGGAAAATTGTTCTCTCCCCACCCTGGGTGAGGAGAGGGATTGTACAGAAGGGGACCATGTGAGCAGATGCTTCAAGAATCTGACAGAAGAATTAGAGATAAATTTGTCTCACTGTGACAAATAATCAGATGGTGATTTGTGCCATGATGGACAGCCCTGTGTTCTCGTGGATGGTATAATTTATCTGCTGCTAAAAATTTAATAATCTGAATGGAATATTTTTTTTCTTTAAGGTGTGGGAAGGTCTTAATGTGATTAAGACTGGAAGAATGATGCTGGGGGAAACCAATCCGTTCGATTCCAAGCCTGGCACTATTCGTGGGGACTTCTGTGTCCAAGTTGGAAAGTAAATTTTAAAACATTTGGTATAATCCAAAAGCACTAAATGCCAAGTGTTATGTCATGATATCTGCAGGAACTGTGCTCCATCCTTCTCTGTTTTACACATGGAGCTGCCATTCCCTGTGCCCATGACATATTAGTATCTAAGGATCAAGTCATGGTTGTCCCCATTGACAAAAATGAGGAGCAAAGCTGGCACTGCCTATGCTGTATCTTTTCCTACTTTACTGTTACTTAAAGCTTCTGTCCATAGTGGGAATCACTTCAAAGCAAGAAGCTTACTTTAAGAATTCCTTTTCTCTTTTATTCACCTTTTCTTTTCCTAGGAACATCATTCATGGCAGTGATTCTGTGGAAAGTGCTGAGACAGAGATCAATTTATGGTTCACTCCTGAAGAACTGGTTGATTACAGAAGCTGTGGTCATGAGTGGATCTATGATTAACACCCAGCCTGGATCTTCTGATATTCCCATGTCCATGAGCAGCTGCCAGCCTCTAGCTATTCCAAAGAATTCCCTGGTAGAAACCTCAGAAAACAGTGAGATTGCTCTGTTGTGGATGTTAGTCAGTGCTTGCTGCTCCTTTGATTTTAAAGTTGTCAAGTTATAAATGGAATTGCACATTTTAAAAGCTGCTTCTGGGACTGAGAGATATGAGATGAAAAAACAGAACAGATAACATATATTTTTCTGAAGCATTTCATAGTCATAGACGGTATTTTGGTAAACATTAAAAAAATGGGTAAAAATTTATTTGGTAAATAAATATGCAAATGGCTCAGAGTCAGAGGATAACTTTGCTAAAACATTAGAGGACAACTGATGATGTATAAATGCATTGATAATATGCCCAAATGTTGAGGATTTACTTAGTATTAAGTCAAGTGCGTCCCTATTCCTAAAATGGCTGCAGAAAAAAAAAACATTTCTCTCCCCAGAACATGCTGTGCCCATAAAGAGCTCAACTCTAGCTAAAATGACAACTGGCCTCCACACTGACACTGTTTCAACTCGCACTTTTTTCTTTCCACATGGGATTTATGTAGTATTTTAAGGACTGATTAACCAGCCAGGCTTGATGAAATGTCCTTTTATGTGAAAAGAAGATTAATGTGAGGATAGATGAAGGAGATTCTACCTTTAGCCACTTCAGTGCAGCAGCTCTCTGACATTGCACAGAGCAATAAGTGGTGTTTGCTTTGCCAGCTGGTAATTTGGCTGTGTTCTGATTAGTGTAATTTCCTCAGCAGCTGGAACTACAAAGCAAATGGTCCTTGGATAAGTTGTTTTAGAAGTGACTTTATCACAATCGTTTTGTATTTATTTAATGATGTAAAGAAGTAGAGTCATAATAATGCAGAAGGTATTTCAGTTTCAACAGCAAAAGTTGTACTGGATGAGGAGGTTGGGATTGATATTATGTATTTATTTCCCCACAACATTATATTCACTAAGAGCAAGAGTTTCATGGAATTAGTTGCTCAAGCTCCATGACTTTTTTTCTCCCCACAGTGAGTTCTTGTATCTGAATACTGAACTACGCAGTGAATGTTGAAATAAAGGCTTATGATACCTTATGGTGATATCGAGCTCCTAAAAAGAGATAGCACAAAATAAAACAATATTTGCTGTTTCTTAAGTGAAATAAAATGAAATTTTAAATATTTTGTCTTATATTTAATAAATGAGTATAAGGAGGTGGAACAAATTCTCTATCTATGAAGCTGTAGGTGAGGCCGTGAGCCTCTCTTCTGAAAATATTCAGTGTTATAGAAGATAAATCATTAGGTTAAAAGAAGATAGAGGAAAGGGAATATGTGACAAACCTGAGCATGAGATGAGTGGTCTCCAGTTTAAACTTTGCTTGAAAGGTTACTTGAGATGTCTCAAGTCTACAAAATAGAGATTTGTGGTTTATCTGGAGGTGTTTGGGTTGTCAGGAAGCTGCTTATTAGTGTTTCTAATGTGATGTGACTGGGAGGAGGTAGAGGCCAGCAATTCCGCATGGCTGAGTTGCCTGAGCAGGTCCAGTGTGAAACCACTAACTGACCCCTCAATAAGAGACAGTGCAAGGACTGCAGAGGTTATTTCATTGATATCCCAGCTGCAGTGATGGTGCACGATTATAACTTGCTCAGGCAAAGGTACTTATCAACTAGGAAAGAGCCAAGTAATAAACATCATAAAAAGTAACAACACACTCCATGCTTCATGTTGTGACATGGGTTCAGGGACTGTGAGGTTTTGACACTTGGCGGCTTCATCTTCCCAATGAAATTATCAATAATGTTCCTGTGTTATGGGTTCCACATCACTTTTCTGTGATAAATATGCCTTCGAAGAGCCGTACCCGTGCTGTGCAGTGCAGGACCAACCCTCAGGCCGCGGGGATATCTGAAAGCAGCCAACCAGCAAAAAAATTAGTAAAAAATTATTTACTTGTGTTAAACATCCGCCGTCGATTCAGTGCCTTAAAGGCTTAAGCCACAGTTGTTGCGTCTGTAAATAACTCTAGAGGCAACAGGTGCTACCAGGCCTGGTCAAGGGCCACCCCTCGGCCCCTGGGCCCGGAAGCGACCGCTCTCCTGTATAGTCCCACCTCATGCCGGCCCAGCCCGGTTCCGCTTGGTGCTGGCGATCCCGCCCCCGAAGCGCCGCCGGCCCGGCGGCTCCTCCTCTGCGCGGGGCGGGGGATTCGTGGCGTGCGCACCTCCTCCTGCGCCTCTTCCTCCGGCGGCAGCGGTGCGGAGGGTAGCGGCGGCGGCAGCGGCAGCTCCGGATAGGTGAGGCCGGGCCGGGTCGGGCCCCGCGCTCCAGGGGCGTGGGGGGGTGTAGGCGGAGGGGCCGGGCAGGGTTCGGCGGGGCCGGGCGGGCTCGGTGAGACATTCCGTGGCGGTGCCGCGTGGCAGGGCGGTACCGCCATGGCCGTCGCCGACCTTGAGGCCGCGCGTCCCCTCACGCCGCGCTCCCGCCCGCAGCGCTATGGCGGGGAACGGCGAGCGCACCTTCATCGCCATCAAGCCCGACGGCGTCCAGCGCGGGCTGGTCGGGGAGATCATCAAGCGGTTCGAGCAGAAAGGGTTCCGGCTCGTGGCCATGAAGTTCGTACACGTGAGTGCCCGCGCCTTACCCCCAACCGCGTCCTTGCCCTGCCCGAGAAGGGCTCACCACACCCACACCGATAATCTCCCCTTGCGGGGACTCCTGCGGCAGAACTGGGGTCAGATGGCGGATGTGCTGGAGCGCGTGTCAGGCCCTTCTTCCTGCCCGGCACACGGCTTCTACCCTTTCCAAAACCAGCGAATTTTGCTTCAGAGGTTTAATGCAGCCCGATTGAGAGCTGGAATGGCCTAGGCTGGAAGGTTGTGTTGGGTAACATCACCCCGGGATCCTGTACTCCCCGTACTCTGCTTATCGCTGAGGCTCGCTGCAGTGCAAAGAAATCATATTGGCAATTCTCAGCACAGCCACAACGAACTCCTTTAATATTACAGCAGGAGCTCCCACTGATACACACAATAGCACTGCAGCATTGTTGATAACATTAATTGTGAATCTAATCACTAACGCCATAGTCTTACACCTGTAACACCTTTTGTTCAATGACATTCAGAAAATTATATTTAAAGTTACATCTGTCCTTTTAAAGGCCTCTGAAGACCTTCTCAAACAACATTACATTGACTTAAAAGACCGCCCCTTCTTCCCTGGTTTGGTTAAATACATGAACTCTGGACCTGTTGTGGCCATGGTAAGTGACTTCATTTCAGTTTAAGATTACTTTCTTGAATATATTTTTCTTGCTCTATAAAGAATATTCAGAGATAGCACTGCAGAAACATTTTTTCAAGCTACCTTGTTCTGATAGTGGCAAAAGAAGAACTTAAAATTAAGACAGTGAAATTACTATATAATAAGAAAAGTGCATAAATAAAATGAGTACTAAAATGCCTAATATATAAATGTATAAAGCGAAATTCCTGAAAGCAAATCTTCTGCACCAAAAAATCTGTTTTGGGCAAAAAAAGGTCAGGCTCTTTGACACAAAACCCCAACTTCTGTGTCATTCATTTTTACATTCCCCCCAAAACAAGGTACTTGCTCTAGTAGCATCTGGTGTGGTAATGAATTAGGAGAGAAGACTCAGCAGGGGGTCCCTGTTCCACCACAACACAAAGGGTTGGGAGTTGGCTTTGTACATTAACTCTGAGGCTTGGTAAAGTATCTCCTTCACAGCAGTAACAATGTTGATAGTTCTTTTTACAATTACTTCCAGTTAGTATGTTTTTTCCCCTTGTCACCTTTGCAAGCCCAAGAGACAATCTAGGCAAGGTTAATATCTTTAATGGTAGAACTTTTGTTTCTTTGCAAAGTATGGTAGAACAAAGCTGAATTGTCAGTATTTTGCATAAGCATGGCTTAACAGAATTTTTGTGTTTTTTATCTTAAGGTATGGGAAGGACTCAACGTGGTTAAAACTGGGAGAGTAATGTTGGGGGAAACCAACCCTGCAGACTCCAAGCCTGGCACAATCCGTGGTGATTTCTGCATTCAAGTGGGAAGGTTTGTACTCAGTCTATTAATTGATAATAAAAACTCAACAACTCATACTTCGCTGTTTACCTGCCAACACAAAAACTGTTGGCAGTCTTTTATTCTGGAAAGTCAAAATTGGTGGTAGAGACCTTAGTCTGATTGTATTTCATTTGCAGGTCACAGTGCATACCTGCTACTTAGGAAAGTGGTATAAAGCTGACTTTGTTTGCAGTCCAGCTCATCCCCAAAGCAGCATGTAAGCTCAGGCAGGGGCTGTTGCAGTAGCTCTAGAGTGACCCTGATAGGCATAATTAGCTCCTGGAGGGGGGGGGCGGGTGGGTGTTTGAACACTCTACCTGAAATAACAGCAATAGTCTCCCCACTCCAGATGCTTCACCCACATTTTTGCAAACTGAGAACAAGGCTGCTAGAGGTGTATTTTTATAGGGATCAATATTTGTCTCCTTCCACAGGAACATCATCCATGGCAGCGACTCTGTGGAGAGTGCACAGAAGGAGATCAACCTGTGGTTCAAACCTGCAGAGCTCATCGACTTCAGTCCCTGTGCACATGACTGGATCTATGAGTGATGGGTTCCCCCAGTCATTTGTGCCTTCCAACACCTCATCTCATTCCAGCTGCTGCCCTGGGAGCAACCACAGTTATCTTAGTGCTGAAACTGACTGTCAAATAAATGGGTGTGAACTAATTCCTTGTGGTGTATTCGCTTAGAACAGAGCCCCTGTTCAAATACTCATAAAGGACATTTTAATAATTCAGGAGCCACTGACATGTGACCCTGGCACAGCTGTTGGACTCAAGCAGCAGCAAGTTTGCAGAGGGAGAGCTGAAGGGAGGCTGTGTCTACTTCCAACACAGCTAGAGGACAAAAGGGAGTGGGCATTGGATTCGATCTATAAAGCTCTCCAAAATTTTCCTCCTTACACAAATATTAATACTAAATGAAATGAGACCGAGAGCAAAGCTTGCTCTCTGAAATGCTATTGAATTCACCTTCTCTTATCAAACCCCTTACCTTGTGCTCAGGGCCCCAACACGCTTTGTTCTCACAACAACATACTTAAAATACTCAT
>JAYDZK010000057.1:5644344-5696697 GCA_034509185.1 Euphonia xanthogaster | reverse complement strand
GGTGTTTTTAATAAGGTTAAGAGTGTTCTAAGCAAAACAATCACTATTCAGAAAAAGACTTTTAATAATTTTTATTTTGTGTAAAAAAAGGCAAATTCAGTGAATTATTTTCATCTTGTACACAAAGTTATGATTTTAATGCTTTTCACATCCATGCTGAAAATCTGCAGTCTTGTAAAAATGAAAGTAACATTTATTTTTCCAAAAGCATTTTTCCACTGAGTTATGTACACTGCATGAGAAAGCTTTAAATACTCCCTCACTGACCACACAAATTACCAAGAAAATAAAAGATTAAATTTGTACAGATATTGATCTATATATCAAATACATACAGAAATTATGTAAAAACCCATTTCTTTATTCTTGATTCCTGCCCCAACATTTTTCAAGGGGCCAAAGCTGATGCCTTTTTTGTATAAATGGCTGTGGCTTTTAATTTTAAATACAAAAAAAAATCAAAAGGAAGAAAAATTCAGCTGAAATCACAGTTTTTTAAAATCCCTTCCCAATAAAGGATTGTTACTAAATGTATTAGCACCATCGTACAAAGATCAAGGGAGGGTATTCACATCACAGAAAACAATAAAAAACGCAAAACAAACACTGAAACCCGTGTTAGTATCTGTAGAACAAGGAATCAGTAACTGCTGTAGCTTTCCTTAGATGCAGCAAGGAACAGGTTAGAGAGTTCTACTGAAAATAGTGTAATAATCAAAGATCATCAGAGAGATCTGGAACAAGAACAGCAGCCAAGTTCGGGACAGGGCTTGGGCTGCCTCATGGTCAGAAATGCCAGAATCAGTTCGACCCCATTGAAGGTTTTAGGTGTCCAACATTTGTTGCTCCCTCAGGCAGGTACCACAGCTTGAAAGCCATGAGAAACATCCCAGAGCCACAGGAATGCTTTGCAAAGCCAGGGAGCTGCCATAGACACTTCTCATGTTCTCTGGGGATCACATCCCTAGTAGCACCTTGCTCAGGTTTTCCCTGAGCTGCTCCTCAGCAAGTGACTTCCAGCAGCTCCTTCCATGGTTTGCTTAGCACAGATGTCACTGTACCTGACAATTACACAACTGAGGCATATTATGAACCCAGAGACACAAAAGGCATTTCACCAACTGCTGAAGTCACACGGGTACCTGAGAACATACATCACCTCACAGACTTTAGTGTTTGATGAATAACAGAATATTATAAAGACTGACAGACTTTAGAACAGATTCTTATATTTCTCCCAACACAGGAAGTGTGTTAAGGACTAATTTTCCCTCTTGACAGTTGAAGACTGACTCTGAAATCAGGGATGAGCTGGGGTAGTACTCAGTTTAGTGACTGGGCAATGCACCTCACTCATTAACTAGCCCAACCCTCTATATTATGACACACTAATTAATGCAACAGTTTTTCTACTGAAGTCAGAAGCTGTTGATGAGAGAAGAAAGCAAGACTGTGAGAATCTTGTTCCAGCTAATGGGACAACCTGCAAGTTGTTGCATAAAAAAAAAAAAAACAATAGCGCTATACTTACCAAATGAAATCAATGCTTGCAGAGCTGGATTTTACAGCAGATTAAATTGAGAACATGGGAAAACAAGCAAGGCTCAAACTGTCACTACAATGGTCTCTAATCCTAGTTCTCCAATCTAGGCTGTTGTTTATTTTGATGTTCAAAATAAACATCATGGGTGGGTCGGAATCTGAGATAAGCTATTTGAAGACTATCAGGTCCAACAAAGTCCTTTTTATGGCCATTTTAGGGAGCTAAAATGTCTTTACCACCTGAAGTTATAGATTCTTGTAATCAGATTAACAGATTCCATCAACAGAAGAAGCTGTTGCTAAAAACAGGTCATAATTTAAGAAATTTTACCAGTAAGGGAGGAAAGAATTCCAGACATTCCTATACTATACAGCACATTTTACGTTCTGTAGTAAATACAAAACTTTACATAATTAACCCCTCTTGCATAGAATGAGGTAAACCTGTGTATATCACTAATACTATGTACCCAAAGTTGGAGCAATATGTTAGAAAATAATCAAATTGCTGGTTTTCAACTTTCTATGCACTTTTTTTTAAGCTCAAACAACAATATACAAGAAATGGTCTCCCGGGGCTCTGTGGGTTGATATCCTTAAAACATTTCTTAGGCTGTAGGATACAGATGGTTATAATTTTTCATCAATTTTTTTTTTAAGCCTTAATTTCTGGTCAAGAGTCAGATGATCATTGTACTGCTCTGAAGGGGACCTGTGAAGACACAGAAGCACTTACAGAACTTATAATTCCTGAGAGTTTAGTTAATGAACCTTACTGGTAAAAGCTAAAGCTCTTGATGCACATTCTTTCAGTCACAGCTCTGCAGGGCTGATCAACCACCTCACTCATCAATTCCATTTACAAAAATGTACAAAAGTTAAAAATACGGAAAGATAAAATCCAAATTATTAAGAGCTCCTGCAAAAATACTTTGTGTTTTAATGGTCATCATTTTCACCCTTTTATGTGACTTTTGCCTTGTAAAAATCTGGAAGTTGACCAGTTGGGGCCAATGGGATGCTTGACGTGAGACAAGAATTCCAGGCAATAGGCAAATCCAGTTTATGAATTATAGACTAAAACCATGTGATTTTGATACTGTTCTCAACTCCTGTGTTACACTATTGCAGCAAGACATGAATTTTGCAGGTTATGCAGGACTGAACTAATTTTTAATCCACAACATAGGGCTCCTTTCAGGTCACCTGAAACCATGTGGCACATCATCTGAATGATCACAGATAAATATTTAAGATGGTAAAGAAACATTTAGAGTTTTCTGAATGGGGGAAAAAAGATAAAAATCACAAGAATACTCACAAGTTCCTTCCCACTACCAAGGGAATCCTTAGTGACTGTCCATCTAAACTGCTTCTTCAGTCAAAACTCAGAGCTACAACTAATCTTCCAATGACAGAATTTTCTAAAGTTCCAGTTTGGTATAGGACTCTGTAAACATGTGCTGAAGCATTCCAAGGCTACAGACATTCATATACAGACAAGAGCTTTATAGATCCAATCCAATGCCCACTGTGGTCGGTGGAGACAAGGCTACTGATATTAACGGGCACTGAATCAGACCCTAAAGAATGTTAAAAACCAAAAAACCTTATATGAAAAAGGGTATTTTAAACTAAATAAAAACACCTTGAAAAGGTAAAATCTTCCTCAGGCGACAGCTCCGTTGCACTTGGGGCTACTCACTGAGTAGAGCTTTACAGGACTGTCTTCCGTATATAATTTATGCCTTTAAATCAGGGCTTTAAAGCCTTATTTTCACAATTAAAAAAACAGAGGCATGACCAGTGCAGTTCACAAGAGTCTAACAGTCTCCCAACTTGTACCAAAAAGGTTCATTTGTTATGACAGTTCATTTGTATTTGCAACTATATCTTCTTCCAACTGCTTCCCACAACCATGCTAAATAAACTTTAATCTTACAAAAAAATTAGGATTTCAGTTCTTGTTAACAATGCACAATAAATCTGAACTTGAAAATATTACAAAATTCTTTCAAAAGCTTCAAATACAACACAAAAGTGTCCTTTGTTTTTGTTTTTAATAAATTGAAAAATCTTTTTCACTAAAATAGTTTCCGCGCCCTTCCAAAAAATTCTGAACTGAGTCTAATTCATCTATGTTTAGCAAAGCACCCCAGGCACAGCCACCTGAACTGCACCATCCAAGTGGGAACAGAATCAGTCAGTCTTGTTGAAAGGTTCTGTTCCTATCACCGATGCTGTGCCCCTCACTCCTGGGAGCTGCCTCAGGGTTCCTGTTTGATGTAGTAGCTGGCGGAGCCATTGCTTTCCTGGTCAGACGTTCCCTGCAGGAAGCTGTACTCCTCTCCATCCAGCAACTCCTCCTTCAGCTGTAATGAAGTCACTACAAATCAAAAATTCACATTAAACATCTATATAACTTAAATTTACTTAATATTATTGATTTTGGGAGCATCCCAGATTCCCCATTTTCTTATATGCCACATTTTAGCTATGCTTTAATGCTCAGGATCCCACAGAGAACAGACACTTTGTGACGGCAGATGGAACTATAAGTTATGCTCTAATATTAACAGATTTCAAATTACTTACAATAATATATTCTCCACCAGATTTTCTCAAGAACTGAGTATTTTAAACCACTTTAACTTTTATACCACATTGCTTCCTATTTAGTTGTTATGCAAGCGAAAATTGGAAATGGCCAACAGTTAACCTACAATTCAAATTACTTAGCAAATGGTTATTGCAAACAGTCTATGTGAGACAACAAAACATATTAACAAAGATTTCTCAATCCATCAATAAAATTTTAAGATCCCAGAAGTTAAGTTTCATTAAAGCAAAACAATTTTTGTACTTTTAATCTTTCCTTCTTTTGTCAAAATTAAATAGAAATGAGATTAAGAGAAAGATATTATGGATAGCAATGTCACAATTACTTTTGCGGTTTCACTAACAAATAGAGATGATTATCAAAATATGAGCACAATGAAAAGAACACTGAAATCAAACCATGTAAATATTCATTAAAGGTGTAGTAGCCACAATAAAGGGTTGAGTATATAAATTATTCTCTATGACTGAATGAGAAAAGTATCAATGTTTATAATTATTCAATATTTAGTTTATATACCTTGTCAACGTGTCTTGAAATGCAGAAATATGCAGTGAAAGGAAAACACCTCAACCCAGAACCTGCTGCTACTGATAGCCCACAGTAATTTATAAGCAGCTTGATTATTCTTTTATAAATATTCTATGTTGAAACAAGCTCTTGAGCTAAATAAAAATAAAATTTGAAAATTAAGATAGTAGAAGATGTCAAAAGCTGCTGCAGCATAATGCAAGCTCTCCTCCTCTTTCTTTAATAGATTCCTCCTTCCACCTACAGAACCCACAATCCCTTCCATATTTTTTTCTCCCAAATACTTTTCCCTGCATCATGCCCAACTCTGACCAAGATTCCTGATCTCTGGGGGGGCAACAAAGTGCTGTCTAAATGATAAGACTCACAACTGGCTACTTGGCTATGCTGCAATGCCTTAAGCAAAGGCTATACAGAGGTCAGGGATATAAACCAACCCACCATGCATGTTGTTTCCCTTCTCTCCCCTGAGCAGGAAGCTCTTGCAGGTACAGGAGTAACAGCAGTTGCCATGATTTGTATTGCCTCTGGCTCATTTGAACCAAAGTCCTAACATTTAGATATTTAATGATATCTTACTTCATTTGTTCATATTATACAGCTTTTAACTACAATCCTCCATTAGAAAAGCTTAGTTACAGCTACACACCAAATTGCTTGAAAGAAGAAAAAGGAAAACTAATTGAAGTCATCTAAGTGAAGGAAAAAGGAATGCAGATTGGGTGAGGTACTTCCTTTTTACATCGTCTCAGTGATTTGCCAGGACACAGAGACACACTGTCCGATGCCATGACATTCAAATCACCCAAAACCAACACAAATAGTGCAATATGCTCTACAGTTGGGTAAATCTCTGGGAACAGTTTCTTCTTCTGCAAGACTGGCTGTACATTCTTTTTAAAAATGAAGCATTCCAACAGGTGAATTTCAGTGCTCAAGAGATATTTCAGATGACTGAAAGATGCAAAGTATTCATGCACCCTAAAGCAGCACCAGGAATTTGCTAGAGAGCAAAACCACTTCATACAAACCAAGGTGAAGACCTGAACCTTTCTCCTGTGCTCATTATGATACAAAAGGGGAAAGAATTGGGTTTGAACCCTTACTGAGATCTCCCATGGACAAGAAGTTTCAGAACAGACACTGTTTTGTTACTAATCCTTCACTGATTCCATTTAAAGCCATCCCCTGCACTGTGTCTGCACATGTCCCACAGCTACTGCAGTACCAGGCAATGAATGATGCTGAGGAATATGCACATAATTAATGAGTTCTGGCCAATCTCAAACATGCTTTAAATTGATTAGATGGTATCAAGCTGATGCCTCCTTCCCAGAGACTGAAAAGGTATGGTCTTGCTGGTTTCAATATATATGATGTCTATCTATCTATCTCTGGACAATGACAAGGCTAACCACATCACAAACAAAATTAATTTTGTCCAGCCTTACCAAAACTCAGTTTTGAAAAGCTGAAAAGTCCTCCTCAATTCATCATAATCATCCCCTCAACTGATCACTGAGTATCAGAAACCAAGGAACACAGGTGTTTCATAGGAACTGCGAGATCTAATGATACAGAAATTCAGAATGTGTCTGTCTTTGCACTATAGAAATGCAATGCAGGTGTAGATTTAGCACAAAAGAACATTTGGGGAGAAATAGATGCTCCAGAACACTCTCCCATAAGCAAGGCTTCTCTTTGGCATCAAGGGCTTGTTAAACATGGCATGTACACACCAGCAGGAACATGAAGTGAAACTAAAGGGTCCCTTCAGAAGTGTTGAGAGGTGTGCAGAAGAGAGTAAAGGTTTTCCTCAGGGACTAAAGATGGCATTTGGGCTCCTTTTTTCCCAATCTGTTAATGGATAACACATGGACAAGAGAAACTGTTCTGGATGTATTCCAGAGTCAGTACAGAGTGATGACAGGGCAGCCTGTGCTGACTAAGGCAAGCTTAAGGAAGTAATCAAGCAAATCTGAAGCTAAATCTATCAACCTGGCAACTGTCCTGCAGGGAGAACATCATCCATTCTGTCTGACAGCTCCTATTGCTACAATATATTTGTTAGCAATAATTTGCTGCATTACATTGCCAGAGATAACAGGAAAAGGGAAAAGAAAATCTACCAGATCCTTGAAGTGAATTTGTACAACTGAAGATTGATTACATAATATAATTATAATTGAAATATAATTACAATTGAACATTGATTATGTAAACTATACTTAATTTAAAAGGTTAGTAGGTTAAAAAGTAGGTTAAAAATTTTAACCTACTTCAATATTACCAATTAATTTTTAAGAGTTTTTCTCTGCTCACTCATACAGATGCACCATTACACTGCTTCAAATATATTTTCTTAGTAATCCACAAAATTTCAAATAACATATTCCAAAGATATTTTCCCAGATAACTGCCTTTTTTTTGATATAAAGACAAAAATCTTTATTTACAGCATATGGTTATTTTCTCTGCAAAGGATAATACACAATAATGACCTACTTACATCCAATATTCCCAGATCCACATTACCATTCAGTTTTACAGGGTGCATTTTTTGTATCTTAACAATCCGCAGAGCCCCTCCGGGATTCTCAGTAACCCACACCACAACCTTCTTCCTCTGAAATTCTAAACCAGCTGCAACCCTCTGCTATGATTAATTCAGTGACATGGTGCATCAGCAAGAATGAAAAGCTCTCTAGCAGAAAAAATTAAACCAACTAAAATTCAAAGGAAAAAAAAGGGAAAAAAGAAAGATTGGATGAGTCAGCACATGACACCCTGGACCATATCTTCCCACTCTGCAGTGAAACACTGCTGTGACCTGTTTGGAGGCTGGGATTGAACTCCTGGCTATTCCTGGGAGGCTGGAAGGCCTCAGGGGCTGGCTGTGCTGGAAGGGCTTGGTATGGAGGAGGAATCAACTCATCATCCCCAGAGAAGCTCCTCTGCACCTCACCTGCCATGGGTGGCCTGGATAAACTGACAAGTTTCTTTCCAACAGGTATCTTCCTCTCTAAACAACAAGTCAAACTAAAATAAATGCTCAGTTAAACTGCATCAGGCAACTCTGACTGTTCACTGAGAAATGGCTCTGACTGATATTCACCCATTCTCAAAAACCAGGGCCTGTACAATGGCACCATTTATTTATTACTGGGAATATTGTTCTCAACAGCCACATTGTAGTCCCTGAATTCTAATGGCTATGGGTAAGACTTCAAGGGCATTGCTTAATACCATGACCCACTTATTTCATGCTCTATCAATGAAATACAAATGCTGTGAATTACTTCTGCTGTAGCTACACTGCACAGTCACACACATTCCTCTGCCTGGACACCGAAGATATCTGGCTCAGTTTCAGGCTGCAGTTGTTTCAGTGTGTGTGCCTAAGAGACAGAAGGATGCTTCTGGGGAAATAACCCTCTCCAAAGTTTATCACCTCTAAAAATACATGCTCTTAATTCCCTTATAATGGTATTTCCCATTTTACCCATAAACACAAATAACTATTTTACTGCATAGCAAAAAAACCTCTAAAATGCCCTCAAATTATTAAACGCTGCATTCATGAAAAAGTGTTATTAAAACATTTCCCATACAAATTACCATGTTTCTCCTTTATCACTAAGATGCTCCTATTCTGTGCTCAAGACATGTTCTCTGAGGGTACAAGATCTGTATTGAGGGTACAAGATCTGCAAAGCAAATCAATGCTTTCAGCTACATCAAAACTGGCTGCTCATGCTTCAGTCCTATCAGCACTATCCTGTCAGACAGACAAACAAAAGCCCAGCCCTGAAAAGGTAACTGATTATGCATATTCTAAAGACACCACCCTGCTTAAATATTCTTCTTATAAGACAAATTCAGGATAGCCTTATAGAGAGATTAATGAGGCAGAATGGTGTCTACAGAATTCCAACCTTGAAAATATAGGTCAGATTATCATTTCAGTAACCTTATTCTGATATACACACCCAAGAGGAAGCAGATAATACCAGCAAATATCGCACCCTTAATTATTACTTAATTGTCCTGGCATGCTGGCATGTTACCCTTCAAGAAGTCACCTGCACAGCCTTCTGAGCAGCAGGCACCCAGCACAAAACCATATTCACTGAAACAAACACTATCAGAAAGAGAATTGGGGGAGATCCTCAAGTATCTCCAAAAGCACTCCTGAAGTGTTTATGATGCAATCAGTTCGGCTTCTCAGTGAACATGTGCATTCCTAGTGCCCCCAGGAAGGAGGGGACACTGCAGCAGAAATCTGCATTGTTACACACAGCAAAATAGCTCAATTACATCCATGACATCCTGGGCTGTGTTGTGAGCACATGAGAAAAATGTGTGGAAATAACCCTGCCCTGCTAAAACTAACCTAACTGAAGATAGTTTTTTGTTAATCATCTGTGGTGACTTTATATGGTACCATAAAAACATCATGGCTACATTATATGGATTGGTGACTGAAATCCTTTACAAAATAACTTTCTATTTTATTTACAAGTCCTGAACAAGAAAAAGCTTCAGAAGACACTTTTAGTGTTATTTCCCATGACTCAGCACTTCCATTGCCATAACCCATTTAGAAAAAAACCCATATAGGAGGTAGCTGGCTCTAACTGTTCATGATGTCGTTCTCTCATCTTCTGGTGATTAAGAGGATTCCTTAGTATTGAGCAAACAGTCCCGAACACAATCAGAAGTTTTCTTTGCTTCCACAGGCAACATTTACCTTAGGTTAGTGAGAAGTGAAGAACAAACTTCCCTAGACTAAATTTTCTACAGCTAGACTAAAGCTTTCTATGGCACTAAGTAAGATAAATTTATTTTCCAGGTTTGGGTCACACTTATCATAAGACAGGTAGCAGAGGTATTAGGAAAGGGATAAGGTAAGAAGTATGATGGTGTAGAACAGCTCGCTAAACAAAATCTGCTCAGACAGTGCAGAATTATCCAAAACCAGGTCTTACACAAAGGTAATTAACCATAAAGCCAAATTTCCCTAGCTTAAAGCAACAGCACTCACAGCTTTCCCTGGATATTCTCAAATTAGGAGTTTTCCAGGACCTGAATTCCATTTAAAAATACTGCGGCAAAATTCTGAAAAGGATCTCGATTTTACTGTTTATTTCCTCCAACATCAAAAAGGAAAACTAGTGCATTGTTTGAGGCACTTAACAGGAAGTTCTAAGAAATTCCGAGACACCTGTTCTATCTGTGGCACTCACCAGCCAACTTCTTTTAATCCCCAAAGATCAACACAGCATAGGTTGTATTCCTAATGACTGGGGAAGAAGATTCCAATTGGCCTTAATAGATCCATTCACAAACTCACCAGGAAGACAAGGTTTTAATTCCTCACATTAGTTCAATACAACAACAACACACTCTAGAAACAGGATTAAATAAAGCAAGCTAATTTTATATTTTGACAACTTGATTCCAAGGGAACCAATTACTGTGGAAAGTACCTGAACACTGCAGATTCTTAAAAATGTCATTACTGTGTTTTACTGTGACAAGAACAGCCATATACAGCAATGCTGTTTGTTTCTGTAAGTAATAATACAAAAGCTTAATTTACATAGATGCCCAAACAAAAAAATCTGGCAAATAAGTAGTTTTTCTGTTTCAAAGAGAAGCCAGTTGGATGATAATTTAAATTTTCTACATCTCATTCTTTCTGATCCCAGTGACTTGACTCTTATTCCTTCACCTGTGTTACAGAGAGCAGAGGGAAAAGTGTGTTGATACCTGAGTATTTTGTACAAGGCAGTTCAACTACCAATATAGTACACAGCCAATATATTATTTAACTGAAATTATGTCAGAACACAAAAATATTTTAACCATTGTCCATCTACAATTAATAGATTATTATTATTATTATTAGGAACATCTACCCTATCACGAGTTATAAAAAATGGTTATTCTCAATGAAAAAGTTATTTTCGTGGCATACTGCACCTTTAAGCATAACACCTGTTTAGACACACACATTTCCAAATAGAACAGCGACTTAGGTAGAGACCACAAACTTTAACACATCAGGTAAAGTGCAAACACTATTTTGTCACCCACTTTTCTTATGTCCTTTGTACTGTTGTGATTTAGCTTTTTTCTTCTGTTTGGATGAACTTGACTGGCTATCTCTTGATGCTGCAAAAATGAAGAATTCAAAATTTATGCTTATTTAAAAAAAAAAAAACCCACCAACTTTAAAATGTGTCAGAGCTGCTATGCAGTTATAGAATTTTTCCTTAGTGACAGAACAAAGACAGAAATTTACTGTGGAAAATCAATTTGCATTACATTACTTAACAAGAACTCGCTCATTACCCTCTTATTAAAAAACAGTTTTTGAAATGCATTTCATCAGTTATTATCACTTGATCTGACAGGACAAGTTATGACGTAATAAATTACATACAGCTTCTGCACAAGCGGAGTTCCACCAAATTCAGGAGGTGAAACAGATACACTGGCAGTCTTAAAGCAATATAAATTCTCAGTGAGCTCCTCCAGAACTGACAAGAGGCTTTTTCCCAGCATCAAATCAGCACCTTCTGGCATTGAAAAATAGTTAAAAACACTCCAAAGTACTTTAGAAATCAAAGTGGAAAAGATTAGAACTGTCAATTAGAACTTCCAGGCATTAGCAAGAGTTTTTTCTATTTTTGTTATGCCTGGGGACCTAAGTGGAAAAGGTTAGTAAAATGAGCCCCCATTAAATTAATTTTCATTATTGACAAAGCAGTACTCACACTGTGGCGCTGGAGGCTGGAGCTGGTATCCAGTGAGCTGACACCATCCCACAGGATACAGATCCGGGGACTCACAATCCACCCACTGATCATATTCATCTTCCCACCCATCGAAGTGTATCCTCAGAAGCCGGTGAATAATGCGTGTCACTGTGGCCACACACACCAGGCGAGGCTCCATCAGATCGACTGCCTCCAGTTTCATGCCAACATGAAACCCATGGTTTGGAACTTCCTGGGGAAGCAAAGCAAGGAAACAGCAGTAAACAGACATGTTCATCAAGACAGTTTAAGCACAGTGCTGAAACAGGGATTTCAATCCACTTAATAGAGAAAAAAAAACAAGTATCATTGATGAAGTTTCCTGTACCTCTGCATCTGTTTAACACTTCAGAGATACCAACCTTTGTTTACTCAAATGGTTCTTATCTCTAAAAGTTTTAGCTTTTCAAAACTGTATTTAACAAATGGGTCCATCCCATGCACTATGCAAAAATGTAAAGAAAATGCTAATTCCAGAACAAACACATGTAATTTCATTACCTTATTGAAGAGCTTTACTGGTGCAGCTATTGAGTCAGTTTCCCTGAGGTAGTCAAACCATTTAAAAGGGAGTTTTGCATAACCTGTGAATTTTAAACAACATTTTCATACATCAACTGCAAACTTCACGTGTAAGAACAGCAAAAATAGCACATTGGGAGTGTGTTACAGCTAAAAAACCAACAAAAGTCAAACATCAGTAGCAGAAACTTCCACTCTCTGAGCTTTGATCTAAGGGACAAAAAGACACCTAGACATTGCCAATTTGCAACTAACAAGAAGAATGAAGCACTGGGTAATGTAAAATATATAATTTCAGTTAAGATTAATCACTTAAACTGGAAGTTTTTTGTCCATGCAGATTCTTATCTCAACAAATGCCCTACACAAATGATCCAGAACAGATACAGAATTGAGACCATCCAGTTTCTTCCCTGTGGGGAAATAGCTCCACTATTGAAACACTTAAATTGCCAGGAACAGAATAGCAAGAATAAACATGGATATTTTAAAAGTTTAATAAGGGTAAAAATAGCAGTAATATGTAATATGGAAAATTAGAGGATTTTTTAAAAGCTATTATAAATGGAAGAAAATAATCTCTCAAAAAGATATGTAGCTGCTACTGAATATGCATAAAACACAGGAATATATTTTCCTTTGAGCAATTTTAACAACTGCTTAAACTAATAATTCTCTAATTCTAGCTGGAGGAACAATAGCCTGGAGGATTCCTCTGCATCAGTGTGCAGTGATGGACATCCTGAAAATCTGCAGTGCAGTGGGCATGGTGTGGGAGCTACAGGAGAGGTCTGCATCTCACCTCTGTGGGGGTAGAGGGCTGCCACTCTCAGTACCCACAGCCTAAAATTCAATCCCATCCCTCAAAATGCCTAAGCATCTTCATCTTTTACTGATTTCAGCATGGGATGAAGAAATTTGGGAGGAATAAGCTTTGCAAAGTCCAATGATCTCACAGCAACTGAAGTTATCTACAATACTAAATGCAACTCGAATAAGAGTGCCCACAGCAGCTATGGAATCTATCTATGAATAGAGGCAGCTGGAGAGTTAATTAATAATGGCAATACTGTATCAGTTATGCATATTAATGTTTTTCTTCTCAATGTAACATTCCTCTGCTACACCAATATATTTGTACTCAAGTTCATCACACACAGGAAATGTGCACATGGGCCTTGTCAAACCAAGCAGAATTAAGAAGCTGTCCATTTTCCAGCCCATAATTTGGAAAGCAAAGTACACTCCTCATTGGAGCTAAGGAGCTTTGACCACTTTGGACCTATTAAAACTGCTAATGTGCATTACGCTCTGTATTTTACTACTAGTAATTCCTCTTTCAAACAACTTCTAGATTATTGCATGTGTGATTTACAATCACCTCTCGCTGATGATACAGGACTTAGGAAAAACTACAATAAAAGGGAAAATGTACATGGAGGTAAAGAATTAAGTTGCCATGATACAAGAAACAATATAAGTATCATAAATGTGCTAACAACAAAATCCACATTTTGAAAGTAGTGTTTCAAGAGTGAAACCTAAAGGCAAGTTTTTCTCCTATTCTGTCTCATCAGTTTCATGTACGTATTTCTAAACTGATTGATATGTACTGATATACAAGCATTTTCTCCCATAAAAACTTATATTGCAAGAGTCTCTGCACCTCAGATTTTTGAGGGATGCTGGTGCCCATGAATTTCTAGGTAATAAACTCTGAATGAGCTGACTGAAAAAAAAAAAACCCTCAATCTGTGTAACTGCACTTTCCACACACTCTAGGGTGACAGAGCTGTCACTGTACCACGACAAAAATGGTATGGAATTACTTTCTTCATGTTGCATTACACTGTAGTTATTACCTAGAAAAATAATTCATTAAATACAAGTAGAAGTCTGCAAGAATGTGAATGGAGGGAAAAAGCCAAAGAAAATCATTGTCAGCTGTTATACAGCTATGATCCTCTTAAAATGTACCAGACCAAGGCAAAAAATGGGAAAAGGGAGGCAAAGTCTTCTGTAGGCACATGTGCTTGTGAACAGACAGCTTTTCCTCACAGAGGGGTTTATTTACTGTACAGTCCTAAAGCTCAAGTTTGTGCATAGCCTTCCAAAATTTGACAGGTGTAGTTGTGAATTAGCCTGAGATTCTTTACAGTGTTCATTAACTGTTTTGGTGGGCAGGACATCCCAAGCAATGACACTTTCTGAAGAGCCCTTTTAGTGACTCCCACACTTTCCATTGACTTAGTGGAATCCTCAATTTCTGACAGCATATGCAAATTATTTCAGCCAATAATCAATCTAACTTTTTCTAAATGAAAAGTTGGTGACCTCTGGTTTAGATTACTTGAAAGTAAAGCTGTTGTATTTGTTTCAGACCTGAGAAAGTCCTAAGAAGTGACCTGAATTTTGTAGGCTGAGTTAAGAAACAAAGCATATGGCACATACAGTATCACTGAGCAGTATTAACAATAAAAGGTGTCAGAATGCTACCTGTACCTCTGGGTGGAGTTAGTTCAATCATGTTAATTTCACAGAAACCAACAGGGAAAATAGAAGGGGAAGTGGCATGGTAACAAAACCAATCAGACCCATCTGCTGCTTCTGAGCCATCAATCCCAATCATAAGATAGCCATCTGCTAACACCTTGGTAAAGAGAAACAAAATTTCACATTAAATACCTTCAGCTGGGTGAGAAAGTTGGAAAGAAAGCATGCCACGTTTCAAGAGTGAGAGCAATTCAATAATAATGGAAGCACACTTAGAAGGACATTCAGTTATAACAAAAAGCCTCCAAATCATATCTGTCTTAGGACTGTGAGTACAACTGTTACATGTACCTTTGATAACCACAAAGTTATGAGATGAACATTTATTTTTCTGATCTCTAGTTTATTTTCCTTTTGAACAACAGCTCTATTTCTAAATATTTATAACTCAGTCTATTCTTCAGCTTGCAAGGATATTCAGTACACCATTACTCAAAATCATAACAATTCTCCTCACTGGAAAGGTTAAACAATTCGGCTAAGCTGCTTTTTACATTTTCTCTTTTAAAGCAGATTTCACATGGATTGGCTCCCTTTCAATCAAACTAAGAAAGAAGGACAGCCTTAAAATATCTTCATAGACTTCTGCAAGTTAGCAAGATGAGGTCTGCTTTTGAACAGTTGCAAAACACTTGGTATAATTAGCAGAATATTTTCCTGCAAATTCCTCTCACAAATACATTCTAATTAAAGGTAAGGCCGATTTCCCAGAGCTTAAAGTCAAATTTACATGAGCACATTTTCATAGTGGTTGTATATAAACAATTGACAGATATACCCCATTCACTGTGCGAATGAACTCTCCTAATTTTGATTTTGAGCTTCTTGTTTCAAGCCTGAATAAAGGTTACGGGAAAAGGATTCCTCTTCACCTCCTCAAAATGCACATTTGCTTTCTTACCTTTCTGATAGTTGCCACACATATTGCTGAAAGGTTTAGGGGGTCTATAGCTTCCAATTTCATTCCTTCTTTAAACCACTCTCCAGCTGCATCAACCTCTTTTACCTAAAGAATCACAGAACAGCAGCAGAAACAAAGAATTTAATAAGCCTGGAACAAAACATACCACCACACTGCCAAAGCAACAGACTGAAATATCTGTTTTACCACCTCTGCTTATCAAAGAGGTCAGATGGATAACACAAGCAGAAACACTTGTGCTGGGCCAGGATGTAAATAGAGTTTCAGATCTGGTTTACGCACTAGAGGAACAGAAGATCAGACTGGATAACACAAGCAGAAACACTTGTGCTGGGCCAGGATGTAAATAGAGTTTCAGATCTGGTTTGCGCACAAGAGGAACGGAAGATCAGACTGGATAACACAAGCAGAAACACCTGTGCTGGGCCAGGATGTAAATAGAGTTTCAGGTCTCGTTTACACACAACAGGAACTGAAGGTCCACAATCAACTCTGCAAAGAGCGTTCTAGCTACTCAACTCACCTTCATAAATAAGTGTGGGGGAGCATCAAAATGTCCATCCTGTTTCTTTGTAATATCTACAAGGAATAATAACACTACCATAATATTGTTCAGAAGTTTTGTTCACAGAGCACACAATATGTTTTTCTGAATATATTAACCAATACCACACAATCACTGGTGTTGGGAGGCCCACAGTTTATTAGTAACACTACCACAAAAATCAGGAGGACATAATCCATCCATTTTCCTTGCTGACTTCAACCTCAGCTGCCTCTATAAAACAAACATAATTTATGGAAAAAACCCCAATATCCAGTATTTACAAGACTATTTGATTATGTCACGAAATCGAAGAAAGTATTACATAGGAGCTTTTGCAAAAAATGAGCAGGTTTAAACTACTTTGCACTATACTATGACAGAAATTTACATTTATATCTATTTTTATATAATTACATATAATCACTTTAAATACATATATATATATATATATATATATATATGCGTCTCTATCTGTCTACAAATGGTTTCAGAGAAAGTTGAAGCATTAGGAAAACTGAAGGCCTTTCCCTGAAGGGAAGCCTTGTGGAATACTTTACAAAAATTCCGTCTCTGACAAGGGATACCCGCTCAAATGAACAGAGAAATAATAAAAAACCCAGACTTTCTTTTTGTTTGTTAGAAGCCTTAACTATTTCAAATTACAATTGCTTTTGTATTTTAGGTAGCAAAGGCTGTGTCCCTTCTACCACACTGCCACTTCACTTTTGCAGCCCATTCTCTAATGCTCTCTAAATCATGTAAATACTGCAATATAAAATATTAGACAGTCTTTAAACTTGCCAGTAAATAGAAATTATGTTTCTACTAGGATATGTGTCCACGTTGCATTGTAGAAAGGAGTTAGATGCGAAGAAACTAGGAGCTTGTGGAGTAGGGCTGTAATTCCAGGTATCAGCATGAAAAGTGAAGTTTATCATGCTTGAATTGTGCAGTTAAAGATTTTCCTACCTACAGTATGCTGGCCTCTGTTTATCATTGAATCTTCCAAAAACTAAAAATCAACCTAAAGGTTATTCTGGCTTTTCCACTGCTGTATAATATGTTAATTGTAATTTTAACTGAAATTCCTGAGTGTCGTAAAATTGGTAAAACCCCTGGGCCACATTACATAACATTCTCAAGTACCATTATACAAGGTAGTTTGATTAATTGTATAGAGCAACAGAACTTCTAAAGCCAGACTCTTCCCAGCCAACACTGCCTACAAAACACCTCTAACCCAAACCAAACTCACCAGATCTTTTGAACCTGTGTCCTATACTTCGAGACCAGCCAATATGATGAATGAGTGGACTGTACATATGGCACCAGAAGTCATCAGTTTTGTCCTCACTCTCTTCGTACACCAACCTCAGACGGCCCCCAACAACACTATCCACCACTGCCGCTCTTGTCCGGCAGAGGTGCGTCTTGTCCACTACTTCTACCCTCATGGAAGTTTTGAACGGGTACTGCATACTCTCAGACACCTTGAAACAACACAAAACATACATTCTGTAACAATATCCTCTGGTTTTCCATTTCCTGTCTTTTAAAGCACAGTATTGACACACTTGTCATTTAACTGAAGTAATTGTTAATCAACCCGGAGAAATGACACAAATTATTTGTCTTCTATTTCATTGTAACAAAATATTTCAGAAAACTAAGATGAGATACTACAATGCCTTAATTGTTTCAAGGTCATTCCTTAAGAAGAGATACAATTCTCACGTAAGTTCAAGGAATTTTCCATTGACATAATGAAAGTTTGTTCAGTTGTTAACAATGGGTGAAGTTACCTTGAGAAACAACTTTAACAAGAAAAATCTCAAGATCTTTTATTCTTGATTTGTCATCCACTCAAAATACAGCATTTTAAAAACAGGATTAAAATGCTTTGTTTTAAGGCATGGAAAACAATCTTTTAAGATAATTAAAGCTGGCCATTAACAAAACTATTTCTTCAAAATACACAAAAGGAAGGAAACATGTTAATCTGCTGTGTGAAAACAGACTGTATTTAAAAATCAGCATCTGTCACTTGCCATTTTCACTACCACCTCTCCAAAGGACTGAGATCTTGCCAATTTAATTTGGCTTCCAACTGAGCCAATTTTAAAACAAAAATTAACAACTGCAGAAAGGCATTTTGGTTGGTTTTAAAACATTACATGCAGTGTAAAACAATGACTTGCTGTTGTCATTTCTATTAAGAACTATATACACCATCATCTCACCATATTGGCAAGTAAACTTCCCACACACTATACAGCATCTGCCACACCTGAAGACATGACTAAGACAGAAAGAAACCCAGTCCAGAGCAGGAAAAAAATTTAGATTTAAAAGTATGATCTTCATTCCTTCTACATTCATGCTATATTAACATATTCTGTTCAGTTTCTTGAAATAGTTGCATGAAACAACTAATTCCTGAATTAGAAGGGTATCTTGTGAGCACTTCTGGGTTTTATGTGGAATTTTTAAATGGGGTATTTTAAAATTAAAATAGACCAACTCGTTTTTACAGACAGCTATTCTTTCTAGAGCAAAGTTTACCAAATACTTACTGACAAGTGTGGACATAACTGGAGAAGGGATTGCCAGGAAAACTGTATCTAAGGGAAGAAACTACTGTACCTCCTTCACTGCAAGAGGAGGTACTGTAAAAAGGAGGTACTGTGCCACTGTGAAATATTTCTGTTCTTCACACTTTGCTGCAGTTTTCTTTACAGAACATCACTGATACTGGATCAGCCTTACCTTCTGAGAAAAGTCAGGAGGAAGTGTTTTGGCACCAGTAAGTCGTTTCACTAGAAAAGCTTTCCAGTTTGTGTATTTGTGTTGGATGGCTGTTGCAAATGAAGGGGAAGAAATAAGCAACTGATTTTTAATTGTGCCCATTAGAGACAATATTAGAGTCTGGAATATGTAAAGAAAAAATCCTAGATGACTATTAAAAGGCCTAGATGACAATAATGACAAAAAGCCTCTTTACAGAATGAATGCTACCCAAGATTAAGTTTATAGGCCAGGGTAAACAACTTAATAACAAAGTATAAATAAAATCAGTGCATATTCCCATGACTGATTAGCAAAATGCTGCCACCCCAATCTTAAAAGCTTTGAGTCACATGAGATGGGCTACTCCAAGAAACACAGCATCAGTCAAAAGTTAAAATTATTAATTCATAACTGGTGAAAAAGTTGTTATGGTAAAAGAATATTTTGCTATCTGGATCATGAGCAAATTTAGTTTAATAAAGAGACTTTGAAATCAGTCATTAAGACAACTATTTACATACTGCGAGGAGGAACTAAGGGCTTCCCACTGGTTGCACACCAACCAACTGGGTGGATGTCAGACCCACAAATGTTGCACCAGAAGTCAAGACTTGAATCATTTTCAAATCCTTCATATCTCAGCAGAGCATTGTAGCCTGAAAGAAAGCATAAAAAAAAAATACAAGAACGAAACAAGATTATAAAATATGTATGAGTATTTCTTGACCAATCATCATGTACATTATATGGTTTTCTAAATGTAATTTTTAATAGCAAGCTGGGTTTTTTTTGACACATTTCTGTATGCTATTAATGCACAGAATTGATTGCTTTGATAAATGTGCATGTATTATTATGTAAGTAAATTCAAATAAGATTAAAATTCTTGAACTATAAACCTTTAGAAATTGCACAAAATAGGACAAAATTAATTACGCACAGTATCTGCTTTTTCATATCTTAGATCTGCAACCTTGAATTTCTAACTTTTTACCAGTGATTCGTATGAGGCTTCTTGACAGCTCTTATACCATGTCTCCTTTCAGTCTGCACTACTCTTACTACACTGTGAGGCAATATTAAAAAAAAAATTAAAAAAAAAAAAAATCAAACCAAGGATAGACATTCTCAAGCATCACAGCAGCCAGTGTAGAACAGTGACGGCACTAAAATGTATAACCTACAGACATAGCTCTGCCAACCTGACCAGTGTCAGTATGACTCTCACCAGGTGATCACTGACTAAAGTACTTGATACAGTTCTTTTGATTATTTTAATTTCAACTAAAACACATTTACCTGCTAATTTTATAATTCCAGCTATCCAGAAGACTTTGGTAGGTAGGCTGCAGTCAGTGTTTGGAACCTCCACTCGCACTCCTTCTGCAATATCACCCCAGCAAGTCCCCATGGGCGCCTGTCAGGGTTGGGGTTAAAAAGCCATCAGCTCACCATGTGAAAATATTAATTTTTTGTTATCTCAGTGTTCTACAAGCAACTTAAAAAGACAAAACATTGAATATATATATAACAAACATATAGTTAGAAACCACTGTTTCTGTGAGAACCTACTTTTTTTGGACAACTATGCGTAATGCTGTAATTGTATCCAATTATTCCTGTGTATTTACTGAAAAAACCCTATAGTATTCCGAGTTTAAATAGCAGTTAAGCACAAATTGTACACTCCCAAAGGTCAATTTTATTCTATGATATTTCAATTAGGAAGAAACTACTGATGCTAGTAAGAATGGTGGAAATCGCTATGCAATTCTACTTGCAAGAAAATCATGGTACCTGTAGCACAGACAACAAAACCCTTAAATTCTGCAAGTCAGGCATGCTGCTGGAAGAATGTCTAAAAATTATTTCTTTATTCAATTCTGATGATTTATTATGGTAGGGTTTATCACCCACCAGTTCACGTCCTCTCAGAGGAACAGGCTTTCACATCACCTGCAAGTGATCACTCCATGGAGCAGACAAAATGAACAGAAGGCTCTGAGTGGCACCTTTTTAATGAACATCAGAAGGAGAGGCACAGCAAGACCCCTCACACTGCCCCATGTGAGGAATATGTTAGGAACAAGAAGGAATATCTGCCTGATGAACTTGTAAGGGTTTGCAGAAGCTGGTGATAGAAATTACATTTAGTTTGCTATCTCCAGAAGAACATTTTGTTGAACAGAGCATAATGAAATATCAGTCAAAGATGGTATTGTAGATACCAGAAATGTACAGTGATGAAGAACCTAAATTCTTAACAGTAACTCAACCGAAGTTATATTGGTAACAAGCTAGAAAATTTCTCAGTCTGCATTAAACTTGAGACTACCCAGGAGAGAGATATGAATATTTTGGGTGTTTTATAACAACAGTCATATCAATTCTGAGAAAGATAAATTCTTATCAGTTCATAGATTACCCAGCTATCACTGGGACAACTGAAGGAGGGATCCTCTGGCTCTGTACTGTGTCTCATTTACAAAGCTGTTTGCAAACCCAGAGAACTGAACCACTCAGTGGGAATAGCCTCCAACTGCACAGAAGCTACAAGTGAAAACTGGATTAACCCTGAATAACTGAGAATTACAATACTGGAATTTTGCTGGCAATCAGCAATTGTCGTTAGAAGCACTAGAAACTGAATTTATCTTAAAAAAAGGAAATTAGCTTCTTCACTAGTTGATTTGAGGTTATACAAAACTTAAAACTACTTTCAACTCTTAAAGGAATTGTAAGTATGCCCGTTTCTATTCTTGAAGCCTGGTCTCTTCATGTTCTGCTATGTCCCATCTACACCAGCCTAGACCACAGAGCTCTCTTCTGCCAACTGGCAGCCAGAGAAAAATCCAACTGAAAAGATGATGGCTTATTTTCACACACAAAATATGCGGATACAACTTAAGTCCCATCCTGTGATCACTGCCCTCTCTAAATTGAGGTGTAGGTTTTTGAAGTGAATTGGGGAAATAAACTTTTCAAACTGCATATTTTAGCAAATCTTGTTGGCAGTATAGAGATACAGATGAGGCCAAACAATCTAAAATAACAGTGCTGACTAATTTCAAAATCCAGTTGCACTGAACTGAAGTACATTTTATTGCCTGCTCATCTATTCAGTTGATTCAGAGAGAACAGTATATTGAAACACTTCTCCTGACGTCAACTTAAAATGGAAATTTCATTTCCAGAGCGTGGATTGGTATAGACGGAAATAGCAGAAAGTTAAATTTGTCCTTGTCTGTGAAAACATTGGTTCTGCTAGTTCTCCTACACCAATCCATATGGCTCACCCTTTCAAGAAGGAAGCCATCCTGTGCAGCATCATTGCTGAAATGTCAGACAATTATATTGTCCTGAGGGATGGTTTACAGCACACCTACTACACTGCACTACCTTAGTCTCCTTCACTCATTAGGGATATCTTTGAAGCAGGAAGACCTGGATAAACCAGGGCTGTGACAGCCACCTTCCTTCATCTCTCCTCTGTCTCATCTGATTAATCAATCAGTGTTTGAAGAGTGCTTTTAAAAACTCAAAATGCACTAGAGAAGTGTTAAGTCTTACTTATCTGCTGACTGAAAGGTGACTGCAGTCTGGATTGGCATAGTGTGAACTAGCAGAACCATCATTTACAGGTAAGAACAAATTTACCTTTCAGACTCATGACGAAGAGATCCACATCACATCACTCCCAAACAAGGAAGAGCTGGTTCCTGGCTTTCTGCTCCGGGACATGACCTGGGAGGGGTCTATCTGTGAGCACCAAGGGTCTTCTCTGCAAGGTAAGGTGCAGTCAGGAAGGGCCTGTTTGACAGGAGCACCTAAAGGCCAAGTTTTCCACATACGCACCTGAATAAAGAGCTCACATGGCTTAAATAAGTGGCTTCTAGAGGTTTTGGATGGCATCAACACTGCCGTGATTCCGGACTTTAAATTAAATCAGGATTTTAAAGGCAAATCCTGATGGTGATGCTACCAATTCCATCGGTACCATGGTGATGCTACCAATCCCTGAATTGTACGGAATGCTGACACTTTGTGTGTGAGCAGTGCCCCAACAACAGGTAATGCCAGAGGAGAAAACATGCGAAAGGGTTTTAAAAAAAGCCTTCAAAGCAGAACACTGCCACCCAGTGTAGTATCCTGGAAATGCTCCCTTAAATCACTGGATATAGCTTAAAAACAGATGAAATCAAGAGAATGAAAATATTTCGGCTCAGAATAAAATTCAGGTGGAAGAAAGAACTTCAGAAAATGTGCCTCTCATTAGCAACAGAGTTAAAAGAAACAACTGCTCTTAATTGTGCATAAAATTGTCCAGTAAGTAGTACTGAGAAATAACTCAAAACACTGTAATTTGCTTTCAGTTGTAGGAATGGTTTGAACTAATAAAAGCAACTATAGAAAGGAGTAAAAAGTGTTTAGAGGATAAAAAGTGGAACGCAGGTCAGCAATGAGCTCACTGTATGTGACTAAACTATAACTCAATATTAAAAACATTCAGGTTTTTCTCCTTGCAGCAGCTATTGCTGTGTGCCTGATTAATGCAATTTGACAAAATAAAGAAAAAGAGACTGCAAGGTGCACAAATGGGAATTCCGGAATGGTCATGGGCTTCCTGTAGGACATAAACCAAAGCAGTTCCCTACTTCAGTTTACTGAACACTGAAATCATGGGCATGGCCAGTCTATTGCTACTGAATTTCATTAGTGTTACTCAACACTCAAGTCTGGAATAAATGTAATGTGGAAGCACAAAAAAGAACATCAAAATACAAGAGAAAGAACTTCCCAAGATTTAGATACTTCAATTCTAAAATGTAGCTGTTTTAAATTGAAGAAGAAATAACTTCCCAGGAAAAAAACAAAACCAGAAAAACTGATGTGTGAAATCTACATCAGTCCTGAGATACTGAAGTATGCCAGGTTATTAAAAAAAAGCCAAATCTTACAACTCATAATTCCTCAAAATTTTCTTTAATATTGATCCTAATGTTCCTATCAAATATCCATACAGAAATACCCAGTATAACCAGTAAATTCAATATATTTTACTGAATAATGAATTTAAGAGTAGGTATGTAATGATTTTACTGTCATCTCAAAACTTTGATCTTGAACAGAATAAGCTTTATATATTCGATCACACACATACAGGTGTATGCAAACCATAATATGTATGGTAAACAAACATCAACTAATACAAACTTTTACAAATCAAAGTAATACAGTATACAGAAAATAGCAATAATCTTTCCAGAAAGTCAAAAAGAATACTTTTTAATTACCAATGGAGAGTAGGACAAAGAAAAGGACCTAACAAAAGGGTACTGATGTGTTTTTCAGATTCTGGCTGGTCTAAATAATGTACTTTTCAAAGAAATAATTACAGTAAAGTTAAATGCAAATCATACCCTTGTAACACTAGCTCCTATCCACCAAAGAAGTAGAAATCTCCAAAGAAAACAGCAGGATTTGCATTTTACTTGTATGAAAAAGGAAAATGAGCACAGAAAAGAAACAACTTTCAGGCTACTTGGTAGCACTGTTGCCATTATCTTGTGAAAATTTTTGAGGTACAATGTGACCATGAGTGTGGTCTTGGTTCACATTATTGGGGCACTGTGCAGCCGAATGAATGAAGCAGTGAGAAAGGGAGACACAACTGCTTTTAATAAAATGTAATGTTGGAGCATAATTTACAAGTGATCTGACGACTGTAGCTGTCTCTAACACAGGATGCCACACACCCTGAGGCATTTGTAGATCCGATAGCACAGTCCATGTTATCAAACGATACTTTTTAATCTGGAGTATGAAATCACTTATTACATGTACATAGCTGTGAAAGCAAAGTGCAAACATGCTGACTCGAGTATGCAGAATTTGATACAAATTCCCAAAGTTCTCCTAGCACAAGGCTCTGTTCTGGGCAGTAACTGAGGCCTCTGAGCATAAAGGGTACTATTCACAGACTGCCAACTGCCAGGAGCCCTCAACTCCCACTGGTTTATGATCTGAGAGGGCTCAGCAGAAATTCCTGTGCTGAAGAGAAAATATTTATCTTCTCTCTCATGGACAACTTACATGAAGAAAAATGTTTGTTTTGATTACAACTTTCAGCACGTAATTTAGAGCAAGACAAAAATTTTGTAATACAGTACACTTCAACTTCTCAAATTAAAAAATATGCTGAGAAAAGTAAAACCTTGGACAAAAAGGTGTTAAGACACAGAAAGTACTGACAATATTTTATTGTCAGTCTAAGGTCTCATGTCTAGAATTTTATAAACACATTAAAGACAGATGTGTTTATAAAGACAGACTAAATATTTTCTCCAACCCCTAATTTCCTCAGTCATTAAAGAATGTCTTTTTGTCTGAAACTTTTGAAACTCTAAAACAAAGAAAACCAACTTTTTAAATTTCAGATTTCTAAACAGCCTTAATTTTCCCCCATACTACACTACCTGGCAGCATGACTGACAGAGAGAATCTGACTAAAAATAAAGAAAGAAAACCCCAAATCTAAATACGTAAAATAAAGATCAGTCCAACACAATGGAACAAGCCTGACTTATCTAAAAGGCCTTTTGTAACTGTTTTCAGTACAGCTCGACTTGGCTGGTTTGTTAGTCTGCAGTACATGGAATATTTTGTGACTTGAACATAAGCAAAACAATTCTCGAGTATGTAAGAGCCTTCCTTTTTGTTTATGAGAGTGTATCTATGATGAAAGTAACTGATGGTGTTCAGAATGATTTTAAAGGACAGATAAATTATCTAAAAAGTAGTCATACTCACATCATGAAAAATATTTGCCTATTAATGTTTTGAAGAAAATGAATTCAAGAACTTCCACGGACTCACTTATACACACACAGAGAAGGAAAGCACAAACTAAGAAATACTCACATGTTTAAAGCAGGTAACAGGAGCTGCTGCAAAGCTATTACTATTGATGTAGTTACCCCAGGTGAAACCTTCCACAGGGACAGCTGCTAAAAGAAAGTTATTTCAGTTAGGAAGCTGCTCATGAGGCACAAATCTTTCAGTGTTTTTGTTTCAGCTCTGTTTATATGCTGTTACCTGCTTTTGTCTTTGCCTGGTTTTGTAAAGTTGCTTGGTACTGGGCATATGCTGCTAATTTAGCCACTAAGGGCTGTTTTTGTAGAACTTTAGCCTTCTTTGTTGGAGGTTTACCCTAAAAAAAAAAACAAACCACAACCCATGTAAAATAACATCTTTCCAAATTCCTCAGGAAATTTCCACAGGTCTGCAGCTATCTTTAACAGATTTAAACTAAAAACAGAAGTACACAGAGACTAAGTATCACACATGTATTATAAAATAAATTTAAAAACCAGTAGTAAGGAGTGTCCAAAAGATGACTTTTGTACTACTATCCCAACTTGAACAGCACTATAGATTCACTGTTGTTTACCTGAAAAAAAAGATATCTCTTAAAAGCAGGTCAAAAGAAAGAACTTTTAATCTAACTTAGAGCAACGCAATTTCTTGGCATTTGTTGCAATGAATTTAAGACAGGGTATAATGATATTTCTTGACATTTTCCTATCTTTTCTTGAATACTACAAACATGCCTGGATGATTACTTGATTAATATTTTAAGTCAACGGACGTATACCTATTTTGCAACTCTATAAAGAAAACCGTCAAACCCAAGAAACCGATCTTAAAACATGCAGCCATCTGTACAAATACCCAATTTCACCACCACAGACGACAGAAAGGATGTAAAAAAAATGGTGTCTGTACCGCTACCTGAAGCCTGGCCAGAATGCTGGCCTTCTTGGAGTTGGAGGAATAACTTCTGGAGCACGACACACTGCAGAAGCGCTTGGTTTTAGAGTAAAAAGCATCCCGGACACCAACCATCCCACACATCTCACAGGTAGCTAATCGGAAGAAAGAAAAAAAACTCAAAATATTAAGAGTGTAGTTAAAATTGCAAAAAAAATTCAGAATGTAGAGGACAGAATGAAGGTCCTGGAGGTGGTACCATCAAACACTTTCTGAGGGCTTTACCCCAAAGAAAATTGCACAGGAAAAAAAATTTAAAACACCACTACTAATATCACTGAAACAGCAAGAACCTCAAGTTCACTGGTGAAATAGTGCCTCTTTCTGCTCCCTATTAATTTCATCTCTGGTGCAAGTGAATGACCCAGCTAAATCAGCTCAAGCTGATTTTTTTCACTGTTCTCAAGGAAGCATCTGCTTTGAATCTGCGCTTGCCAATCTTGGTTTCCTCTAAACACAGAATACTTCCAACCTGAAATAAAACCAGATTTAGTGTTTGATTCATAAATTAGTATATCCCAATTACCCAAGCCTGCCAGTGTTTTTTTCTGGCTAGAATCATGTTTCAGAGATGGACTGCATCACCCACAGTGTATTTCATGATGAGTAAGACTCCGAGACCAACTAATGCCAGTGAGACAACACCCAAATTCTGCCCAGAGAGACCTCTACACTAATCAATAGGATTTCACATAAAATACTTTTCCCTGATAACAAAATAAATCTTCCCTTTCAATTTATTTTCCTGGTATCCTCCAGCTCACAGCTAGTGAGGAGTGAACAGGTATACACTAACAGGTTTTATACAGTACCAGTAATGAAGTTTTCCTAATATAGGAAGAAATATTTAAACATATTGTACGTGTAACAAAGGGCAGAGAAAAGGTATGCCCTGGCATAGATAGAACACACTGACATTGTCCTCAAAGCTCCAAGAATAAAACCAATGCACATGAGAACACACACATGCATGTGCAAACACAACACATTCGACAGGAGGGCAGATGTTCCCATACTATTTCTTCCCTGTCAGCAGGATTCAAACCCTCTCTTATTTCAGTTTAGCAGAACCCAAACAATTCCCCATCTCAAAACCAACCAACCCCAACCCTTTAGCTGCTTTGGTCCCTTTACAGTTGGGACCAACATTTGGGATGGGACCGTCACAACCCAGCACACGCTAAAATACATCAATATCCAACTCCTTGCACTCACACAGCACATACTTACCCATCCCAGATTTGCCATCGGGGTAAGTATAAACTTGCCCATTGTTCTTGATAATTGGGAGACTGGATGGCAAAGGAGCAACCTCCTCCTCACTTTCATCTGAACTGGAGCTGCTGCTGGTGTCCTCACTACAACTATCATAACCGTCAAACATCCCGAACGAGTCTCGGCGATTCCTTTCCACTCGCGAACTATGTTCTGTCTAAAAATTAAAAATAACCAAACAACAAAAAAACCAAAGAATAGCAGAACGTTCTGAATGCAAAAATTTCAAAGTCAAGCTTAAAATTTTCACTGCTCAGTCTTCAAAAGTAGATATTGTAAGGCACTGCTGTATCAGCACAGACATGAGCCATGTATTGCCAATTACGTGAGCATTGGTATAATCAAAACTGGCCAATTTTTGCTGTTGTGATATACAGAAAGAAAAATCTATCTCATGATCCACTGAGAATATTCAGGAGGCATCCATACATTTAATTTCCTTGGTATCTTTAGAGTTCATTAAGTCTGATGAGCTGAACACTGACAGCCACACTGATCTTATATGCAAATGAGCACATTGCAGATGGCTGCAGCCAATTCCACTAAAATTCATTCATTTCAGAAAGCTGGGCAGAGAAAAGACAGTTCAATCAAGAGGGCACTTATACCACAGCAAAAGGCATGAGAGGCTCTCTGCTCTTATTGGCTTGTGAGGTTATCCATAAATCACTCAGCTCCCCTATGAGTCCATGACTCCCGTGTGAAGCAGGAACACCTCTCCAGCTCACAGGGCTGTTCAGAGGATTAATACATTAACCATTATGAAGAGCTCAGTTACTATGGCAATAGGGTCTGTACAAATGCTGAAAGAGAGAAAGGTGACTAATTTGCGACTGTCATATACAAAAAAACTTGTTACATAATAGTTTTTCTATAATCAAAAAATCTGAAGTAGGATAAAACCACACAATTTTGTGGAAGGCATGACAGTTAAGCAATTTCCACCAAAGACAGTAAGGAAGCAAGAGATTAACTGATGTACTTTTTCTGAGGCACATCCACCACATGCATTTTGATACAGCAACAATTTTCACTTATTAATATCTTACACAGCTCCATTGGAACAAGGCTATTCCTATGTGAGCTGCCCTCATTAAGCTAAAAAAAATAATTATGGTTTCATATTATTTCCATCATCTTAGTATCTACTAAGTTTGAGAGAAAATAACAAATAAAGACAAAAAAATAAATTCTACAATAAAAGCACAAGTTAGGGCAGTGAAGTACAGACAAGAAAATAAGAAAAATTAAAAAAGCCTTTGGCTCAACTTCCTTTTCCAAGAGCGAATTTTATTCAAAAGTAGACAGAAAAGTAATGTGATCAGGCTTTTCCTTCTTAAATTGCATTTGGATTTATAGCTTCAAGATTTTGTCACAATTCCCCCAATCCCTTTCCTAGATCATATGCCTGAATATCTTTATTGTTAGATCGCACTCAAGCCTTTTTCTGCCATGCTATGCCTTTATTATAATATAGTCTACTTTGCAATCTAAATAAATCCTATTATGGAAGAATTTCCTAATCGGCAAAAGGGAAAACTGATTTCCACATTGACCCAATCCTAGAATGCAATTATTAAAAAAAAATATTCTCCAAAATCCCAGTAAGCACAAAAGGTTATGCAATAAGGCAGACGCTTTAAACCCACTTACAGTAGTTCTGAAACAAAACAACCAAGTCAGTGTAATGTTAATTATGAATATACTCCCCAGCCAAAAAAAAAAATTAAAAATTGTATTAAACCAAATCAAATTTAGGATAGGGCATAACCTGACAACTTTCTTAAGGCACTGAAACCAGCCCATTGGATTGTTAGAGGAAACACTGAGCCATGGAAGACAAAGCCTGGCCCTGACCCGTGCTGGCAGCAGTGTCACCTGTCCCATCTGCCACCAACACACATGACAGTGACTTGTTTGTGTGTGCACATGTGTGCAGCTTAAGGCAGAAGACGAGCACAACGTTGCCATGGATACAGTGTCCTGCCAACACTGCCAGGAATTTCCAGAGCAGATGATGAAAACCAGTCATCTTCCTCAAGACTTCAGGAACTCCTTACCATCCCACAGTATTTATGTTCTCTTTACCACAGTCTCTGCTAAGATATAAATTGTGATTCCATATGAACCATTCCCAGGAGTACTACCAGAGCACTATGATGCTTAGAAGGTTTTATGGACAGATAATTGTGGAGTTTCAAAGCCCAGGGAAGGACCTCCCTCTTCACGCCCTTATCCTCTTTAAGACAGCTAGTTTGATTTCACTAAGAGATTAGGGCCTCCTCCCATACCAAGGTGTGATTCTATGGCTTCAGCCCTCTTATGGAGGCTGCAGTACAAGCCTGTCTTAGGATATCCCCTTCCCACTCCAGAATGGAGAACCCTGGACCTATAGGGTGGTAACTTTGCTCAGTGGTCTGAAATACTGATGCTGCTCAGAAGGAATTGAAGTGCAGCCCATTCCCAGTCCCACCAATTCCCCATGCCAGCTCTGCTTCCCACTGCCTGGGAAGCTGGGGGCAAGGTGAAGGACCAGAAGCTGAAGCACAGCGCAAGGTGACTACCGCAACAGTGTACCTGGCTCTTTTTGCTGTTCTTTTGCATCACTTCCATTTAGAACCTCAATATTACTGCTAAGCTCTCTTTGCCAAAATATCCACAGATGGGAAGGAAAATAGCTTCTCTTTGTAAATGGAAAGTTGTGTGCTCAATAAGGAAAAAAATCATTCTTCAATTTTATACAACTACAAAAGTAGCAATCATCAAGTTTTTGAGTATAAATACACTATCAAAACAAACCTCATGAATCACCTTTCCATTCACTTAATATTCAGCCAAACTGTTCCAATTCAAAATTATTGAATAATCAAATCTGCAATTCAAATCAGCAGTTTTGCTTATCATTTTAAAATAACACTGTAGTTTTTATAAAACATTTGTATCCCAGCTTTTGCCAGATAATTTATGCAGGACATTCTTAATGTTAATTTGTAGTTATTACCTGGATTGCAACTGGGGAAACTACTCCAAATGTTTTGTGAGACTTCAAAAAGGCAGAGTATGCAGGAAGAAAACCAACAAAATACTTTGTACACAAAAGTAGGTGAAAGTTACGGAAGATGATATACAAATACCGATGCTGGAATTTTGTTAGAGCAGATCAAAACACTTCTGTTTTAATAATAAACACCACAGAGGTTCTTTTTAACCCATGTTGAAACACAGCATTTGTAGGAACAAAGTGAACATGAGGAAGCTTTGATAACCTTTCCTGGAGAATTCAGATGAAGAAAAGGAGCTCTAACATCTGGAAGTGAAAAAAGTAGGAGCACTGCGCGAATTCAAAGGTGAAAGACACATCCTTAAAAAAAAGGACAACATATACTTCACACAGAATTATAACCAAGATAAAGCAGTGGCTTTGGTACAGCAGCAGTTTGCAATTTCTGCTGAGTCCCTGGTAATTGGTTCTGCCTTTTTCTTTTGAAAACTAAGTACAAAATTTTCCCCTTTCTGATTTTCTAGGGCCTCAATTTTTTCCAGAAGCTCTCAACCATCTCATCAATAATTCCTTAAGCGCTGGTGGCCTCTAATACACTATGGTGAGTTTCATGAGAGATACCAGGAAATTGGAATCATCTACCTTATGCACACATTCTCTCTCCCTTTGTTGTTATCCCTCCTATCCCTTCGGAAAAGCCAAAAGGAGAGCCCAGGAAATGACAGATCAAAGAGCCTCATCTCATCCCTGATGAGGTAACAGAACAAGCAATGCTGGAAGTAATTTCTAGGCATGTGAAGGACAAGCAATTCTTGACAAGTCCTTTTAGGCTTCACAGACGACAGCAACACCTTGTCTGTCTGAAGCAGCATCTCCCCATAGCAGCTGCAGGTCCTTGAATTCAAAAGGATTCAAAGGATTCAAAAGGTGTGCAAAAAAAAAACCAAAAAACAACTCTTAAATTAACATAAAACCAGCTTTCTACTTTTCAAAGCTGGATTTAGCAGTAAAAATCATGCTGAGTAGATTGTCTTTTCCTCAAAACACAACCTAAACAGTATTCAACTTCCAACAAAACAGGGACCAGTTTCCTGTCTATCCACAGAAACTGCTTGGAGCAGGAGCCTGGCTTGCTATTAAATAGAACCTTGCAGCTGGTTAATGCCAAAAGAGAAGCAGCTTGAGTAACTACTCTGCTAATAGAGTCTATCTGTTCACTAAGCAGAAGCAATGCACAAACAAAACACGAAAAACTTTCAGGCATTCTGGCTAAGGTTTATTTTCCTAATAAGATTACTGATTCCTCAACAGAGGTTTTTAGTCAGAGCACTGTGAAATGTATCATGAGCAGCACTAGCAAATTACCCTGTACTATTTGCTCAGGGGGTTTCTCACATACTTTTCTTTATTGAAGGGATGGGTGGAGAAAAGAACTCTTAAGAACTGCTTTCTTTTTCTGCCCAACTTCCCATTTTCCTGTTCTTCCCCTCCTCCCTGCGAATACTTGACAATAGAGCATTTTTAAGAAATACTCTTAACTAAGCATTACATAAGGCAAATAGTATGAAAAAGAACACAGGGAAACTGGTTTCCCTGAGAGCAGGAAGGCAACTCTAAACAAATAAGAAAATAACCAATTTCTCACTCTAAACAAACATTTTTATATACATATATATACACACACATTGAATTTGATCAACACAGTATAGCATACATTCTTTGAGTTTAGTAACTACTCTTACAACACAAAAAAAAAGCGGGCACAAAGGGTGAGCAATCCATGGCAAAAACAGAAACCATTTAATGTTATTTAGACATCAAACACTTACTTAGGAAATGGCTTTAGTGTCTTGATGAAGACTATGCTCAAGCATTGGCAAAATTTATGCAAAAGAGTTTTGAAGGTAAGAACTTGCAAGAACACCCCATTATTAGGTAAGCAAAACTATTTGGTAAGTGCAGCTGGCCACAGGAAGATATCCAAAGCAGTCACAGAAAGGTTTCAAACCACTCCAAATAGTTGTTGTTACTTTTTAATTCAAACTGGGGCTTGAACTCAGAATGGAAGCAATTTGGAGCTTGGAGTAAAAGAGCTGTAGCTCAGCAAAGGTACACCAGCACCTGAACAGAGGCATCACTTCCCATATTCAGCTCCAACCCTGCCAAACAGGACAGAACTATGGACAGATGGGATCTGAGGCCATGGTCAACAATGAGGTCACCACAACCTTCAAGCCAATGGTCGGTCATAAGACAGATTTACTTTAATCATA
Source organism: Euphonia xanthogaster (assembly GCA_034509185.1). Lineage (NCBI taxonomy): Eukaryota > Metazoa > Chordata > Aves > Passeriformes > Fringillidae > Euphonia > Euphonia xanthogaster. Next base: position 5,663,470 of record JAYDZK010000057.1, on the reverse strand, counting down.
TATCCTGGATGGATCCAAGGGTATTTTCAAGTAAAAATTAAACTTGATGCACAGGTTTTGTTTTTAATAGTTCATTGATGCTTTATGCTACAAACTTAGTTTCAGCTCTGGATGTTAAGGAAACACTACAATAGAACTAATTTATTACAACTCTTCTGAATGCAAGTTGGCCAAAATAATTTATCGTAGAATAGTAGCTTGTCCCTGTGGAACTGAAGCCTAATTGTGCCTCAGAACATGACCAAAAAAGAAAATTCAAACATGATACCAATTTAAAGAAAACACACTTTCAGCTTTCATTAAAAACAAACAAACAAAGACCCCCAAAACTAAACATCTTGGGATTCTTGGAAATCAGAACCAACCAAACTTACTTTTTTTATATAAGCAACTCACCTCTATCTGGAAATGTGCCTTCCACTCTTATTATAAGTAAAATCTCTGCTGGAAAATTACAGAAATGTTTTTTCCTGTCTCTTCATTTGCTATGTATGACAGCATTTTGTCTGAAGCCAGTTTCTGCTGTTTGCCAATGGTTTTGTCCATAGCCTCTTCCCCAGGGGGTTTCACACAAGAGGGGAGACTCTTTCATAAAAAAATATATCACATTAGCAGGAAATTTTGGAGGGGGGGTGTGATGATTAATCTGTGAAATATCTGAGTTTTGATAAAACTAAAAATCTGTTACAAACTCTATCACATTTCTATAAGGCACTTACAGGAGTAAGGCAAAGGAAGAGGCAAATATTTCACTTTAAACACTGTGTTACCATTAAAATTAACAAACAAACAAAACCCCAAATGAAATAACAAATTTAAATGTAAAGAACCCCAAAACCACCACCAACCCAAAACCAAAGTCTTCAACACCTAAATTCATTCCATGTGCTCAGAGCCAGGTTCAGCAAAGGATCCCACGTCCCCCAAGTCTACCAACTTACCTGAGAAATGAAGGAATGCAGTAGTGGTTTGCAGAAGATATGAAAATCCTTGCAAAGTCAAATCAGATTTTAGAAGGTAAGAGAAATGAAAGCCAATGAGAGAGAACTTCTCTGAATGTTACCACTGCTAGCAGGGACACCTTGCTCTTTAAGGAACAAGGAAGAGAATTCTTACTTTCAGTTTGCAATCTTTCTGCATGTGCAGAAGCCCACATATTCTCAAGAACAACACTTAAACTGTTCCTGGGAAACAAGATCACTCTGCATAGTTTCCTACAGCCTACATTACCCACATCCTAAAAACGATGCCTAGGCAGAAGAAATGGGTAAAGACAATTAACCTGCCAAGTTTTATTGCCTTCTTAAGGGAATATACTATTTTAGTTCTCATTGAAGGCTCCAGATTAGACTCTCATAACCTTAGTCCATTCCTTTTAAGCCAAAATCAAACCGTTGAATACAATAAATAGGTAAATGCAGGTCCTCAAACCAGCAAAATAATTTAAATTTAAAATACAAGAGATTGCCCTGCAGCTTTCAGTTTTGACTAGATTTAGATTTGAAAAATCGCCAACAGCTGCCAGTCACATTTTAAAATAAATTGCTTTTTCACACACACAATTTTTTACTCTAATCAGCACATGCTTTGTAGTAGGACTCCTAATTTTCAAAGCCATACCGGGCAGAAATTGATACACTTTCAAACATTTCCCGCAACAACCTGAAAGCGAAACTGGTTTCACGAGTTTACTACTCCTCACAAAAAGAACAAAGTCACAACATCAGAAGTCATAAAAATTGCACAGGGCGGTGGGGAGGGGGGGGGGGGAAGTGGCCGCAAAAAATCCAAAACTTTTGAAACGCTGATAACAAAGAAAACTCTCCAACACTTGACATGACAACGCTAGAAAACTGAACCTTAAAGGTTGGAACTACAGGAGGAAGTTGCTGAAAGCCGGCACTACAGCAGAGTAGGGGAAGAAGCGGATCCGAGAGCGCTCGCGAGAAGCTAAAACTTTTCTCCGACACAAGAGGAAAGAGGGGCGAAGGACAAAACTCGACCCCGCACAGCCGGGCTGCAACAAAGGGGTACAGCCGTGCCGCCCCCACGTGCCCCGGCCAGACCCCCCCGCGAGCAGCAGCGCCGGCCCCGCCTCTAGAGCCCTAGGCGGGCAGAACCCCCCGCACGCCGCCTCCGCAACAACCGGGGGTGTCCCCGACTTTCTCCCACACATTCCGAGGCCGCCTCCCCCCGCACAGGCCCCAGGGATCGCTCGGCTCCCGCCCCCAGCTCAGCCCGCGCCGCTCCCCTACCAGGGGCTGGGGCTTCCACGGCACTGCGGCGGCCGCACCACCGGCGGGCTCCGGTACTCACCAGCTCCTTTGTGTTTTCCATCAGGCCCTCATGGGCAGGAGCCGCCTGCTGCCTCTGCGCGCTCGCCCCAGGGACTCCGGCGCAGCAGGTGCCCGCGGTCGGGGCCGGGCCCGGCGGGGCGGGGATGGGCTGGGCAGTTCAGCGGCTCCGAGCGCCGGGAACCGACCAGGACCGACTGCGGCCGCCGGAACATCAACAACACGAGCGTATGGTTGCGCAGGCGCGGACACGCCCCCACCGGGATCGGGCTGCGCGGAGCGGCCCCCCTGCCATATGCCCCCCCCACCCGGGCGAATTCATTTGTTACCGGGGGTGGGCACTCCGCGCCAAGGCAGGGACCGCGGGGCGTAAAAGCAGCCGTTTCCACCAGCGAATGTCAGTACGCATGGGATGTCCCGGTGAGGGGCCGATAAGCAGCCGGCGAGGGACGAGTGTTGCCTCCCTGGTCGGGGATCCCCTCCTCCCCCCACCACGGGCTCGCAATGGAGCGGCCCAGCTGGGCCGCATCACGTGGCACTCGGGATGGGAGGGGAGCTGGGAGCAAAGGGAGGTGAAGAGAGAAGTCACGTGACCCAAGGGTGGCTGCCGGGGCCGGGAGCTTGATCACATGGGGCGGAGAGGTGAGGGGTCATGAGCCTATCGCAGGCGGGGGAGGGTCCAAGTGGGGGTCACGTGACCGGGTACTTGTGTTCCGGTTCCGGGTCTGGTGCACGATGCATGGGATGGCGGCGGTTGCGGGGCCGAAGCGGGGAGCGGCAAAAGTGCGGAAAGTACCCAGAATGAAGGCGGCGAAGAAAGTGTCTAAAGTGACCAAAGCGGGTAAAATGACGAAACCCAAGCAGATGGCGAAGCGACTCCTGGCTGTGGCGAATCAGGCGGCGGCCGCCGAGGCAGCGCGACGCGCCCGCCACCTGAAGGCGCTGAGCTGCGTGTCGGGCGCCGAGCGGGAGCTGGAGGAGCTGGTATTCGGCGACAGCCTCAGTGGCGAGGAGGATGAACTGCTGCGGCGCCTGGCCATGCCTCGACGGGTACGGCACATCCAGGCCCGACCTGACAGCAGCAGCCCGCCCGCTCGCTCCCCGGGCTCCCGGCCGTGTCCCCGGTCACACGGTCCGTTTGGTTGTTTTCAGGTTGCTGCTGCAGAGGGGAAGGGCCTCCAGGAAGAGTCCAGCGATTCGGGGATGGAAAATGAAGCGAAACGTGACTTATTGCTCAAAAATCCGGCGTGGGTAGATGAGGATGATGAAGCTGAGGAAAAGTAAGTTCAGGTTTGGTGACGGGAATTATGTATTTGTTATACTTGGGAGTGCTTGTAAGTGGCCTTGGTTTGAACGATGTTTGTGTTCTGTTTGTTTTTACCCTCTAGTGTTGATATGACCCATAAGTACAGGAAAGATTTCATGAAAAGTGATGCCGAGACAACACTTACTAAGAAAAAACTGAAGAAGAGACTCGAGGAACAGTGAGTTTCACTAATGTTTTTGTGGCTGACTATATTGACTATATTGATCTCATGATCATTGCTCTCCATGGTGGGTGCCAGAAGGATGTTGCCAGTCTCTTTTCAGTGGCACCTAGAACAGGACAAAGGGCATTGACCATAAATTAAAAGTTCCATCTCAACATGAATAAGAATTTCTTTCCAAGGAGGTTAACAGAGCACTGGAACAGCTGTCCAGGGAGGCTGTGGAGTCTTCCTCTGGAGACATTCCGAACACACCTGGACATGTTCACATGTCACCTGCTCCAGGTGACCCTGCTGTAGTGGGGAGTTGGACTGGATGATCTCCCTTCCAAGCCAACAATTTTGTAAGCTAAAATATATTTATGTGACATTCACTTTTCTCTTTATCCACTGTTCTCACGTGGTTTCTTTAAAGTCAGGGCTTCCTGCAGTATTTGCAGTGTTTTTAAATAATAAATTACACTAAGAATAGTAAATAAAATGTGCATTAGCATTATCTGAATTAGCTTGTTTAATACTTGTATTAAAGTGCCCAAACTAATTTATCTTCTAGGGAATTGTACAAGAAACAGTGAAATCTTATTTTTTTTTAATTAAAAAACTTGCATTGTGTTCTAAGTACAAGTAATCCTGCAAAATTCTGACTGTGCTTCTTCTAAGTACTTAACTCATAGAAGGAAATTACTGTCTCACAAAAGTTATGTTTTTTTTCTCTTTCCTCTTTTTCTCATAAGGTTTCAGCAAGCCATGGGAGGAGTTCCTGCCTGGGCTGATCTAGAAAACAGGAAGAAATCCAAAAGGACTTTGAGTGACAGTAAATATGCCCAGTGCTATTCTGATAAGTGTTTCTGTGATTCCCTATTCAATTTGCTAGAAGATAATTACTTTTGATGTCTTTTCAGTTTGCTTTGTTCCTTCAGTGTGCTTTAATTTAATTCATTTCAGTGAGGAATGTGTTGATTTTGCATTTGTGGGTACTTGTGCAGTTAGCTGATTCCACATGCTTTGGTTTAATGAGGTGACAGCGATGAAGATGATGATCTGCTACGCAGGACTGGCAATTTCATAACAAGCTCAGAGTCTCTGCCAAGAGGGATTTTGAAGGTAAAGACAAACCTTATCTTTCCACTTCAGCTGGCTTAAGTGCACACTTTGACTTTTGTTTTGTATAAAATTAGTGATTCTGTGAATTTGTTTCTGCAACTAGAAGCTTTAGAGGATAAGCAAATTGAACAGTTCACATGAAAGCATGAAACAATAAACTGAGGTGTATTGTTTGACATAAGAATTTCCTGCACTTTCAATAGCATCTTGTAGTAGGATTTTAATTTCTGCAGAGGGCGAATGGAATTCTCCCACAACTTTAAAGTGACTGAAATGATCTTTAAGAAGACAACCTTAAATGAGTATTTCTCAAACTGTCTCCTACAGCTATCTCAGATGAGTCAGAATGCAGCTGGTTTTACAGTCAGTTTTATTGCAGATAGAAAGGCTGCCTGAGTTTAGCCTGTGTTTGTACCGGAGCAGCTTCCTGAACAGGATGTTTGTGCTCTGCCTAGAAGTTCATCACAGGGCTTGAGGTCTAGTAGCATAAAGAGTAAATGGCTTTTTATTCAGCATAAGTGATTGTTGTTTTTTTTTTTTTTAACTGTCTGATCTGTGTTGTAGATGAGCACCTGCCTTCCTGCAAACCAGGAACGTTTTGCCAATGGAAAACTGGTGACAGTGCAGTTTCATCCCTCAGCTCAAGTGGTGATGACAGCTGGGCATGATCGCTCCGTGTCCCTCTTCCAGGTGAAAAAGTTCAGTTTGTACTCTGCTGATCATCACTAACATAGAACCTTTTTTTTGAGTGTACATGAAATAGCCTGGAATGGTAGACTTTGTTTTCTCTCTTCCTTTGCACACCGTCAGTGGTTATCTAATGTCTGTGGTTACAATGGAAATTCCTCGGTTAAAGGCGTCTTGAAAGGAATTTCCACTTGTGACTTCACACCAAGCACATGCAGAGTACTGTCAAACTCTTTGTCTCAGAGTTTTTAGCTGAAGATTTGTATTTAAAAACGTTTGGTTTGAAGGTTTGCAAGTGACATGTACTAAGGAGATTTTTTTGTTCCTAAGTTATTTGGAGAGCCTGTAGTGGGGGGAGCAGTCCACTTTGCTTTGAGACTGTAAAATTGCTGTGAAGCCATGTTGGGGATGGAGAGGCTATGCTGCAGGAAGAAGGTGTTCATCCTGAGACACTGCCAGGCTCCTCTGAAAACTAAAGATCCTAATTTTATTTAGGAATTTTTAGCATGGCCTAGTGTCACTGAAATGGTCAGACAAGTGAAATGTGATACTCTCACAGAGCTGCAAGAAAACCCAAACCAAAGCAAATGTTTCCATTTAGAAAAAGCACAGTAGAAGTGATTATTTGAACAAAGCACGGGCAAGATGAGGAAGGGCAAGAGGTGTGAGCTCTATCAGAAAGGCAGAGAGTGACTGCTACATGAGGTGAGGAACTAAGAACCAGATAATTTGTAGGAGAGCGGAAGAATTTAAGGCTTCCCAGTGGTGTACCTCTTACTAATTAAGTCTCAGCTGAGAAGTTGGTATGATTTTTCTCTGTAAAAGTATTTGATATATTCCTCAATATGAAAACCTGGTTTGTTACTTTCTTTTTTGAAGGTGGACGGTATAAGGAACCCAAAAATACAGAGCATCTATTTAGAGAGTTTTCCAATTTATAAGGCTCATTTCAGTGTGGATGGAGAACAAGTTATAGCCACTGGTACTCACCACAGCATGTTCTTTGTGTATGACATGATAGCTGGGACTATCATCCCTATCCCAAAAGTACGAGGTATGTTTTGTAGCTCTTGAGTGTCTGGGTACAGTTGAAGCTGTCCCAGATAGAGATGGCAGATGAATTTTCTTTAAAACGAAGTGCGGTGGGTTGTTGGAGGTTGTATTTTTAACTTGTCTTCAAGGAAATAAACTACCTTTACTGTTAATTGTCTGGGATATTAATTATTACACATAAGCAAGGTTGAGTTCAGCTTCTATGTAACAGCATATTGCAGAAATAAAGAGCTGGAGTCAGGTTTTAGTCATATTCATCCTACCTCTAAATATTGAGGCCAAAGAATAAATTGCACCAATTTCAAATCTCCTTTTAAAGGTGTGGAGGAAAAATTCCTCAGAAACTTCGAACTCTCTCCAGATGGATCATTTATGCTGGTGATTGGAACTTCAGGTTACCTTCACTTGCTGTCCATGAAGGTACTTTCTCTGCATGGTGTAGCTTTGCTTCCCTGGTGCCTTTTCCCTTTTGAATCTGCTTTTATCTCATCTGCAAGGCAATCTAACTTTCAGCTGAAGCCAAGGTATGACACAGCCCTCAAAAATGTGCTGTAGAATCAACCCACTGCACCTTTAGGGAATTATTTTGGACACTCTGAGACTTTGTTCCCCAGCTCCATGGGACTGCTGGAGCTCAGGGCAGTTCAATGGGGTTTTCAGCTTGAAGAAGTCATGTATCAGTGCTGTATTTCAGCTGCTTGCACAAGCACTGTGCTGGCAAGAGGAATGGAAACAGCACGGGAACAGGCACCTGGGGGTGGAAGAAATATAGGACTGCTATTTTGGGAGTCATGCTAGTGCCTGCTGCTGTACTCTGTTCATGAATCATGCCAAACACTGATTCATAATGCATAGAGCAATCTTAATCTGAATTGGAAAATGCCTTATGATGCCAGGTGGATTTGTTTTAAACTTTCACAGGGAAAAATACTAAAATTCAGTTTTGTATAACTCGGACCCTTCAGTGAGGGAGCAAACAAGTGTTGATCCAGCTGCAGTTAGACTCAGGAGCTTGTGCTCTGCTCTGCAGGCACTGGCAATGTTGGTGCTGTTCTCTGAATGTCAGGGTAGATAACTTAAGATTTTTGTGGGACAGGAAACAACTTTTCTGTAGATTTTTGGTAGAATCTCTGTTAGCATTGTTCTTCATCCTGCAGACGAAAGAACTGATCAGCACTATGAAGGTGAATGGAAGGTGCACTGCCTCTGCTTTCACCCCAGACAGCAGTAAAATATACAGCTATTCAAGTGAGTATTGCAGCAGCTCTAGTAATAATTCCATTTAAATTGCATGAGCTCTTAGAAGTCACAGTTTTAGAAAAATAATTTTCAAAATTTATACTAGTATCTCTCCTAGAAATACAACCAAGTGATCAATCATTAAAGAATGGAATTAACTATTTTAGTATGCCTTTAATCGTTGGGTTTGTTTTTTTTTAATACCCTAAATTTGATAGTTGTAAATTAGCTTCTAGTTGTCATCTAATTAATTTATTTTTTTTTTAACAAAGTGATGTGTATGTGTGTTTTCTCTAATATCTTTCATTCTGCAACCAGAGGAAGGTGAAGTTTTCATTTGGGATGTGAGAAGCAGAAAGAGTCTACACAAATTTGAAGATGAGGGTTCTTTAGAAGGAAAGTGCATTGCTGTTTCAAAAAATAACCAGTATGTGGCATGTGGGTAAGTGACTGAACTTTGACAGCTTCTTCTGCTATCATTTTGGAGCTCTTCAGTGGACCTGTGGGTGGCTGGTGAGAGTGTATGAACATGGTTTGGTTCTAATAAGTGAAGAGTAGGCATGAGTAGATTAATATTCCCTATTCTATGGTAATAATTACTTTTCTCTTTGTAAATATAAAATACCATAGTACACCTAAAACAATAGGAGTGCTACTGGTATTACTACTGCCATGTAGCAGTAGTTCAGCAGTTAATTTTGAAATCACACTGACTAAAATCACAAATTCTGTAACAGCAATGTTGCTTCAGGGTCTTCTCCCTTTTCTAGTTCTCTTCCTTGTACTCTAAATTTGGCTTCTGCAAGGCAGCATGTTAGCCTTTCAAAAGGGGCCTCAACTCAAAGCCACAAGCTGAAACTGTTTCTCCAAATTTACTGAGATGCAGTTTCAGCTAGTGTCTGGATTCTTTTACATGAGAATAGCAAATAAATGGAAAAGTACAGTATATATTTTCCTAGCTCACCGTAGAATAGGATTTCAAAGTGAGCTTATGCTACAGTTACTAAAAAAAAAGAAGACAAACCCCAAAAAAGCAAAAAAAAGCCCCCGAAACCCACCAACCAAAAAAAAAAAAAACCAACAAACAAACAAAAGCAAAAAAACTTGAAGTTACTAAGTTACTTGAGAATTTTTTGATACCAAGATCTCCTTGCTTTGAATTCATCATGGTAAGAGATGGGCTCGTCAAGGCTCTCTACAGTTGAGTTTCTTATTATATAAGAAAAAAGAAAACGCATTCCAGCAAAAACCTAAACTCCTCCACTAGATACTGTTATAAATTCCAAAGGAAAATCAAGCTCCAAATAAAGTATTATTGCAGACTCCAGTAAATAATTGGAAATTACATTTCAGGTGAGTAGTGGCTATAGATAACAAGACAGTATATACTGGAATGTTACTTTTCAGTATAAGCTTTTTTCATTTTGTTCTTTAGTTCATCTTCTGGAGTTGTAAATTTATACACTTCTGATGCCTGCCTCAAAGAAAACCATCCTAAACCAGTTAAGTCCATAATGAACCTTGTTACTTCTGCCACCTGTGTGACCTTTAATCCCACCACAGAGATTTTGGCAGTGGCTTCCCGTGACACTGACGAGGCTGTCAAATTGGTATGTTCAGCTTCTTTATGCAATATTTCTTTTAAATCTTGCTCAAAATACTGCTGATGACATAATAAAACTGATATGAAGCAGCTAAGATGCTGCAAAAGGTGCTGGACTAACCAGATCAGGACATGGCCAAGACGCTCTGCATTTACAAGAGTATACTTTTATTTTCTTTAGTAAAGTTGCTTTGAAAATAATGTTTTGTAGTTCAGTTAACCTTTTTTACCTTTTTAAAATGCTCTCTAAAATGTCTGGAAATGTTTGAGGCCAGGTTGGACAAGGCTTGGAGCAACCTGGTGTACGGGAATGTGTCCCAGCCTATGGCAGTGGGTTGGAACTGGATGAAAACTCTAAGGTCCCTTCTAACCTAACCAGTCTGTGATTCAATTTCACTGCTGTAAATATACCTCAGCAACAAATGTGCGTTTTCAGCAATTGGTAACTGTAACCATGTTACCATGTTACTGTGGGTTGTTTTTTTTTTTTTTTTGTTTTGTTTTGTTTTGTTTTGTTTTTTTGCCAGCCTTATCAGAATTCTGGCCAAAAGAGAAACTGTTGAATTAATCTGAGGATTTGTAGGCCTGAGAATTGCAGTAATTGGTTCCATTATGTGTTCCCTGCTCATTTTCTCCAATAGACTTCTATATGTAGAGTCATGTAGGGTAGGAATATAACTGAACAATTGAACTTTGAGCTTCAATTATAGAATTGTAGTTTAATTTTATTTTTAGTGGTTTTTTCCCAACTTTAAATTCTGACCTATTTCTCAATAGGTGCACCTTCCTTCATATACTGTATTCTCAAACTTCCCAGTCTTCAGAAAAAAACAGATATATCTTACTCAATCTATGGACTTCTCTCCCAGAAGTGGATATTTCTCTGTAGCAAATAACAAAGGCAAAGCTTTGTTATTTAGGTAGGTATTAAGTTAGGTCCATTAATCCCAGATAACATGTTTATGTTCTGTAAGATGGGGCAAATGACTGTAAGTGATGAAGTGATTCCTGGTCTGAATTACACCTGATGAATTGCTGGAGCCTGGAGTTGGCTTTCCCTGCTGGAGAACAATCCTTGTTCATTGTCTGATTATGCAATACACCCTGATTCCATACTTTTTGATTTTGCTCCCCTGCTGGTGTGGTCAGGGGTGAGGAGCAGGGCTAACTTTAAGCAGGAATATTCTTTTTTCAACTCACAAGTTCATGGTGCTTGAAAAACTGCTTAATTTTAAGATGAGATTTTAATGATTTATCAAGACAGACAGGGAAAATTTATAAAAATATTACTAAATATGAATAAATCTTGTGATTTGTCCTTTATTTGAAATTGAACTGCATATTATAATGGCACTTAAGTTATTCTAGCAGGCGGATGTTTGCTATCTTTTACTACATCTGTGTATTAGCTGAGGATACTCAGTGACACTGCTGAAGAGCTATTGTTTCTTTGTGTTGTCCCCTCAATAGATTACTGAGAAGTTTTAAATCTCTCAATTTTTTTTTCTTTAGGCTGAAACATTATTCATTCTTCTGAAAGAAGATACAGGAGAAAATGAACCAGTAACAGGTGAAAACAGCCCTAGAAATGTTTACAGTGTTGGCTTGAGGAGCCTCAAAATTTTCATTTTGCTGCCTCTACTTCTTTATAGGTGGCAGGAAGAATTTCTTAGTCCTGTGTGATCTGTCCTGCCTGGGTCACTCATGGTCTGTAGTAGTACTGGCCTTGTCACTCTTAGCTTTTCTGATAATGCAGCAAGTTGATAGTTCAACTAAAAACCACTGTCAGCCGGACTGAGTTGATTATATTTAAGTCAAACTCAGCAATGTTGATAAACAGCTGCAGGCTGGCAAGAACTTGACTTGATCCTGTTCTGGAGTATTGTGAGCCCACAGAAGTCTGCATCATTTCAAATTCCCATTACAGGAATTACTGAAGTTTGAAGTATAGTTTGTGTGCAGATATGATTTTATTGTGTGCTTACATGTCTTCTTGGGAAACTGGGAAATCTTGTAGCCTTGACAATAATACACTAGATGGACAAAAACTGTGTTAATGAGGGAAGGCTGAACTTGTTTAGACTGGAAGCAGCTCTGACTGCTGCATGTTAAGCTTGCATAGAATTTTGTGATGGCTCAGTGTTTGGAAAATTCTAACAAAATTATTTCTTCTGGTGTTTCCCCAGGTTTTGTAACCTGCAGATAAAACGATGCTGACAAAATCAAAGCTTTTTCTTTCAATTATTATTATTTTTTTATTTTCTATGGAAGTTACAAAATACTAATAGAATACATGTATTTTAAAATTTGTTTGTTTTAAATAAATGTACCTGGTAAGTTTCCAGGCAACTTGTTTCAACTTATTCCAATGCTTTGTGTAAGTTTACAAGTAAGATTTTATTGCTTGGCACTCAAGCTTGTGTCTTCCAGAAGTGCTTGAATGTCTTAATTATTATAATTATGTGAAATATTCCAGTGCTGAAACAGAAATTTTGTGCGAACTGACCTCTGCTCCATGCATTTAGCAGGAGCTTTTCCATCAGCCTGGTTCACTTGAGGCTGGGCTGGAAACAGCATTTTGCTGCCTGGAGGAGCCCAGTCCCCTCAGACCCTGTTGATGTTGGTGTTGCAGCTTAGCCCAACTTCCCAGCTGTCGCTTCAAGGTGCCTTAAACCAAGAGGTGAAAAAAACCCACCCTGTTTGTGCTTTCCTGCCTCCTGTGTCACAGAAACAACTGTGTGTAACATGGATTTAATTCTTAAGGAAAACCCCAGTCTTATCTTTTTGTGAGAGCAAAGAATCCTGAGTATCACATGTTTTTTAAATCAGTGGTGAAATTTAAATCAGTGGTGAAAATCCATCAGCATCCCCAAGCTGGGACTGGGGTAGAGGGTCTGCCACTGCTTCTTCATCTGCTGCCAACTCCTGCTCCTCTTCTCTCTTCCTGAAGTGGCTACCTTGTTCTGCTTAAATTCATGACATAAAGGTTGATTAGGGACCTGCTACAGTAAGACCCTGATTTGAGAATAAATTATGACTCATGTCTGACCTCTTCTCACAATGGAATTTTTTGGGAGGTAACAGCACCAGTCAAGGTGAAGCACCAGCACTGAAGTCATTAAGACTTCAGTGAAAGTGGCATCCCAGATGTACTCTGAGCATGAGAAAAATTAATTGTATAACCACATCAAAGATTTCGACTACAGGAGCCTATTAGTGAATTCTTGTCATGCTATTTTAAAAAATAAAATACCCAATGTTCAGATATATTAGGTTTTTGAAGTGTTTTTGCCAGTGATTCATTGTAAGTTGAGAACTTAAATTCACAAGTCTTGGAAAAAGCAGACTATGCTCTGGAGGTGTTAAATTGAGTACAGTGTTTAATCTCAACCTAAACTGAAGACCCTAGGATGGAAGAGTAAAAATAAAACATGAGCACACTGTTAATATGCACTGATTAAGATGCTTGCTGTAGGATTCTTCTGTTACAAACAAATCTGGCTGAAGTCTGTCTGGGACTGAATCGCCTCAAACCAGGCCATGAGACATTTCTGAGACGAAGTCTGAGAAGCGGGTATTTTCTTTATTCAGTGTGCTAGGTGCATGGGGATATCTCCTCCTAACAGTGTGCACAAAGGTACATAGCGTATTTCAATACATGGTCATACTTTATGCATATTCATAGTTTTCCTTAGAAAAGGTGTGGTTATGCAAACTAGTTCTTAGAACTCATAATTATCATTAGCACACATGAAGTGCAGGCGCAGTGCACCCTGGTGGTCGCTGAGGAAGTCTCCGCGTCTTCCTCTGTGGTCCTCTGATGCAGGCTGGACGTCTTCATCCCTGTGCCCTTTTCACCTTTCTCCTCTAGGTACGAGCAATCTCTCATTAGCTGTTTCAGGGATTTTCTTGCTGGTTCTAGCAAACTCTGTCCTTCATTTTTGCAAGTTCTGTTCCCTACTTCTCACCAAGTTTCATCCTGTATCTCTTATTGCTAATTTTTGCTAGCTTCCATATTGGTTAAAATGTATTTTACTCTTGCCCAGGTATGCCTAGACACAATGCTTTTAACCCTTTCAGGACTGAGACCTGAATTTCAGAAATCCAGGTGGAAGTGGTTTCTGACTTCACTAGAGGGCAGCTCAGCATCACTTATGGAACACTCGGCTGTTGGATGGTATTGACCAGTTTGTCCTGAGGCAGCTCTGCTGATGGTAGAAGGTTTGGTTGTGGTTAGCAAGTAATTCTCTTTTCTCATCATCTCTGTGTTTTATCATAAGGTAAAGTTTAAGTAGTGTGATTTCATCCATAAAATTATTAAATGATTTCAAATGAAAGATTTCTAAAAAGGTAAATTTTTCCTGTTACCAAATCTCACTGAAAGGGCTGTGAAGGATTTTAATGCTGTTTAATCTAATGCTCTCCTGAGACTGTTCCACTTTTTGCACAGTATGCGCTTCTCCAGTGTACCCATTTGAAAGCAAAATGCTCAAATCGAGTAATTCAAAGCCATATAGCAAGTCATTGGCAGGTCTGGGGTTAGAATTTGGGAATTACTGGGTCCTGGGCTTGTTTAGTTTAGCTGAACACAAGGAATTCCTGCTGTTTTTTCCAGTTCATCTTGCTGACCTCTGGTTGTAAGAGGTCAAAATTGGATGGAGTGGGGGAGTAAATGGAAAAGGTGTCATAAAACCAAGGTTCTGTTTGCTCTTGTATTACTGGAAATAGCTTCAAATAGTGGCAGAAAGAAAGAAAAGGTGAAACATTTTTTCTTGCAAAATGTGTGATGCAAGTTGCAAATTTTAAGCTTTGCTGAGTAACTCCACTGCAGGAAAGTTTAAGCTTTGTACTAAGTAGCTTAATTCTTACTGCTGCATATTTATCTTCTAGAAGACACAGCTTATTGCCCCATCAAATATAAAATAGGGAAGACTTGCTCTCAGAAATAAAGGAAACCTCAAGGTATTAGTTGCATTCTGTAGTGGGTTTTGAGCAATGACACTTTCCTGTACTTAGCAGGTCGTAAAAGTTGGATGATAGGCAAGTTGAAACTACTACTTGTGTGTCTGGAGATACTTATTGGAAAGGTAAATTACTGTAAAGTACACACTTTGCAGTACTCTTGTTCTGAAACTTAAGCTTCTAACCTATTTAAAATTTGTGTTTAATTCTTTTTGTTCCTAGCATGGCTTTTTTTCCCCCAGCATGGCTTTTTGTTCCCCAGCACTGCTAAGCTCCAGTTCTTTTAATTAATTATTTCTCTGCTTTTCCTCTCCTTGGCAAAATAAATTCTATTGATGTAGCTCATGAAATATTTTTCATGGTACCCTTTCCCCTCCAGGCTGTGATCTTGTCTGATTTTGCAAGCTAAAGAGAATTAGGCTGGTTGGTGCTTAGAAAAGAAAACCTCCAAGAACAAAAAACCTGTCTATATGTTAAAGTAATGCCGGGTAGTTAGAAGATTATTGGGTTTGCAGTTGTCTGTCTTGAATTTGCTATTTGACTCTGCACCTGTCCAGGAGCTGTGTTTGTGGTGCAGATTTAGCAAATTCTTAAAGGTCTGATTTTTTTTTTAATCTCCCATGTCTCATTCAATATCCAAGATTGCTGCTTTCAAAATTCCTTGGGAAGTTATGGTTCTGTAAATCTCTTCTGTGTGGAACTCTTTCAACTGCTATATGATTTTCCTAACTGCTTGCTGATAAGACAGCAAATTAGGTTCGCTCTGTGGATGTGCTGAACCCATCTAAGGGCTGTGATGGTCATGGCCCACCTTGGAAAGGAACTAGTTTCTTGCCAAGGGATGGCTCTCAAAGTATTACAAGGCCCTTGGTGCTCCTCTAGATTCATGTTTTGGCTCTAATTTGTTAGATCTACTGGGAGATGCAGAATTCTTCTGGTCTGAAATCAGTCTGTCCAGTCTCCCCGGGGGTCTCAGGTGCCCAAACACCTGCACTGATTCTCTCACTGAATCCTGCTGTGTTTGTGCTGCATTTCCTTCTGACAAACAGCAGCAGCACTTAATGACACATTGCTGTCTTTGTTTGGATTTCCTCTGTTGAAACTATGGAACAATGATTGGGTTTTTTCCTGGGACAAAGCATCTCTTGTGTACTTGGATGTTTTTGTCCCTGTTGTGTCACAGAGAGATGGCAATACAGTCAAACATACTCTGGAGTACTAACAGAGGCAGCTGCTCTTGTGTATTTTCTTCCAGTTATTAAACCATACAAGTATACATCTGATTAAATTGCTTTGAGACCCCTTAACCTGAATGAAATCTTATTAGCTGATCAGGCACTTTGAAGTGGCTGCAATATGATATATTGGTTTTCACAATAGAGATTGAAACGGTACCAGAGATCCGAGTCTTCAAAGTGGCGTATTTTGCATGTAAGATTTCCTGCCATGGGAGACCTCATTTTGTTTGTTCAGTATTGAATGCCTTCTTATGCTTAAAACAGCTTGGAGGATGAGTTGAAACACAGGGGAGGTGGGAAAGTTGATGCAGGAGCCTTGGCTTTAGTTCCTTCCCATTGATCTCCTTCTGCCTTGCCAGAGGGTCTGTATTTACCATGGGGTTTTTTTGTTGTTGTTCTTTTTGGTTTGTGGTTTTGAGTTATTTTGTGAGTTTTTTTGCACTCTATTGTATTTTCAGTTAGTTTTGACTGAATTGGGACTGACTAAAAAATTCAGCCCAGTAAGATGCTTTTAACAGATGTACATGGCTGAAATCTGGGAGGGAGTAGAACTTGGAGTATCTTTGAAGACACTCATTTTATGAAGGCTGAGTTATTTCTGTCTGCACACCCTGATGCAGTGTAGTGTTTAACTAAGGGTCTGTACCCCATGCTTAAGGGCTTTTTGTACCTTTTTAATCTCTAAGTTTTGAATGCGTATTTCAAAGTTGTGGAAGAGATAAGGTGTTTTGAGTATTTAAAATTCAAAAATAATTGTTAAAAGCTTGTGTAATCACTCAAAACTCAGGAACTTGCTGTTCATGAGACTGTTTCAGTAAGTTGCAGAAAAACTATTCACCCTGCCATACTGGGAGGAATTGCAATTAAGAATTCATTAACTAAGCCATGTTTGGGGTTTTTTTTTCCCTGTAGTTTCTCTGTGTTATAAATGATCAATCAAAAAGCCAAATTATCAAAATGCGAAAGATTTTGTTTTCATGACCAAAATACAGTCCTCAAAAACCCACAGCCAAAGAGACAGCGTCAAGCCTGGGATCGGCACTGGGTGAACATAGATCCGACCTCTGTCGCATCGGATTCCCTTTTGTTCACAAATGCTGTTTCCAGCGAGGCTATTTTATACAGATTTTTATGCCTGAGGCACAGGTACCCCAATTTCTTTTGTAACCCCACATATGCATGAGTTTCTTTCATCGTGCAGGGCTGGACAATCGCTGTTTCCTGAGTAGTAGCAGGCGCTTATTGCTGAGCTGAGCGTGTCAGGGGAACTCGCATATTCAGATATATCTTTCTGGCGACTTCTGTTATCTTGATAGATAGTATCAGTCGAGCGATGATCACTCATGGGTGTCTCCTGATTACTCTGGGGGACCACGATCGATCATCACATCATTGTGCTGGCCACATCTGTTCATGGATAAATGGGGGTATTGTTCTCCTGCTGCCTTCAGGAATTTCGACATTCCGAAGTAGACATCTGGCTCTGGGCTGCTTGTGGTCAGAGACTCGTTTGGATTTTACAATCTTATAAAATACATTCTCTCTTTAAGCATGAATTATTTAATAACATATATTACATCTAGATAACACATTGCAGCAGCAAGAGCTTTTTCTGACTCTCACTGTACTCTGTGACTGCATTTTCCTTTCTTGAAGAATGTTGTCCTTCATTTATACAAATGTGTACCACATGACAGCAGTCACAGCAATGCCTATGTGTGCTACAGCAGGCTAGGATACCACACAAACTACCTTTTTCTGCACATGGGGATTAATTTCTGGAGAAACCCAGCTCAATTTGTACAAGAAGCAGTTTCTTCACAGATTGGAAGATATGAACTGGATTGTAGAAATAAATTATGCTCCCTGTGCACAGATTACTTGTGTGATTTCTGCAGAATATCGAACTTGTGCTGCCAAAAGTACTGCATTTAATTTAATTTATTATCACAAATAACAAAACACAATTATCTGTTTATAGTAAAATCAGGGTGATCTCCGACGAAGGGAAATGATTGGCATCTGACTCCATGGCTTTGGAATGCTGAACACTTGCTTTATTCAAACTATATTACATTACATTTTACTATACTATATTAAAGAAATACATACTATACTACATCATACTTACTTCTAACTAACTACTACTTCTAAAACTCATGACTGTCAGCTGCCAGTGCCAACACCCACACCTGGATCCAATTGGTAAATGAATCAAAACATCATCACCAGAATCCAGTCAAGCAATCACCTTGGGTAAACAGTCTTCCATCACATTCCACATGTTCAAAAACACAGGAGCAGCAAATGAGATAAGAATTGTTTTGATCATTCTATTCTCTGCTTCTCTCAGTTCAGAGGGCACGTGAATACCACATATGTTTCCCTGTGGGATGGTTGTTACCACACTGTCCTGGCTGTACAATGCTTTGGTTCAATGAGGGAAGGCTAGAGGGGAGATTACTACACTATGAGATGAAGTGATTACAATTTGAAAATGAATGGGAAGGTCTTTGATAATAGGAAATTCAAGGTTACATTTAATTAAGGACACCCAAGAAGCGGTCGGGTACGTGCTAAAGCAAAATG
Organism: Euphonia xanthogaster; assembly: GCA_034509185.1. Taxonomy (NCBI): domain Eukaryota; kingdom Metazoa; phylum Chordata; class Aves; order Passeriformes; family Fringillidae; genus Euphonia; species Euphonia xanthogaster. The sequence goes on along the minus strand of JAYDZK010000057.1, from coordinate 5,645,214 downwards.
ACATGGCATCCATGAATATGAGACAAATTCCTGGGAGTTAATTTTGTATGGAACAGCCATTATTGCTCATAAAAATATTTATGTCTATGTTGACATAAACTAGTTTTTCATCTACATAAACTTGTCTAGTGGAGCCAGGCCCCCAAGCAGTTTGTAATAACTACAGTGGAATTAATGGGCTGTCAGTTCTCAGCCCATGTTGTGCTGGAGAATTTCAGATGTGTTCTACGCCACACTGAGATGAAGCTATAGAATGAAGTGCTAAGTGCCAATTAACACTAATTACTGTAAAAGAGTATTATGGACAGATACTTGGCAAAATTTAAGCAAATCTCCAATGAATTTTTTTCTCTTGAAGAAAAATATTGGAACATTGTTTGACAGAACCATCCCTTAATTTGTCTTGGCCTGTAATAACTGGATTAAATGCATTCAAGCATAATTGTGGGAAAGAATAGAGGCTGTATTTGGGATCCTTCAAATATGTTCGTTTCACTTGCAGAAAAAGGCAAGACTGAATGCTGTTTCCAGCTGAGTGGAAAAGCCTTTTTTTGTGACTTTTATTCCTGGTTTAAGTGATGTGTGACATTAACCCTGATAGCAAATGGCTTACTCTAAAGATGCTGAGGAATTCAGCAATGCACAGATCATAATGGGGTCAATCAAAAGTTTTAAATTTTACAGTTAAACTTCCCAAACAGACATATGTAAATTTGGTGTTAGTCTAAGCTCTTGGAGATTTGAAAACCTGTTTGAAAATTCAGGACTATAAACCAAACTGTTGTGTTGAGAGTTTTTTGCAGATAGAGGAGTTTTTGCAGGACAATGGCCATATTCAGCCGATGGACAATCCAGCCTGCTTGTAATAAT